>CM042434.1:26318091-26908091 GCA_023631565.1 Gymnocephalus cernua | reverse complement strand
GCACACATTGTTGCAGAAAAATTCACCAGAATGCAGGAAATGAAGTGTCTCATAATTAAATTTCACTTTTGCTCAAAAGTGGAGATAACAATAATAGTTGAGGATACAAAAAAAGAATTAGAACTAATTCCCAAGTTTTCATAACAACTAATATCAAGTTTTCCTAACAACTATACTAAGTCTTTACTACTAATTTGACCAAGTGTTTATGAGAACTAATATCTAATTATCTAATTATAATACTGAAAACAATGGAATGTTTCAAGCAATACATGTTATTTTTAAAATAACATGTATTGCTGACAAAAAATGTTTTGTTTTTTTTCCAGTGTACAACATTGTGCAAGTTCACATGTTCTGATGCGGTTTCCTCCCAAAGTCCAAAGACTTACAGGTTCGGTGAACTGGTGTGTTCCATGCCGTCGTCCGTCGGAGGGGCCATCGGCCTTCATTTTGGCCAACCTGACATGTCACGGCAGGCGGGCAGTCCAGACTCAATGACCAATCTGATTGGTGGAGTGCTAACCCGGAAATGGCGAGTGGGATGAGGGAGAGTAAGGCCTCTCAAAATCTGAGGAAAATCTTTTAAACTGACCTTTGTTAGTCTGAAATGAAGACAGATTCGGCAACTGCATGGCCTATCTCTCGCTTAGAATGCTTTCAGAAACATGTTTCGGTGAACTATCTTCGTAAAATATGAGCTCATATTCCGAAGGAGCTGCCATTATCCCCGGTTGTAACATCCGTGAGAAGCCAGACCCATGTGACGCATTCGTCCAATCAGCTGTCAGTTTTCATTTTTGGGCGACAATACAGATTAGTGCCACCTGCTGTTATGGAGATGTATTATGTCTCATCGCTTTGGTGTGTTCCAAGGCACTTTTTTGACCAGATCAGGGAGACTGATTTGTCTGACTGCCTTTTCGGCCGAGGGTCAGCCGTCTGGTTGGTGTGTCAGGGGCTTAAGTCTAAATGTCAGGCCTGTGATAGGCCGGTGACATGTTAAGGGTCACCTGACCTGCCCAATAAGTGCTGGGACAGCCATCTACAACAGCACATGGCACATGATCAGCAGGTAATGATAATGGATTGATGGTGTTACTGTATTCCAGGTCTCAGAGGCACAGGGAAGTTTTTTTGGATCAGGTCCAACCAGTATTTGAAGGCACCTGGAAGATGCTTGAAATCATATTGTATTTGTACTACTATAGTACAAAGCACTGAGACGGCTCTTGTTAAAGTCTTTAATGACATCCACTTGAACACAGATAGGGGCAAAACTAAAGTCTTGGTATTACTTGATCTCAGTGCTGCAGTGCTGCGGTTGACCATGACATATTACTAGACCGATTGGAAAACTGGGTTGGCCTTGCTGGCTCAGTCCTAAACTGATTTGAATCCTATTTAAAGAATAGCAACTACTTTGTATCTATAGGTAATTATGCATCAGAGCATACAAATATGAAATGCGGAGTTCCCCAAGGCTCCGTTCTGGGGCCTTTTCTGTTTAACATCTACATGCTTCCACTGACTCAGATTATGGAAAACAACTAAATAAGTTACCACAGTTATGCGGACAACACACAAATTTACATAACCTTATCGCCAGGGGAATATAGTCCAATACTTCAAACGACAATGTTAAAAACAACAGACAAAGCCAGAAATCTTGGTGTAATTATGGACTCAGACCTGAATTTCAACAGCCACATGAAGACAATTACAAAGTCAGCCTGTTACCACCTTAAGAATATATCAAGGGTAAAGGGACTTATGTCTCAGCAGGACTTGGAAAACCTTGTCCATGCTTTTATCTTCAGTAGACTGGACTACTATAACGGTGTCTTTACAGGTCTCCCTAAAAAATCAATCAGACAGCTGCAGCTGATTCAGAACGCTGCTGCTTTAGTCCTCACTAAGACCAAGAAAGTGGATCACATCACTCCAGTTCTGAAGTATTTACACTGCCTCAAAGAATTGATTTCAAAATACTTTTGCTGGTTTATAAAATCACTAAACGGTTTAGGTCTAAAATACATTTCTGACCTGCTAGTAAACTAGGAACCACCCAGATCTCTCAGGTCGTCTGGGACAGGTCTGCTTTCTGTCCCCAGTCAGAACTAAATAGGGGGAAGCAGCGTTCAGTTTCTATGCTCCACATATCTGGAACAAACTCCCAGATAACTGCAGGTCCACTGCAACTCTCAGTTCTTTTAAATCAAAGCTGAAGACCTTTCTTTTGATGTTGCCTTTCGGTAAATAATTGTTAATTTCTTATACTTAAGTTGCATTGTTGAAACTGTATGAAAATCTATATAAGCATATAAAGAGAATAAAAAAGTAAGACCGGTGGGAACGGCAAGAATTGCTGGTGGATTAGAGCAACGGCTTATACATTGTCCCATAATAGCACCATAAAATCTTGTATTTTATCTGCTTTTATATTTTTAACTGCTCTTTAATGTTTAATTTCTTATACTGCACTGTAACTTTTATTCTTGTATTTTAATTGTCTTCATGTAAAGCACTTTGAATTGCCCTGTTGCTGAAATGTGCTATACAAATAAAGCTGCCTTCCCTTACTGCTACTTCTGTCTATCATGTAAATAGGACACTTATGAAACAATATGTCTGTACCATTGTCTGTTGCTCCTCCATTTAAAGTGTCTCCTTATCCGAGAGTCTAAGGACAGAGGGTGTCATATGATGCACAGATTGTGAATCCCTCTGAAACTATTTCATGATTTTGGGCAATATAAGTAGCCTAAACCTGAATTACACAGAGACATTATGAATCGTCCTCTGGAGACCATGAATAGCCACATAAAGTACGTATTTGCTGAGTATAGCAGCTGGCTGTGGAGATAACAAGAATTTGGATTTCAAGATAAATCCATTTATTCACAGCATGCAGCAAATAAAAAAAAAAAACTACAAATTTTGCCCCAATTTCTTCACAGAGAAATGTGGAAAACATGTACATATTTAAAATGGGGATACACATGCTAAATTAGTGAAAAGACTAAATAAAAGATTGACATGTAGCGACTCAAATGCAGTTGTTTAAATATGGCTCTTAAGATGGAAATAGATGGAAACGACCTGACAGTAAAGGGTGAACTATACAATCTGAAATGTTGAGCGAGCGTCTTTGTATCTGTTACAGACAAACATTAGAGATACAATGACAAACTACCAGGTACTTCAGCCAAACAACAAGAAACAGTAATACTGCAGAACATGACTCTGTTGCCCTGGAGTTGACACTATACCGAGAAGCTTTTCAAGTGACTCACCCATTAGCATTACAAAAGCACAAAGATAAAGTTCTTACTAAAGTGTAACCTTGCTGATACAATGATGTGGAGAGTGTTTGGCTGGTAGATGCAGTGATGCAGCTAGAATGTAATGTGTGCTCCATTAAGGTCCAGTTTGTCTGTTTGAAAATAGAGTGGAAGCTTCTCCTGCCCATTCATTACAGCAAAACTCCACTACTGTATGTCAGTTGTTATCCAGACATCGTAATTCACATGTTTCCCTCCACGTATTTGGACCAGAATGAATAGTAGCATCCACTTATCACAATAGCCAAATTGCCCCTTAAAGCTCCATTAATTAATATACTGTATGTCACCAAAGAATCAATTGTGAACATGTAAAAAGGAGTTTTGGTACAGTGACCAACTCGTAGGAAATTATCTCCAGTCTTTTTTTTCTTTTTTTTTTTACTTTTTAGTGTCTTTTGAGCAAATAGTTTAGGTTTTACTGCACATTTAATATTTGGTTCAATCTCAACAAACTAATTAACCCAAAGCTTCAATATTTTAATTTTAATATACTGCCTGCCCAGCACCTAACAGCAGACAAAGGAATTAGGTGGCCGGGTTGGATTTGGTGGGTAGAGCAGGCACACATATAATGAGAGGTTTATGCCTCGACGCAGAGGTCCAGGGTTCGAATCTCACCTGTGACAATTTCCTCCATGTCTTCCCCCTCTCTCTCCCCCCTTTCTCACCTAGCTGTCCTGTCCTGTCAATTAAAGGCGAAAAAGCCCAAACAAATAATCTTCAAAAAAACAAAGGAATTAGTGAAGACCAAACTAGAGCTAAAAGGAGAATCAAATTGGTGTGCATTCATGACGTGGCTTCAGAGAAAGCTCCAAATCCTAGGACACAGGCACATGTTTGCTAACACATTATCCCAAACAAGGTTTGCCTGCCCCCCAAAAGGAGGAGTTGCCGCAAATGTCGAACAAAGCAAAGCAGGGATACATGTTGGCCTAACTTTGTGATCGCAGAGTTGTTCCTAAAGCGATGTATTCAGTTCGTGAAGTGTTGTTAATTCATCACAACTAATGAACAAATTGTTTTGTTCAAGCTGCGTTTCATTTCACGTGAGTTAATGTATGACGTATGCTGAGTTAAGTCTTTGACATGAAGCCAATCGTGTTCTCCTACTACAGCTTTAGAACCTGGCAGGAGGAGGCTGCCTGTATGTTGGCCTTCGTCCAGAGATAACCGTGTTTAACATGCCCCTTTCACTCCCTTCGACTCTTCTCCTCTGGTTTACCTGCCAGTGTGAGCTCTCCTCCTGTCACTGAACACTTCACCCTATCAGCATGGAGGCCGCATGCAAGCTGCTCCGGCGTCTGTACCCTCTCACTGTGTGCTGCTTCCATCTTGTGGACACTATTGCACATAACGGCTACATCACTGTATAATGTTATTGTCATGTGATTTTTTTTTTGTCCCACTTGACAGCCCCAGAGGACCCCATTACTGTAAAGCCCTTCTCAAGTCACTTTTAATGGATGGTTTGTGACTTTTTGCATGCTTGCTGACTTGTTCAATGACAGGGACAGGCGACAGTCGCTCAGGACAAGTGGTCACATTGTCAAAAAGTTGATAAACCCCTCAGCAGGACACACACACACACACACACACACACACACACACACACACACACACACACACACACACACACACACACACACACACACACACACACACACACACACACACACACACACACACACACACACGATGCACTGCCTCCAGGGTAGCATGGCAGCAAATATGAAAAAACATTCAGGTTTCCTCTGCATGAGGATATGACTTTTTTTGGCTATAAGCTCAGTCTACCAGCTCTGTGTGTGTGTGTGTGTGTGTGTGTGTGTGTGTGTGTGTGTGTGTGTGTGTGTGTGTGTGTGTGTGTGTGTGTGTGCATCATCTTTAACCCACATTTAACTTTAGTTTTGATGCACCTGTTTCGTGAGCTCATGTAATTCCCGGCAAAGCTCCACCCAACTTCAACCGCAGCAGAGGTCTGACTGGCCAGAGTCAAAACACCTGCGAGGGTCTGCAGGAGTTTCAGTGCACTAACAGGCAAATATTATCTCACACACACACACACACACACACACACACACGCACAGGCACACACACACACACACACACACACACACACACACACAAATCCCCAAGACAAGACTGGAATCACCCTGTATCACTTTTAGGCATGTCACAGTAGGAAAAGACCAAGTGTTTTTAAAATAAAATGAGAGAATTCTATACCCATATCATTTAGTGAGGTAAAAGTACCAACACCACAATGCAAAGACACTCTTATATACAAGTAGAAGACCTGCATTTAAAAGAACACATATAGCAACACAATGTATGTAAAGTAAAGTTGTTAGTAAAATTGGCCCCTCTGAGTGGTATTCTGTACTCATCAATACAGATGTTCAATGTGTCTCTGCCTGGTTACCAACCATCCCTCCAAAGGCTCACAAGATAAATGTGGCATTGTGAGATAATTCAAAGGAGAGAGAAGAAGAAAAAACAAAGTTCTGATGCACACATTTGTATTCATATTTTGGAATATGTTCCAATCTTTGCTTTTTTTTGGTGAAATAGTGAAGCGTTTTACAAGCCTGGCATCGCCAAAATAAATTGCAAATGCCTGAGAAAATGCTACATGAGCTTGCAGATTAATCTGGTTCCATGCTAGAGTTTTAACTCTACAGTCATTTATATAAAACCATCTGAAACGTTTAGATGGGACATCACAGTCGGGTGACTCATAGAGCCGACTAGATAGATCTTAAGCGGGACAAAGGCCCCCCGACTGCTTTTATGTGTGGGGCCACTTACCAAAAAGGTTGGGAACCACTGGTTTAATACAATGACGCATTGTCTTTCCTAAGTGTATCATATGACTTTCAGCACAATCTTAAACCAAAAAATAAAAAGTAACTACACTTGTCAAACAAATACAATAGCAAAGTAAAGAGTGCAATATCTCCCTCTCAAATGTGGTGAAATAAAAAGAGGCATACAATAAGTATTACTACTGTGTTACTTTCCACCACTAGCAACACGTGTGCTTTTCCTTTTAGCCCAAATAGCTGCAGTGAAAAAGTCCGGTGGTGGAAGAAGTATTCAGATCCTTTACTTAAGTAAAAGTACTAATACCATGGGCGCCTGGGTGGCACACCTGGTAGAGTGTGCGCCAGAGGCTCGGTCCTCAACGCAGCGGCCGCAGGTTCGGTTCCGGCCTGCGGCCCTTTGCCGCGTGTCATTCCCCCTCTCTCTCCTCTTTCAAGTCTAAACTGTATCAAAAATAAAGGCCTGAAATGCCCCCATAAAGTATTCTTTAAAAAAAAAATACCACGCTGTAAAAATACTCTGTTACAAGTAAAAGTCCTGCATTGAAAATGTTACTTAAGTAAAAGTATGTACCTAGCTTTAGAAAATTTTAGTTAAAGTATTCAAAGTAAACTGGAAACGATCCAAACTGTTCTGTCAATCAACTAAGTGTTTAATGGTCTAATCATTTCAGCTGGACTTGTAGGCCATTATATTGTTGGGTAGTCTAATTTATAATAAAACATTGTACTTTATAAACTACATGTGTTTTGTGTGGAACAATCTAAATCTGTAAAGTAACTAGTAACTAAAGCTGTCAGATGAATGTAGTGGAGTAAAAAGTACAATATTTCTGTCTGAAATGTAGCGGAGTAGAAGTAGAAAGTGGCATGAGAAGAAAAGACTCAAGTAAAGTACAAGTACCTCAAATTTGTACTTGAACTTGTAGTTAGTTACATTCCACCACTGTACACAAGGGCACCTTTCCACACTCACAGCTTTTAATTAGGCTAAGCTAAACTGTGAAGACATGAGATGTTTTTCCACGATGACATGATGTTTCTCTTTGGCTGCTCTTTTGTCTGTATTTGACGTCCATGGAAACCACAGTGTGGCCGTGACACAGAGGGGAGAAGCAGATGTACTGGGCTGATGATTCACTTGTCCCAGGCAGCAGTCCCTTCTGCCTCTACTTCAGAGGGACTCTAATTGGCCAGTTATTATCTTTAATATGTCTGCTGTCTGACAAGGCTCACATCTATAACAGTATCCCTTGGGCACACTTTCCCATTGTGCTTATTTAAAATAACGACGCAAGATCACATTTCCCATGGCTTTATATGTCAGATCTAAATCTAGGCTAGGTAAAACTAGGATTATATGTGAACATTAAGTCCCTCTGCCTCCCCCATCCACATCCCTCTGCCCTCTTCTCCTGCCGTTAACAATCAGTAATATTACCTCTGGATCTTTCATTACTAGTGTTGTCACTGAGCCTCGGGCTAATCTGCAATATACCATTAATTCCTCCGTGGCTGACCGCATTCATAGAAAACAACATCACTTGTAAGCATCTCAGACTTGACGCTCTAATTCCTAATTTAAAGTTAAATAATAATGTAAATATCTGGAGTGAAAAAAATGACATGAAAAGCCATCACCTGTTTAATTTGTAAGCAGGTAAATAGTTTTTTGTTTTTTTTGTTTTTTAAATGTGTTGCCAAGAAGAATATATGTTTCTGTTCCTGTGTGTGATTTAGCAAGACAAATTTCAATTAATTGTCATTTGTTGTTTCTGGTGCAACTCCATCCATCCATCCATCCATCCATCCATCCATCCATCCATCCATCGTCGTCCGCTTATCCAGTGTCGGGTCGCGGGGGGAGGGGGGCAGCTCCAGCAGAGGACCCCAAACTTACCTTTCCCGAGCCACATTAACCAGCTCTGACTGGGGGATCCCGAGGCGTTCCCAGGCCAGGTTGGAGATATAATCCCTCCACCTAGTCCTGGGTCTTCCTCGAGGTCTCCTCCCAGCTGGACGTGCCTGGAACACCTCCCTAGGGAGGCGCCCAGGGGGCATCCTTACCAGATGCCCAAACCACCTCAACTGGCTCCTTTCGATGTGAAGGAGCAGCGGCTCTACTCCGAGCTCCTCACGGATGACTGAGCTTCTCACCCTATCTCTAAGGGAGACGCCAGCCACCCTCCTGAGGAAACCCATTTCGGCCGCTTGTACCCTGGATCTCGTTCTTTCGGTCATGACCCAGCCTTCATAAGGTAAGGACTCATTCCCTACTCTGCAACTCCAGAGATTTAAAGAAACCAATATTTCTTAACATTGAGTATCTATGATCTACAGAATGTACTTTAATGGACGTAATCTGACACATGGTGCTCATATAATGGTCTAGAACTACTGTATCAATGTATTTTGATGCAGGTCTTGAACTGGACTAGATATCTGGAATATCAATGTCAAAACGTTTGTGGTTATTAAAACGACCAAATTTAAAAGGTCCAATATGTAATACTGACAACTAGTGTTTAAAATATAGTTACTGCAGTTCAAATTCAAAATAGTGGAGAGAGTCATCTCCCCCGCCCTTCCTCCCCAGATTCGAAGTTCACGGAGGTTGCCAGGCTGAGTCCGCAGCATCCACAACAATGCTTGTCTCACATAGCCAGACATACTTCACAGCACAGCGGAGTAGCTAACGTTAGATACTCGCTCTATTGACAGTCATATAAGCCCGTGCTCACGCGGAGCTCTGTACCCAACTGACAGACACACTTTTCTGGCTTAGAGTTACAGTAGGAACCGCCAAAAACCTCACAACCTTGCCTTTATCTCCATATGCCAGACAGACACACTTCCTCGGCTTACAATTACGATAGGAATCGCTAAAAATAACACTACCTTGTCGTCCTTTTCCACCCGACTGAAATACACACTTTATTGTCTTAGAAGTACGGCAACAATCGCTAAACACACTGCAAACTCACGGCCTTCTCTTCTGGATTTACAGCCCCACTGTTGGCTTAAAATAACTCACCTACAGCGGGCTACGGCGTTGTAAACAGTCGTGGCCAGCTGTGGTCCTCCAGTAACGTTAGCTAGATAGCAGGGTTAGCATGGTGGCATTAGCCAGGACCCGTTACTGGCTGAGTCTCAATTGTTTTTGCAAGTAACCAACACGTGTTTCTAGCTATATAATTCAATGTGACTACACAAATGTTGAAATGACATAAAATGCTCGTCCCTAGTAGCTGTGATAAATTAGCCTGAAGCTAATGGTTACCCGTTCAGGAGGAAATTAGCCAACTCAGCGTCCTTTTGGGCTCTAAGCTGTCTCCATCTTTCAAATACATCTCCAATATTAACCCGGGGTTTGTTACATCTCTGGTCATGCAACTGTTAGAAACATGCTGTTTTTTAATGTTGGATCGAATCTATCTCTGTTGATCCCGTTCGTTTGTTTGCTGTTTTCATGGCTGTACTAACGTTCCAGCTGTAGCGCGCTGGGTTTACCTGTTTACAGGTGTATCTGGCAACCCGGCCTGGCTGTCAAACTGAGGTCCGTTTCAGGTAGGAGGTTTAGTGGAAACTCTGAGTTTGTTAAGCCTGAGATGAGGGAAACTCTGGGTTTTCTGTTTCAGAAAGAGAGGTAACTTAACCTCAGAGTCAGTTACTATGGTAACTGAGCCTATGAACCTAACCTGGTCGGGAGCAAGTTTTCTTCAAGAAACCTCCAGTTTCAGACTCCTCCCCAAGGATGTATGAAGAGAATTAATGCTCCTCCCTCTGACACAGCACGCTCATTTCCTCATTCATTCATTCAGTCTGTATCCGGCACATTTTAGCGCAGTTTGTTATATTGGCGTGAATAAAAAAAAACATTGTTGGTTTATTAACTGTTAGGCAGACTTTAAAACATTGTTTTTTTTTTCAAAACATGACATTTCCTTTTGTCGACGATCCCGTTGATGAAGACACTGTATGGCAGGGAGTTAAACATATGTCGGAAGATGATATTGACGCATTTTAATTTCCAGGTAACTTCCTATTTGAGCGGTATGGTTTTTCTTCCCAGTCTATCAGTTATGTAAGCTACATAACCTTATCCGTCCTCATATCACTAACGTCACCCATAGTGGACATGATCTACATCCCAGCACATTCTTTGTGTTGCATTACAGTTTTCCCTACAACCTTGATGATGCGGAGCATTTTAATAAAGCGCCGTCAGAAGAGATCGCTCTGAAACGTTGTATAAATGCTATAAATCATCTTATGCTTTGTGTTTGGGCTTAATTAAATCCTGACAGTCTAAGCTTTCAATCGATGTGCTGCATGACCATATATTTTGAAGATTTAATGCGTCAAATTTATAACAAAGTTTAAGCAGTGTCCCGTATACGGGTCAGTGAAAGTAAAGAGTTTAAACATTTGTAGTGTAGTGTTCCCTGTGTTGCTTTTTAAACATAATACATGTTCTAACTCGCATATGTGCGCATGAGTATTTCCGCCGACCCGTTTGTTTGTGGTTGTTGCCATGGTGAATCGTAGTATCATGGCTCCATTCATGCTGTCTTTGGTGCACGCGCGTAACCCTGAGTCAACCTACTCCGAGTTGATTGATCCAACTCGAATCAGCCCTTGTGAAACCGAAAACTCAGTTTCCATCTCAGGGTAAATCAACTCAGAGGTCAGGCTCAGACTCAGAGTTTGTTGAACCTCCTTCCTGAAACAGACCCCTGGGCAGTTGATAACAACACACAGACCAAAACACAAACAGAAATTCCGTAACGGATCGTAAATTTCAAAAAGAAAAAATACTGATATTAGCATTGTTGTCAGAAAAGATAGTATTTCAGCCTAACATGTTTCCTTAATATCTGATGACGCATTGGTGTCATTTTTGGATTTATTACAGTACATATATTACATATTGGACCTTTAAAGAAAGGTGCAGCCGTAGTGGAAGTATATTACGTGAATTCTTTCTAAAATGGTCTTATTTTGCTGCTCATCCAGATCTGCATCAAAATCCATATACTGTAGAGAAACAATAACAAGATAAAAGTGGCGTATTGGGTTATTCAAATTAGTGGAATACTTGATGAGACATGGGCATTTTTAATATTGAACAATCTCATGATCATAAAGCGTTGAAATCAGAGATCTTCAACAGGGGGTCTGGGACCCCTAGGGGGTTCTCAGAGTGGCTGCAGGGGGGGCATCAAATTATATAATATATATGTCTGAAAATATACATTAACATGAATCCAACATATTATTGTTTTAATTTCCACAACATTGATGATAGGCTTACTGGCCTATAGGTAAGGTAGCCATCCACAGATACAGTTACTGTTCCACGTTTTGACATTAAAACATGATGTATAAATATATGAATATGTCAACAATTATTTTAATAGCTTAGTATTGTATGCACTATGGGTAAGGGACAAAAAAAATCCATACAGCATAGTATTGCGATATTTTCTGTGGCAATACTGTATCGATACACAGACGCCAAGTATCAATCTTTTATTATATATGTCAGGAATGCGAGGCTTGCACCCAAAAACGCAGAGTAGAGGAATTTAAGTGAACAAAAGACTTACAACATAAGATGCCCTGAGGAATGCAGGCAGGCACAAAACGAAGATAAACCAAAATCAAAAACCCCACCAGACACGAAATGGTAAAATCTATCAGGAAGGAGAGACGCAGGGAAAACCAGAAAGGGAAGACAAAACGATGAACCGACACAGAGACTAAATACACAAGGTAACAAGGTTGAAACAAGGGACAGGTAACACGACGGCTCAGGAACAGGTGGAACACATCAGGGCGGGGCAGACAATCAGGAAGGCGGGAAACACAAGGCAGGAAGTAAAAGAAGACATGACAGGGTAGAGAGAGAGAGAGAGAGAGAGAGAGAGAGAGAGAGAGAGAGAGTACTACAAAATAAAACAGGAAAAACTACAACAGAAACCCACAATCGTGACAATATATGTGTTGGTCAGTTTGTCTGCTTGACAATCCCATTTTGCAGTGAAGTGAGATGTTTTTAGATAAAAACAGATGTTGACTAAGTCCTTTTGGGGACATCATTTGAAATTGGAATATTGGAAGTTGGAGTAAAGGTGATACATTGCAATATATTGCAGAATATTGCAATATGTTTAAAATCACAATAATATGGTATCGTGACATAAGTTTCGTGATGAAATCGTATCGTGAGGCCTCTGGTGATTCCCACCCCTAGTATGCACCATAAAAATATTATATTATATCTAAAGGCCCCTAACAGCCCTACACGTTATTGTTGGCCCAGTTTTTTCTTTTTTTTTTTTAAGATCGTTTTTGGGGCATTTTAGGCCTTTATTTGACAGGACAGCTGAAAACATGAAAGGGGAGAGAGAGGGGAATGACATGCAGCAAAGGGCCGCAGGGCAGAGTCGAACCTGGGCCCTCTGCAATGAGAAGTAAACCTCTATAAATGGGTGCCTGCTCTACCAACTGAGCTATCTGGGTGCCCATTGTAGGCTCAGTTTAATATGCAGCTCTATTGTATACATCATAAGGGGTCCCTGCTCTGTCTCTCTTTCAGCTGAGGTGTGTGGGTCAGTAACCCTACTGACATATAAGAAGCCTGCATCGGTGTGAAGACCTTATGGTGACTGCATGTCCCTTCAACGGCTGTTAATACTGCCGCTGCTCCCCTCTGGCTGCCTGCTGATCACAAAGCATCACAGTGAAGTCTGTAGGCAGCGGCTGCAACGCCGGGCCCACTCCATCAACAACATCATCACCTACTCCATCAACAACATCGCTACAAGAATGCATGAGTCTCTGTGTGCTTGAAAGGAAAGTAAAAGGCTCTTCACGGTGAAGGAATGATGTCTCACAAAACTAAACTGACGCAACAGAGGACTTTTATTAAGAATGACAACTCTTGAACCTCAAGTGACTCCTGGACTGACTTGTGAGCTGTAAACATTGTTCTGGACCATAGACCATTAAACACGTAGTTAATTGACAGAATCGGACCGGATCGTTTCCAGTTTGTCCACAATGTGAGTACTTTTACTTTTAATACTTTAAGTACATTTTCCTGACAATACTTACATACAGCAACTTAAGTAAAATTTTCAATGCAGTAATTTTACTTGTAACAGAGTATTTTTACAGTGTGGTATTACTACTTTTACTGAAGTAAAGGACTTGAATACTTCTTCCACCGCTGGTTGGTAGTGGTTCTGTTTACAGTAATCGCGCAGACTTCTCAGAGTTAATGTGATAATGATTTATTGATGTTAAACTGCCACACATAGCACCTTTACATGTCAGGGGTCCACAGTAAGGAGTCCAGTTGGAAAGTCCTGCTGTTTACTGTCCGAGTGAGTAGAGAACTGGAGGGCTCAGAGAGGCAGACGCTTCAGTTACTGTGTATGCTCCCAAGATGTTTGTGTTTTTCACTTTTGTGAAATCCTTTATTTCAAAGAAAAGAAAAAAATAACATTTCAAACAAGCGGTCGAAGGACACGGGTCAAATCTGCAACACATACACCTTGTCCTGTCAGCATGTTCAAGTTACCGTGGCTAAACAAAAGACAAATTAAACTCTCCAACATTATAGCCTATTTAACAAGTCTCAGTAGTATGGCACCATTTTCAGGCTGTCATAGAGTCCAGTGTGATGAGAGTACTATTTACAATTAGACGAAAATAGATAATAATCAAAAAAAGAAGTTTGATAAGCATGTGTTTTAAAAAAATAGTGCTTGAAACGAGTGACTTGACGTAAAACTATGTATATACCTGTATTTGAAGACATGTCCTCCCCTGAAAAATGCCCACATAAGTTGTTTGTTAAAGCAGCAATTACGACTCATATTTCCGTTTATAGTGGCGGCGCCCTCTAGTTGCCATAGTAATTATGATTGGAGCAAAGCAGGAAGTAATGTAATGAAGAATTAGCCTGGAAATCCAGCCCCAAATCGGAGATGTACTTTGTTTTGGATCTTCTTTAATTTTATTTTTGTCCTATTTATACTTATTTTACTTTTGTAATTTGGTCCTTTAAAAATCGCAACTGTTACGTTGTTTTAGATACGAGGATGGAAAACGCTCCTGCGGGTCGTACTTCCTGCCGCCGCTAGGGGCGCTAATTTATGAAACGCTCCTGTGGGTCGTTTTAAAGGGAAGGGATAAACAACCTGTATTGCCGTATGGTTTGGAGGACTTGTTGTGTATTTGTCAAAGCTTGTTTGCCTTTATATACATATCTTATTTTTCCACATTGTTAAGTCACATCAATCATATTAAATATAGCAAACATTTCTGCTGCATTAAAAAGAAAGGGAAAGAAACGAGTCAATTTGAATGACATGTAACCACGTGTGTATCACATTTCAACATAAAACATAGAACAATAATATTAATACCAATAGTAATGACACTGTTTGAACAATTAAATGGAAATCTCTTTTCAGCATCTCTTCACGAAGAAATAATTCTACTCTGCATCCTTTCCCAGTATTTTTTTTTTTGTTGCTATGTACAAGAAACATTCAGATCTGTATCCTTCTCTTTTTAATACTCACATTTGGTTTTTCAGGGTTTGCCATTCTGGAAACTGCTCTGAGATGCTGTGCACACCTGAAATTTACTGACCCGACATATATCGCCAAGCTTTCTACCATTTAAAAAGGAAAAGTCTGAGATTTTGTCAGGTAAAATTAAGTGTGTGTTTGTATCAATCTTCGCTTTCTCCAACTCTACGCAAGACAACACAAGCACACCAGAGGATTTCCCAAAATGTCAGACTTTTCCTTTAAAAACCTCGAACTGTACTGTGATGGAGTTGTGTCTGGATTCACTGATTCCCTCTGGAGAGCCGGTGCAACCACTGCTTTACATGTAGCTAAGAGGATGACAAAGCATTACATTTTCTTTTTCTTTTTTTGTACAAGAGAATGCCTGACACATCGACTTCAAAACAATCAAGAATGTGTACTTGCTGCATATAAATACAGATAATTAAACAAAAGTGGACTTCTACTTAAGTCACTTTAACTTTCAACCAAAATAAGGAAAGAAAACTCATCCAGATGTCCAATCAACATCATCGACAACAAACATAATTCAAGTGGAGAAAGATCAAAATGATGACGTGAAAAGTTGTACGGTGTTTGTGCTTGTGAGGACATTAACCCATCACCTGAAATGTGCCTCAAAATAAGAATAAAAAATGCAAACTGGTCCACGTTACATCAGTAGCTTCAAAGATTAACGGGTTGTTTTTATAACCCCGGTATCCCACGACTACACATTTGCATTAAGTGGGTGCTTGAGATAAAGTGCAGGATATTTCTAGCCATAATTTTCCATATTCTATACTTTTGTTCAAACTAGGGATGCACCGCATCCAGATTGTTGGGGTCCGGCCGAATACTGAATCCACTGGTTAAGATTCTGCCGAATCCGAAACCGAATACCGAACCCTACTCCCATCCTCAGTCCATTAACACAGCAAACACATTAATGAAGTAAACAAAGTTTTTGCTGTGACTGTCCTTCCTTTGCCGTACCTGAAGTTGCTGCACTCTGGCTGCTGCCTGTGGATTCCTTCATGCACAACTCGTACCCTTTCGGATGTTTCATATCAAATGTCTTAACAGCGGCGATGTTGTGTATTGTTTAGGGTCCTCGCCACCACGGGAGAAATCAGCATTGCAAATTGAACTTGTTGCTGGACTTGAATGGCCTTCTTTTGACTGAAAGTACTGCCAAACAACACTTTCTCTGCTCATGAGTTCCATTTTCACTTTCTCACAGCCGACTGCATTGAACGCTCCACCTACGTAAACACCTTCCCGTAATCAGCGGCGGCATTACGTCGACCGGCGTAGCGCAAGCGTAGGGTTCGGTTTGATGGGAAAAAAATTCTAATTTGGTGCATCCCTAGTTCAAACATATATGGATTAATCTCGTTGACGAGTTCAACAAAGAAATCACCGAACACTGAGAGATTACATTCTTGTAGCATGACGGAAAAACTATGAGCGATGCTGTCGCCTGCCAGTAACAAAAACCTGTAATCACGTTGGAGTTGCACTGACGGGGATAAGAGTGTGTGTGTGTGTGTTTTATGATGCGTTCAGTTACAAAGCGACTCAAATGATTCTAAAAACAAAGTATGAAAATCTGAAAATATCTGAGAAAAAAGAACTGCATTTGATACTTGCTCAGATACTAATATTCCCATGTACATTCATGAAGTGGAAACCTACGACAACCTCTCTTATAGCCTCAGTTTTATTTGTTTCTGTGTGATTGCTTTCGCAGCTCACAATTTAGGGCCACAAATTAACGATAATTTACGTTATTGCTTAATCTGCTGAGGATTTTGTCTTGATTAATGGTTCCGTCTAGAAAAAGTAAAACAAATGCTGGTCACAAATTCCCAGAGTTGTATGTCCCAGACAGGTCTTTTTCCAACAAATGTTTGGTATATTTGCTTGAAAAATGACTAAAATTATCAATAAATGTTGTGATGATCAACTAATCCCTCAATCTACAAATAAATTGGTATTTAATGTGGATATTCAGCTTCCACTGGTAAACCAGTAACACCCAACACCCAATATTAACCCAGTATATCTACATTTCATAGGACATTTCTTCCTTTTATCTTGCTCTTACACTGTGTACAAAATATAGCAAAATCCTACATGAAATGACAGATGTGTGTTTTTTTAAATTAAAATATTAAATAATATAACTATTCATATTTTTTTAATTTGCTTTAAACTCTTAATTCTGCTTTGTGTTGTATCTGAACGCAGATTTGTGAAACTCATCTTTAAAAACTCATATTTACCTCTCTGTAGTACTTCAAATAAACTCAACTGAGCACTCTTGACTGCATTATTGTAAACAAAGGACTCGTATGATAATATGACTTGAAATACAACATATGCACACAAAAATAAAATACAAATTGGAAACAAAAGAAAGAAAAAAAAAACAACTAAAAAAAACATAGGCCTACGTTTATTCAGCTTTGTTTGTTGTGGTATCTAGATGTATAAGGCTGGTCCAGTCATTGTGTCTTTCTGGCCATTAACAGAGCGTCCTGCTGCATGTTGCTGGTCAGAGGTAGAACCCGGTGGCTGGTGGGTCGGGGAGGCTGGACATAGTCTCAGGGCTGGGCATCTGGACAGTAGGGGGCGGCGCACAGCCTCCTGGGTAAGTACTGTTCAGGATGCAGCCATTCTCCATCTGCACAGGGCAAAAGGACATTATAGCCAGTGTTCTTGTATTTAAGTAGAATTTTCACTTATCTGAACTTTGTTATTTATATTTCTTAAAGATAATTTGCTTGGGCATTTTAGCCTTTAATAGACAGGACAGCAAGGGAGGGGGGGGGGGGGGGGGGGGAGAGAGAGAGAAGGGGAAGACATGCAGCAAACGGCCGCAGGTCGGACTCGAACCCTCAGCCACTGCGTCGAGGACTGGTCCTCTGCATATGGGCACCTGCTCTACCAGGTGAGCTGCCCAGGCGCCTCGTTATTTATATTTCCGGAAACTTTCACTTTTACTCCACTTCATTTCCCCTCGGCGTCTTCGTTGGAGTGTTTTTGTACGTTGGGAGTGAAAGATTGTATCTCCTAAAACATTTGAATCCGTTTCTGTTTTTCTCTTTATTGATGTCAGACTTTATGTTTATGAAGGTATGGAAACCCTGAATAGTATGCTTCATTATAAGGACGCCACAATAAAAATATTTTACTTTTACTTTGAATACTTAAGTACATTTAATATCATAAAATCACTTTTGATAATTAAGTACAGTACATATCAGATACTTTAAGAGTTTTACTCAAGTAATGTTCTATAAGGTGACTAACTTCTACCAAAGTCATTTTCTGGTAACATACTTATACTTTTACTCAAGTATTGCTTTTTCTCAACTACTCAACTATTTCTAAGTACTTTATACAAGACTGATTATAGCTATAGAGTTCCAAATACTAAGTATTACAAGTAATACAAAATGTGTACTGTTGCATGCAGGAAGCATAGAATTGAGACATACTTTTCATAACATTGCGCCTTGAACTTTGACCCTCATGCTTATACAGTATATGCTGTATGCTATGGGTCAGCATATAGCATCTATCTATCTATCTATCTATCTATCTATCTCCATCTATCTATCCATCCATCCATAAATCATGTCATTGTTTTCGGTCCACTAAATTTGGGTTTGTTATTTTGCATAGAATCATATAGAAATACTAAATTTCCAGCTGCCTGTTTAAATAAACTGTTTGTATTTTTGCATACACTTTTAACAGTCTTAGAAATCTCGTGCAACATTGTTTGTGTATGACGTGGTCTGCAAACACTTTCTGCCTCTGCGGCGAATGAAAAACAACGGAGCAGTGCTTCCATGTTTTTTACGGTCACTGCACACTACGCTTTTTTCAATCTCTGCATATTGAGTAATGACCCTGAATGAACAAAACAAACGAGACACAGATGTAGAAAAAATGACAGCGCTGTGCCTCTTCTTAGGTCTCTGCCTCTGATTGGCAACTATGTTCCTCTTCTGGCATATTGACATGACATGTTCGTCATCGAAAAACATTGAAAAAAAAGGTTGAAATTTTGACCCAGAAAAATATAAAGTGGTCAACAGGAAGACAACACAAGGGTTAATAGAAAGGACCGCTAGATATGAAAGGGGAAAGAGAGAGAGGCGGAAGACATGCAGGAAATCCTCACAGGTCGGACTCGAACCCTGGACCTTCTGCTTTGAGGCATACACCTGTATATACATGCGCCTGCTCTACCAACTGAGCTAACCCAGCCGTAAGTACCCTCACCTTATTGGGACTGGGGTCATGAGGGATCTCAGAGGTCACCATGCCATAGGGGTCCAACTGCCGGCAGGGCTTGCCTACCCCCAGGATCTGCTCCAGGGAGGCGTTGGGGGGCGGGCACTGTGACAGGCTGGAGATGACTTGAGTCAAAGGAACTGGGATCTGCTCCTGCTGCTGTTTATGGTTCATCCCCTGGAAGGATGACGCTGTGGACTCGGCCCCGTGCTGTGGTCCACTCCTCCCAAACAAACCGCTTCCACTAACAGTGCAATCCGCATTGTCAACGTCAGGCATGCTATAATCCATGCAAGAGTCTAGTAAAGTGTTTGTCAGAGGTTTTTGGCTGTTATCAATGCAGGAGTTGTTGCCCAGACTCTCGCTGAATCCATAGTCCTGCCACAGGGATTTCCCCGCCGAATGCTCAGTGCTGGAGACTCCACACAGTCCGTTGAGGTTGGCTGCCTTCCGTTTGGCTTGGCACTGCTGCGAGAGATGGTTCTGCATCCTGGGCTGCTGCAGGTAGCGTTGATGCATTTGCTGCTGATGAAGCTCTCCGTCCAGCTCTGAGGCCTTGCCGTTGAAAATATTCGGATGAGTTTTAAAGTGTTCCAGTTGTATCCCTGCAGTGACTAGAATGTTTTGGGCTGTCCATTGTCCATTGGTGAACGATTGCAGCTGTCCGTTAACTATCGTGCTGGCCAAATCGTTGCTCTGCTGACCCCAGTCATGCGCACCTTTACCTGTTTGCATGCTGAGGTGCTGTTGCATCTGCTGGGACAGCTGGACAATGGGAGCCTGTCCCACCGGGGGAGGCTTATGGTGAGGAAACTGCATTTGCACATTAGTGTCAGAAGTGGCATTACTTTCAGGCAGCGACACGGTTGTGGCTGTCGTCGAGGCAGTACTGGGAGGCACCGGTCCTCCATGCTCGGTGGAATCAACCCTCCCCTCTATGGAGTTGTAGATGTATGAGAGGATCTCATCGTTTGTCAGCAGGTCGTCCAAGGTGGGCACACGTTCGGGGTCCATCTCAATTCTGATCATCCGCTCGTCCAGCAGCAGCAGCTCCAGGTCCTCAGCACTCAGCCCCAGCCCTTCCAGAGCTCCAAACAGCTCGCCGTTTGAACAACCCCCCTCCTCCGAATCCGCAACGCTGTGGCCGTCCAGGGAGAGAGAGTCCAGAGTAGCCAGCAGCGGGTCAAAGCTGGCGCCTGGCTCTGTGATTCCTGGACCCAGCACGCCATTGCTCGGCTCGTCCCAGCTCCTGTGCAAGCTGGATGGTTCAGAGTCAGAGAAGCCCATTTGGTCACCAAAGAAGCTATGGAATGACATTTTGGGCTCCAGGGCGGGCTGACAAACATACACCGACTCATCCTGACTCATGAGTGCTCCCAGAAGAGAGCCAGGGTCCAGACCCTCCTTCGCCAGCCTTTCAGCACGGCTCTTTTTTGACTTACTGCCATTTTTCTCATGGCTTTCATCTCTAAAGGCTGCTATGGGATGGTTGGACTGGTAGAGCAGGGCCTCGCCTGTAGCATAGGTAAAGGGTAGATGCATCGAGCGCTTACGCAAGTGTTCTCCTCCCTCTTCCTCCCTATAAAGACGGAAAACAGGATTATTTACTGGAGACAATTTATTTATTTAGGATCAAAGTAGCTAGCTTAGTTTCTGAGTTTCTGGTTTGGTGCTTAGCCCTTTTTCCATGATGTAAAGTGTCAAATGTGTGTAAAATTCGGAGCCTGTGTCACATCATAATTGAGCACTATACATGCATCTATACATTGGATGAATCTGATTCAAAAATCTGATTCAAACACACAGTAAATTATAATTTGTGCCCATAAAAACTTTGATATTATATCAAGGTTCTGTTGCTGCAAGTTTGTCATTGAATACAACTGGTACACTTTGTTGATCTACAACAAAACATAAAGGGATTGTAAAACATACAAAAGAGGCCTCTGGGTGGCAATGATGTAGTCTGGTTTGCCGTTCTTGTACACCAGCCTGGCGTTGGCCTGGACCCATTTCCAGCGATTGTCCTTGGTGAGGAGCCTGAACACGGTCAGACCACTCTCTCCAGTCTTCATCACTACAAATATGGAACACAAACACAGGTATAATGAGTGAACTGGATACTAAAATAAATATGAACCCACTGAAAGCTCTTTATTTCAGCCGAGTCCAACGCTGTACGTTGCATTTTTGCATACCGGTGGCGACCAATCAACAGAAATCCTGTTAATCATTGGGAACAAGTGGAAGTTGTGGTTTGCTGACAGCAAGTTACGATCGGCTTGTTTTTGATGAAAGTTATTTTGGTTTGCTTTCACTGCTTTATATTACAAATGGCTGAGGGTGAAACAGTTCTACTTGGACCTTACACAAGACACTCTTGATATCTGCACAATCGCAGGTTGGACCATTGGTATATTATTCTGTTTTAGTGTAAACTGTATAAACTGCCTCCTTACTTATGTTCTCTCCTGTCTCTTAAAGGGATACTTCACCGATTTAGCATTCAGCTTTGTATCAGTAGAAACCCGGTAGTATTTCTGAATGACCGTGCGTCCCTCCCTCATATCCCCCTGAGACAGGAGATATCTGCATTGGGGGGTCTGGAAAAAATCTTCCGATGACGTAAAATGACGATTTTTGCGTCATCGGAAGATTTTTTGGCCAGAGCAAAAGACTACAACCAGTAGTAGGACCTACTTCCGCATGTTTTAAACCCGCCCATCGCCCGAAGCTAGCCGATCTCGGCCGGAAAAAAACGAAATGTCAGCCATCTTGAATCCTCGCTAAACAGGGCTCTGCTCTATCTTCTCAGCAGCAAACTTTTACAACAATTATGTGCATTCAAACTACCGCACGTGTACCACCAGGATACATCGCTACACAGCAGAGAATATGCAGGAAACGTTATTACAGACGGAATAATAGGCCCACTACGAGAGCTTCGCCTGCACCGAGACCAGCACGGGGACCGGCGGACTCGCTCGTAGCCGGGTAGGGGACATCTTCGTCGGCTAGGTGGGAAGCTAGCGCTAGCCGGGGGAAAGGCACATCCAGAGCGAGCTAACGCTAGCCGGCCACCTGTCCCATCAATCCTGCTTGCAAGTGTCCGTTCATTAAACAACAAACTGGACTACATCCAACTTCAACGATGCTCCCAACGCGAGTTCAGAAACTGCTGTGTTTTGTGCTTTCGTGGGAAAGCAACAGTGAACCGGACTGTCCAGCCGAACAACAGTGAACCGGACTGTCCAGCTACCAGGCCTGCTAGCCTTCCGACAATCCGAGCTAGAGATGCTCTGTATGAAGGTGAGCTGTGTTAACACGGACTGGTGCAGAAATGGGGTGATTTGTATCCAACTAACTGCTAACCGCTGGAGTTTGTGACTGTTACATGGCGACCATTCGACATCCCACGCTAATTCACGGCTGTGTTTATACTCGGTGTTTACAGCCCACCAAGCCTAATGCTGGTATGCTTAGCTGAACTTTACGGAGCCTATAATGTGTGTGTGCACGGTAAATGTAGCCTGTTTCGTATGTCGTTATTATATAATGTAGTTTTTATATATTTTAAATGTGTATTTATATATTTTAAATTGACTCGAGCCACGATGAAACGTTGTTTTGTGTATATGGTTGAAATAACAATAAAACACATTGAGTTAAGTCGCTTGCCTCACTGTCTGTCTGTCAAGCGGTAGGCGTGGCTTGGGAGTGGACTCAAAGCAGCGAAGCGAAGTGCATTCTGGGATTTGGTGTCTTTCATCCATATGAGCCAAAAACACATTTTCTGGCTTTTCTCGGCCTAGAAGGCACCAATTAAATTTTTTTTTTCACATTTCTGCTACATAGGTGACCCAATTTAAAGATATATTAGGCTTTCCAGCGGTGAAGTATCCCTTTAAAGTCACCAGCAGGAAATTTAATTTTCGATCATATGGGCAAATCATGTATGGCATTCCCCAAACGCAAACTGTCTTCGGTGAAGTGGCGTTTTTTCATTACATGGCACCTGCTCGACTCGCCTCAACTCTACTCGCCTTTTTTGGTTTTCCATTACGAAAAAAAGTCCCTGGTACCTGCTAACAGGTACCAGCTCTGTCGAGGTTTCAAGCGAGCTGAGCCGATACCAAAAGGTGACGTGAAAGCGACAGACGGGGGGTGTCCTGAACAAACTATTTTTAAATAGTTTAGCCAGCTGTGTTTTTTGTGTGTCTTCTGGCTGTGGCAACAACAACAACAACACACCTTCGACGTTCTGAGTGTGTGTTTACACAGTTTAAAATTAGGATAAAGGACTATTTGAGTACTAAATGCACATGTGCTGTTCCTGGGCGCTGCTGGTGATTATGTTGAGATGATTTTAAATTGCAAACTGTCTTTTTCTGTTTTATGTTGTCTGTTTTTTTACTGTATATTTTAGATATGGAACTATACCAGTGGCCAGGACTCCCTTGAAAAAGAGAATCTCAATGGAATTATTTCCTGATAAAATAAAGGCTAATAAAATAAAAATATCAAATATGCTCATTCAAGCAGAATGTCAGAGCCCATAAATCCGGTGTTCTCTATTCTTTTTGTACGATTTTGAAAAGCATGGAAAGTAAATCAGGAAGTCGACTCGGACCTACAGCATAATATCAATTTAGGATGAAAGGAGGATATCACTTCTGTGTTGACGTTTGACTTGCTTTTACATCTTGATTAAACAACACTGACCCTTGCACTACAGTAAGGAGAGAGCGGTCAGGTCAGTAACTTCTCTGACCTCTGAAGTGTTTGAGTGTTGGTGCTGCTGTATGGATCATCTCTGATGCTTTGCTCGGCCAGGGATTTGTGGTCCCTATCCTTTCCTCTGACAGCTCTACAGCTTTGCTCAAACTGCTCCGTAATCCAGAAGGATTACTAGCGAAAGCTCTCTGAACTCTCAACCTCAACTTTTATTAACAGGTATTAACAGACAGTCTGGCGAGGTCAGTGACTCGAGTCTGTTCGGTGTGCTCTGTACCATCGTCCGTCGGACTTCATTTTGGCCAATTTGACATGTATAATCGGCGGGGGCGGGCACTGCCGGCAGTCGGACTCAAATGACCCACCTGATTGGTAGAGTGCTAACCAGGAAACGGGGAGTGGTATGAGTGTGACTAGAGTCTCTCAAAATCTGAGGAAAATCTTTTAAACTGACCTTTGTCGATCTGAAATGAAGACAGATTCAGCAACTGCATGGCCTGTCTCTCACTTAAAATGTTTTCAGAAACACGTTTCGATGAACTATTTTAGTACAATATGAGATTCTGAACAAGCCGCCATGACAGTCTGTCTTTGAATTTCCGGAGAAACCAGACCCACGTGACGCGTTCGTCCAATCAGCTGCCGGTTTTCATTTTTGGGCGACAATACAGATTAGCGCCGCCTGCTGTTATGGAGACGTATTACGTCTCGTCGCTTCGGTGTGTTCCGAGGCACTTTTTTGACCAACTCAGGGAGACTGATCAGTCCAACTGCCTTTTCTGCCGAGGGTCGGCTGTCTGGTCGGTGTGTCTCGGTCTTAAGTGGAGAGAGCAAAGAGGCGCGTTCACCACTTCAAAATCTGTCTTTAAATTCATTCTGGTGAAAGCTTTTATTGCCATATTCTTACATAATGGATCAGTTTGTTTAAATTAGGCCTACAGGATTTGTTTGTGCAAATTTTGATGTAATGAAATTTCACAACTTTCTTTCCTAATTAATACGTAGTTAACACTTGTATGTATAAATAAATACTAATAGACCTTACCCATTTTGAAAAAATATACAGTATATATATATATATATATATATATATATATATATATATTACAGCTTTATGAGCGCCAGTAAACTAGGGAGAGACAGATGGAACCAAGGTCCCCAGGCAGACTTTAACCACAAACACTGTGTTGTGTAACATTGCGGTTCATGGTCAGTGTCTTAACCCCTAGACCACAGTGGCACACTAACATAACTTACTTCTGACATGATTCTCTGCGCAGTACAACATATCTGCTGCATGGATGAACTGATAGCCAGATCCTCGTACCCGCAGCTCAGCCTCTGTGTACCCCAGCACTATCTTCCCCCTGTACAAAAAGAAGGCCATAATTAATGTTCTAAAGCACTGTTCATGGTACACTGCACATCGTACTGTGCATCCACATCTAGTGGACGAGTATTGCAGCAAAGCAAATACACAGGAGAATAAAACCACACATGCTATTTCAAATAGCCTACGTACAA
Source organism: Gymnocephalus cernua (assembly GCA_023631565.1). Classification (NCBI taxonomy): domain Eukaryota; kingdom Metazoa; phylum Chordata; class Actinopteri; order Perciformes; family Percidae; genus Gymnocephalus; species Gymnocephalus cernua. The sequence goes on along the minus strand of CM042434.1, from coordinate 26,882,765 downwards.
AGAATGTTTGTTTTTAGTTCAGAAAATAAGGAGCATAGAAGGGAATTCAGTATGCACAAACAACTTTAAAGCAAATGTGTATTTCAGTATGTGTTTTTTTATTTCATTATTATTATTTTAAATCAACTGTTAACTGACGGACAGTCTATTTCTGTTTGTTGTATTATCTGAGCAAGAGGCTGGGAACATAAGATTTTGTCTTCATCCAGCTGCTTTCCGATCATGATATGTAACATTTGTCTGTGTCCAATAAAAAAAAACAATGTGTGAAGCTTCTCCTACATGAATGAAACATTATTGTTGATGCTACTGCTTTTGGATTCTCACAAAAAGTCATCTTAACAAGCCGACTTACAATAATAGAAGATATTTTCCGTGAAGAAATGTATGGAATGTGTATGTGTATGTTGCATGCCAGTATCTTACTTTGCATCACAGGCGAAGGGTGTGAAGTCCAGCTTGTGTTTGGTTCTGAAGATCATGTTCTTGGTCCTGATCTCCAGAATAGATGGAGGCTGCAGAGGAGTTGCAATGGCGAAAAGGGCGAGCTGAGGCGGGGCCTTTCCTCCGTTTTCTTGCCGCTGGTTCTGTCCATGCAGAAACTTAAGTCTGCCCTGGATGTTCAGAGCCTGGAAAGAAACAGAAATACATGAAAGTCCTTCAAATGTGTTGATATCTGAGAGACTGCAGAGCCCCACTCAGCCCCACAGTAGCTTTTGCAGGATTGATCATGTTTCCATGGGTTTCACAATAAATGTCATGGGGGTTCATACTAATACTGTACTGTATTTCTATGAAGCCCATGGCCTTGAGTGTGGTCCAATTATCTGCTGTCCATCCATGAGCTCCATAATGCATACATTTGTATACTAAAATGTAGGTACAAATAATGGGTTACACTTTACTTGAAGGTATCTACATAAGAGTGACATGACACTGTCATAAACATTATAAACAACAAGCGTTATGTCATAAACGTTTATGACATAACGCTTGTTGTAGTTACAGTTACATAATTAGTTAAATACAGTGTTAGTTTTCAAACAGCTACAGTATATACAGAGAATCTTAATTGTCTTGAAGAAGGAGCAAAAAAATAAGCATATACACATGAGCATATACACAACTCAACAGTATGACCCAGACCTCTACTCGCTGCAGACAAATACAAGTCAAGTCAAAAGTCATCATGTCTCCAGCTCTGGTAGAAAATAGACCTTCATTCTGCAGGTTTTCTCTCTTTAGTTTAGAACATTTAACCTACCAGAAAGCCCGAGGAGTTGTCCAGCAGGCAGCGAAAGCGACACACAAAGCTCCTCTCCAGGAAGGATGAGTTCTCTGGGGGAAGCTGATTAGGGTTGTAGGTGATTACAGATGAGCTGCTGTCTGCTTCCATCTCTGCAATTACAAAAATATCATCTGATTTCAGGGACAATGGCTATAAAGTAGAGTCAGTTTAAGAGAAAAAAAAAGGTCCAAGGCACTCTTCTTGGTAAAAAATGTAAAAAGCCTTTATGTGAATGGCTATTTCATATATGCATGGGTTGCTGCCCAGTTCTACTATTTTTAAATGTAAGATTTCGATATGAAATAGCCATTTAAATAAAGGTTTTTTTGATTTTTTCTCAAGGAGAGTGCCTTGGACCTTTTTTTCTCTTTTGAAGTTTTGTGTTCCCTTTCCAAAGAGCACCTTCATGATTTGTTTTGAACTTCCGAGCAGTCCTGACTTTTCTTCTTAGAGTCAGTTTAACTTAGGGCGTTGAAAACCCAGTGAGCTAACAATCCTCCACAGCTCCGTATCGTTCTGTATATGCAACACCACGTCTACTAATAAACGAGGCAATCAAAAAAGAAGTTGATTGAATTTCTCTCGAAATGATACCTAGTTCACATATTGAGTTTCACTTGAAAATCTGTCACATCATGGAAGCTAAAGATTAGTAAGTACATACAGTATGTTGGACACCTGTATAGTAAAGGCTTTTAATCTTTAACTGACACAGTGAATCAGTGTTTCTTGATTCCTGGTGTTGGAATGCCTTAATAACGTCACACGTGAAAATTAAGAGCACATTTTCAAAGTAAACATATCATGCCACCCTCTGCATTCATCCTGTAGCTGGACTTTAATCGTGTCCCATATCATCAGCTGCCCTCTAGTGTAAAAAATGTGCTTATGTAATGAGGCAAAGCACAAAGTGACGGCATTTGATGTAGTTGGAGGGGTGGGGGGAGTGTAAACGGCTTCTCAGTGCTGGAGTGGTTAAGTTGTGTCAGAGCTGTGTGTCTTAGTTTAAAAGCATCACTCAGAACCAAAAGCAAACAGACGTAAGCATCTTAAAACCCAAATACAGATCTGGGACCACTTCACCTCCTAAGCCGCAGTGAAGATTACAGGGTTATGTGACTTGACCTGAGGATGGTCTTATAGCTTAATGCCTTACACTGCGTATACTTAACCGTCTGATATTGATGTCCAATTGTGTATGTTCACACAGACAGACTGGGCCGCAGTGGAGTGCAGCACATTAAACATTGGTTTTACTGAAACATAAAGACAACCGTTTTTTTCAACCTTATTTTCCTATGTTTTTGTGTCTAAGTGACTGATGGGAACAACAATCTTTGACATTGGTCCAGTATTAAGCGAGATCGGTAACATAAGTTAACAGGGCAATTGTGCAGCTTGTATTTATGTTTAATGAAAAGGAGCTTACTCTTTAACAGAAAGGTCGACCTCTTTAGAAATCCTTTCCATAATATTATCAGACACTTAGAATATTAATTTGAGCCTGCACTTTTGTGAACATAAAAACATCTGCGAAAAAGCCACCAGACTCCATGTAAATAAACAGTCATTTTAGCATCGTAAAATACACTTCATTCAAAGTCGACAGAAACAAAATAAAACCACGAAAAGCCGTTTTGGGGTCATCTTTCCACTTTTCCAACCATCACAACGCTAATGTTTAACTTCTGTAGACCCTTGGGATGTACAGTACAGCTTCCAGGTCATGCATCAAGTTTGCAGAGTTTGTTATTAAGTTGTAATAAAGATGTAGTGACTCCAAGCCACATATCTCCTGAACATTCTTCTGACACTAAAATGGCAATTTTCAGACGGACACATCAGGAGAAAATGTACTTTGTTTGAGACCTGTTTCTGTTGCAGGAACAAACTCTCGCGAGATCTGGCGACACAGATAAGCATCAACTAACGTTTTCGAACGCCCTTACAAAACTCATGCCCGTAATGCTAAATATGTCTTTTAGCTTTTCATACCATTGGCGCTTCTTCAAATGAGCTATCTTTAGAATAGAGGATCTTTGATTAAATGTACGTCCCAACCCAGAGTGTCAAAAAGTGACGCGAGGAGTCCCGAACAAGCGTGTCAAAGAGCCCCGACCGAGTGCGCCGCAAAATGACGCCAAAGGGCTAGAGTAGATGCTAAAGGAGACTTTTTGCGTCAGTAATAAAACGCCAAAGGCACCTGACCAAGCGTCTTTTTTTGGTGTGCTGCGAGTAAGAATGTGTTGCTAGGAGCCGAGGTAGACTCTTCATCTCAACAAAACAACGTTTTTTTTAGACAAGCCTTTCAGTTTAGAAACCTGTCTTCAGTCACACCAGGATCTCTCAGTTTTCATGTGGTCTTAATAGTAGTCTCATGTAGGAGGATAGAGTGATCACCTTGGGGGGAGTCCTGGGTAATGGCAGATGCAGTGGCAGAAGGAGGATTCAAAGCCCAGTGCAAGTTTCTCCTGAGCTCCTGCTGGTCCTCCGTGTGGACCAGCTCGTACACACTCTGGTGCATGACATCCGTCTGAGAAACAATAACGAGAGGGAGAATTAGCTTATGGCAGAATAATTGTAACAGCGGCTGCAGCGCTAGCATTAGTCACATCAGCCGATCAGTATGTGTGTGTGTGTGTGTGTCTCCAGCATAGGGCTGCACAATATATTGTTTTTTTATCGTCAACGCAATATCAACTGGCGCATTAACGCATCACCAAAGGCTGTGACAAATCGCGAAAGACACTCAGACATTTTTTGTGTTAGTTGAAAGAAAATATCGGTAGAAAACGGCACTTTAATTCTTTTTTTTTTGTAGTGGTGCCTTGTATGTCCAATTCAATGTTCAATTTGTTCAATAAAAGAATGATTTCCTTTTCATTTGTTCTAAATCCAACAAGCAATTTGTTAAGCAGAATACTGAAAGCAGCAGAAATGGCAGAACTGAGTACATTTTAATATCTGGTGTTTATTGCAAGTGATATCGTTATTGCGATACTCAACAACAACAACGTGTTCTCCTCGTATCGTGCAGCCCTTCTCCAGCAGTATGTATGAGGAAACTCTCCCTGTAGTATATACTCAAAACACGAGTGCACAGGTACGCCCCAGCTGTCCAACCAGTCTCAGTGTGTGCAGCTCTGTCGAGCTGTGGGTCAGAGATGTCCTGTTCACTGCAGCCCACTGCTGGGACTGGCAGTTTGTACTAAAGGCCAAGCTATAAATAGGTCAGGTGTTATTTGCTGTTTGAGCCTTTGACTGTGCAGCACCGTGCAGGAGGCAGACCAATGGATCAAACAAGACCCCCGAGTCGCTCCCAGCAGACGCTGCACGCAAGCCTTCCATCCAGACCCATCTGTTGTCAAACACAGCCTCTGGATGTTTCATATGATAAGATATGTGCCTCTATAGATATTCATAGATGTTTATGCTCCTGAAAATGAAAGCTGCAATAAATACGAATTATGTCAAAGATGCATCGTTCAACCGTAGGGGTTGCCCGATGACCCGGGGCAAGTAAAACCCCACGTTGGGCAATTACATACAGGTTCAATAATTTTTCTGATCATCATTGTATCATAAGGAGTTTTCTAGAGGATGTCGATGAAACACAGGGAAAGTGAAGCAAAACGTTCGACACTATTGTATATCCTATGCATATGCTCTCTTTAAGAAAATAAACATTTGATCACAAAAAAAGGATGTTGATGACAACAACGTTTTGTGAAGTTTGTCGCAAGTTCAAGTCCAAGGCAGATAAAAGTGGATCAAATGTTTCAAATGTTCCAACTCAAACTCTATGACATACCGTAGTAGAAACAGGGGTACCTAAAAATGTATGCGGTCTAGGGCTTTGACTTTTGCCCAAAAATCATATTCGAAGTTCGTTTGTTTATTAATATTCGAATATATTCAAATATTTATTACTAATATTTTGACCATTAAATGCCTTCAGTAAGACCTATATTGGTATCAAACTTGCGTTGTACATGTTCGGCTGTCAACCAGAGGGCAGTGTATATGGTTGTGTGGTTTTACCATTCACGGTCCTGTAGCAGGGGCTCCAGCTCCCATATATCACGTTAATGGGCCTCATATCTTCACAAACGAACCGTGTCAGCAAATCTGTCGCTCTGTTTTGACGGGCATAGTGTCCGTCCTCGTGAAGGAAAGAGCATGGAGTCGATACTGGCCTGCTTCGCCCCTTCGCCCGCCGATCCCTCCTCCTCTTCCAACTTGCCGGGATAGAGTGTTAACAGGTGGGCTCTCGTTGCTGGTCGTCCCGAGGTATGTGAGTTGGGCCCTACACATTTTACATATCGCTTTGTCCTTACTCGTGATTTTTCTCTGTTTCTTTGGGAACCCAAAGTAGCGCCACACGTTGCTGGTTGCTGTAAGCGTTGGCGCAGCCATTGTTTTGACGCTAACGTCAGCTACAGGAGCCCAGATGACCAACAATAGCCTTGCTAATGAGCGATTCACAACTTCACCAGGCGTGAAAATACCTCGGAATCTGAATTGAAAGCAACGTTCACAAGCAAACACATTTACAAAAAAATAATGCCGATAACTGGTTCGAACTTCGAATATTAAGGGTTGCCTAATATTCGTCCGAATATCAATATTTTTTTAAATATTCGAAATATATTCGAATATCGAAGTTTGGAGTCAAAGCCCTAATGCAGTCCAACAAATTATAGATAAAAATCACTCTCTTTCCAGTAAGTTAAATATTACACTTAGATATGATTGTTCCTCTTAAACTATTGCCTCCACTTTGGACCACTATGACATGGTCCATGATGTGTTTATACATTGTTAATAAAGATAAAATATTATCATTGTTTGATAACATAAAAAAAAATATATATATTTGTTAAGGGGCCAGTACAAATTGACTTTGGGCTAGCAGAATCTGTTTTCACTTGGAGATGATTAAAAGTCAGGGGTATAGAAAAAGACTGGTAGTGATTCAATACCTGGTGGAAGCCCAAGTAGTCCTGGATGGTGTGAGAGGAGTAGAAGATGGTCCCGCTGGCAGTGAGAACCATGACAAAACCGTTGAGAGCCTGTGGGTCAAACAGAGGATGCACACAGACAGACACAGACACTGTGTGAGAGCTTTAAGAAAATAGAGAACCACATTGTCATCATGTGGAAAATAAATATTATTTTAGGGCTGTCAAAATAACGCGTTCATTTCGATTAATTAATCTGAGAAAAAATCTATGGTTAACACTACACTCAACAGCAGGTAACGTTAGCCTTCCGCTAGCTAGTAGCTGGATTAAACACGGTTAAAATGCTGACAGCTAACGCTAAACGGTGTAAAGTTTGACTGTTTCTGCCGTTGTCGGAAAAACACAGACGTGCGTTCAATGAAGCTGGTAATCTACAGCCTCATATATATATATATATATATATATATATATATATATATATATATATATATATATAATAAGGCTGATTATTCATTGATTCATTTGAACTGATAGAGGAACAGCTGGTCCAACATTTCCACCTCACTAAACGCACACGTGCCCCCCCCCCCGTATGGTAACATTTGGTAAACAAACACACAGACATGTACATAAACACTCACTATCACATATACACTGTCCTCACACAGCCACACACACATCAGTACAAGCACAGTCATCTCTTTCTTAAATCAGCCCACAGGCTGACCGGGATGACTAATGCTGGGGACATGTTTTTTCTTTTTGATAATGCAACAGTGATTCACCACAATTATCTGCCACACTTCCTCCAGAGTAAACACAAACACACACACACGTCAAGGCTGAATGTTCCACAAAAACAGCCGCCAGACAGATGATAAATTCTGTTTTATGATATCAGTTTTCAATTACTATCTTGAAATAATTTAACCTCTTATGTAATTTCCCACAAACATCATTTACATTTTTGGAAAACTGCAGAATGCTCTGTTGCTGCTGGAATCTGATGAGATGTGAAGAGCTGTGCAAACTGTCAGAAATGAGGCCATATTTTGTAATACCAGATAGTCCACTCATGTGCACTCATTAACCTCCCAGCTGCAAATGATTTGATGCAGTCATGAGTAAGAGCGATGGCTTACAGATTTTGCATTAAAATACAAAAAAAAAACTGACTCAAAGTAAAGTGAGCCAGTGCACATCGTTAGAGCAGGTTTGTTGTCAGCTAGTTATTCTCAGAAATGACCAGATCAACGTGTTGTATTTTCAACAATGACTAAAAAAGTAAAAGCACAATTTCTACATTCTTCCATGTTTCCTCCATTTTCTGAGTCTGAATAATTGATCTGCTCACAGCTCCTCAATAATTCACCAGCGTCTGATGTGAAGAACAGCAAAGAAACCGGCTCAGACTTTAAAAAAAGAAACCTTCAGAAGTAAACCTCGCATTCCTCAGCCTGTGAACCGCTTTACTGTCCCTCTCATCCCAACGCTTAGCAGGAGGAGGAGGAAAAAGAGGGGGGGAGGAAGAAGAGGAGGAGGAAGAGGCCCCCTGTGGAACACTCACTCGCTTTCTCGCCAAATGAGCTTTCATTTCTCATTACCAACAAGCTGGGGAAATGTAGGCTTATCATAATAACGAAACCTCCCTGGAAGGGATATGGCGGCCAGGCTGTTTCCTCTCGTCTCCTCTGGAATGCCAGTGTGATGCACATTGGGAGGAAGTGGACTGGAAAATCAATGACTCCAGCAGATCCCAAAAAGATCTGGCAGCCAGCGAGCCCGTTCTCCACCCAATCACAAGTTACAGTGCTGAGGGCACATAACTGCCGTGAACCAGGAGAGAATGTTTTCCTTTCGGTTTCAGCGGAATGGAAAACAGGTCTGCTGAACGCCTTTTTCTTAAAAAGCTGAACTGTGACCTGATAGTCCCAGTGAAATATACCCATTCTCAAGCAGAAAAAAATGCTCAGTTTTACAAAAAAGATCATTTGCTGATGATGTTTGAAATTTTGTTGAGACAATTGTTGTTTGTCACATTATGGAGCAGCTGTTCACAAACATGTATAGGATAGAAAACCCGCATTCATGGTTAAAAGAAAGTTACCTTCCATTTGTCTTTTATTCCTCTCTACACTCCATGACCAAACATATGCATACATGTAAAATATTACACTTATTTCACAAATTTCACAAATTTATTATTAAGAGGAAAACCCCTTGAGATGTGGCATCTCGTTTTCGAGGGGACCTCAAGAAGAACATACATCACAAACATACATACTGACAGACAAAAGCTCTCCATCACACCAACACCACCCATATACTCCCCATTTCAACCATTAGATATTAGACAATAAACAGTTAAGGTCATTCATATAGACAGTTGAGAAAAAATGAAAAGAAAAGAAATATCAAGCATGAGAAAAACAGTTGCCGCATGTATGCAAATAATTAAGAAGAGACATCTTAAACTGGTGAAAAGAGGAGATACATCTAAAAGACCTAAATGATCTAATGTGATAACCCTAACATCTCATTCCAAAACAAATGGGCATTAATCTGCTGCTATAACAGCCTCCACTCTTTCCAACAGATTTTGGAACATGGCTGCAGAGGTTTTCTCCCATTGGGCCACAAGAGCCTCAGTGAGATAAGATAAGATAAGATATACTTTATTGTCCCCAAAGGGAAATTTGTTTTGGACTCTGTCCATTTTGCAGCGTTACAAAGACAACACACAAAATACAGGAAAGACAACAAATACAAATATCTCTCAACACATCATGCAACACAAACATGTTTCCATATACATATAATAAGCACATTAAACTACTCCTTTCATCGGCACTTGCCCTTAAACAACCCCGTCAGCTGTATTCTCCGCAATAAGTGCAGCACAGCCCTTGCCAAATACAATATTGCACAGGTGACATATTGCCCAACCCCAATAGCCTACATATCGCCTACATATACACTGACAATGTCCAACCTCGACAAACTACGTATTGGACAAATGACATAACACGCAACCGAATAGCCTACTAACAACTAACATATTGCACAATCCCCAATAGCCTAACGTATTGCACCAATGCTGGTGGCTCCCAGTCAGTGTTCCAGTTCATCCCAAAGGGATTAATTATGAGTCATAATTATAATAATAAATTAATTTAGCTTAATTACCGTATCTCCCACAGTTACACAAGTCCATACATACCCTTCTCATTTCAGTGCGTGTCGTAACTCTGACTGTGATTTGTATAGTCACAGCGTGTACAAATAACAAGGTCACATGAGATACAGCCATCTTCTAACCGTATATAAACTGGGGACTATATTCTTAGAAGGTGAAGCACTGCTACTTGGGCGGAGTGACCCCACCCGTTTACCTCCACAGGGCTTCTCAGGTGCTGCGAGCAAATCAAGTAGCAGAAGTAGCAGTGCTTTGCCTTCTGAGAATATAGTTCCCAGTATGTATACGGTTAGAAGATGGCTGTGTCTCATGTGACCTTGTTATTTGTACACGCTGTGACAGACGTGAGAGTGGTATTGATCTTCTCATAGAACTCTCGGCACTGTTTTTTTTAATAACCTGCAGTAAACCCAGTACAATAAACGGGGCTGAAATCTGGGGGCTGTTTCACAAAAGTAGAATTTATAAATCCAGGATAACCGATAAAGCGAGACTTGACCTAGTCTAATCTGTGCAGCCTGGCTTGGTGCGTTTCACGACGGCTAAGCCAGGCTGAGGAGGAGCGACTAGGTCGAGCCAGGCTGAAGTAATTCAGATAGATGCGCATTCATGGCTTTCCTTAACAGACCGCGAGGTCGATCACAGATTTATTGATGCTACAATGGAGAATATGCTTTATTCATACTTTATACAGAGTGAGCAGCAGCTTCTTGTAGAAGTATGATAACGTGAAACACATTATTTGTAAAAAAGAAAAAAAAAGAAACATGGGCGCTGTAATGAAACAGCGAGAGAAAGTGTGGCAGACGATCGCGGACCGACTAAATGCGTAAGCAGCCTAAATATATTCATTAACTGACCACTGCTCTGAACTGAAACGGTCATAATCATACCATTCAAGGATTAGGCTACTAATCATTTACACAAATTAACTCTTTGTCTTAAAAGTAAGCAGAAGTTACTGTTACTCAGGAAATTTACCATGAAGATCCATTTTCTACAACGCTAGAATATGATGCGTAAATATCTCTCTCACTCTGTTTCTCCCTCTCTCCCATGGGCTAAAATATAAAATTCATAAGTCATATTAACTTCCACTGCTCGCTTTTAATGCAAAGTGTACAACAGTTGTTTTTGCAAATGACAAGTAACTCATTGAATGGTTCCAGTTAAGAGCAGTAGTTCGTAAATGTATATTTTTAGACTATCATTCAGTCGGTCCACTATTATCTGACACGCTATTTTTTAGGTTTACTTTTTTATTTTATTTAGGCTGAGTTTCCTTCTTTACATATAGCCTATGTTTTTCTCCCTTGTGTATTTGGAGATAGAAAAGAAAGACACTGAAGAAATCTAGAAACTATAAAGATAATGAAGTGATAAATATAATGCACACTGTAAACATGAATGTAACAGAGTATATTCATCAGTTATTGCCCCCCCAGCAAAATATGAGGTCAAAAAACATCGGGGTGTCCTCTCCCTGTTGTTACATGAATGTACAGTAGCCTACACCACTAGATAGTTACTGGTCCAATGAACTAAGACTAATTAAGGAGGATTGTACAATCAGGATAGCTTTTTATAATTGTACAATTCTCCCAAATGATAGTCCCAGTTTACTGGACAACACAAACCGTGTGCTAAGAATGCCATTTTATTGAATCATTTATTGTTAAAGAATACAAAAAAATGAAACAACTAAAATAATTGAAGGTGCATTGGTCCACTATAGAAACACGCATGTACAAAACTATATATTGCCCTTAGTATCTGACTTCATTTAAAACACATTTGGCAACTGTATCAGCCTTTTCTAATTATCTCAATAACTGCCAGAATACATTCATCAAACTTCTAACAACAATATAAACGGCAGTCTTTATACAGCAATATAACAGTAACAATGACTGTCACATGAATAATTATAAAAAACATAATGGTCACAACTTTAAATAATAACAGTACTTAAATGAACAGCAATATGCACCTGTTGTACTTTAATGCCGGCTGATAACAATAAGGTAAAACCACTGCTGAGTGAGCAGAAAAAGCTCCAGGATTAATAAATCCTGGCTGTTAGCCTGGTCAGGAGCAGGCTAGCTGCACAGAATAAATCTCCATGGTAACTTAGGTGCCTCTGCTTTTGTGAAACCGAGTCAAGGCTAAATTGAGCCAGGATAACTGGGAAATCCCGGCTTAATCCCTTGTCTTGGTTTTTGAATCACGTCATCATGCTTTAAATATCACGTTTCTGTTCAAAAGAATCCATGTTTAGGCAGGAGTCATTTTGTAATAAGTTAACCCAAACGTAGAGCTCTTAGGGTTGTATTCAGATTAGTCCCAGGCACAAGGTTTACCCACCAGTTCAGCAGCAGGCTGGCTTGTCTAAACAGTCGACTACGGTTTCATGAGGGCACCGCAGCCAGTGCCAGACGTATTGAGTGGTAAGCTGCCCTGAGCCACTGAGCCTCTGTCCTTGGCTTAAACAGATTTTGGACATTTGTCAGGAAGAAAAAAAAAAAAAAAAGAGAACACTGGAGCGGTCCAGACACAAATTAAATCAGTGCAGTTGCTCATCATACAATCACTGTTCCCTAAAACACATTGAACATATTGAACACGGTGGTTGGGCTGTTTGGGAAATGAAGTGTTTGTGTTAGCAACAATCAATCTCAGATATTGAACCTAAAATCACTTCAGAGTAATAGGTTCAAAAGTTCATAAAAAATATATATTAATAAAAACATAGTGGATAACAATAAACACAGCTTTAATACCGACCTGCAGCAACAGCTCCCCCTCAGGAATCTTGGTCTCCACTGATCCTGCTGTTTTGCTGTTGTCATCATTCCCAGCAGCTGGAGTCACTTCGGTCAGGGCGACTGTGGAGAGGGACAGACAGGGAGGGAGGTGGTGGTGGAGGAGAGAGGCGGACCGGTTGTTTTTAGTCCTGTGATAATGTTTGCAAAGCACTGCTGTGACTGTCAGACTGCCTTATGTTTAGTATTCTAAAGATGCTGCATGTACGCCCCATCCCAGCTCATTAAACATTCACTGCATGCAATCTGGAAGTCTAATTCACCAAATGTAGACCTTTTATTTTGTCAAACTTGCTTAAGTCATGATTTCCACGACATCAATGATATACAACAGAAAAACAAATCTCCTGAGGTCTCTTTAGTCCTACGACACTGCATAGTTTACATTGAATATTAGTCTTTGACATCCACAACACTGAAACTAACTGCATGGATAAAGTGAATCTGCAACTATTTTGATAATCAATTAATGATTTGTCTTTTCTTTTTTTGTTAAGTTTTCAGCCTCTCAACTGTGAGTATTTGTTGCTTTTCTTTGCCTTATCTGAGAGTAAACTGAACATATTTGGGTTTTAAACTGCTGATTGAACCAAATAAGTCATTTAAAGATGTTTTAGGCACTTTTGAGACATTTTATAATCATATTTTAGACCAAACAATCAATTAATTGAAATAATAATCAGCATATTATTCCGCAATGAAAATAGTTGTTTGTTGCAGCATGAAAACTCTCTTAATCCTAATATTCTGTTTATGGTCCCAGAGACCACGAGGCCGCTTTAACAGCTCAAAAAGCATGGAACACGGTGGGCATGTTGACAACGTTTCATGCGTGCAAGACCAAAAACAAACATCCGAGGGTGCAGAAGGAGGATGGTTTACATGGAGACGGCAACAAAAATGTCTAACTTGAGAGACAACAAGATTTAGGATCTTCTGACGCTGAAATCGGCATACAAATTTAAGGAACGGCAAGAGACCAGGTTGTGATGCAGCGTAATCTGCATCATGTCCTGTTTTTAGATACCCGGGCGCCACCATCCCTCGCCTAAATCAAATGGAGTATTTTTAGTAAGTGAAGACACATCTGCCACGAACAATTTACTGTTGTAATGCTACATGTGTGACAGGAAAACTCCGGACTATGTCGGGACCTGACCCCCCCCCTCCACTCTTCTATCCAGTCCCACCACTCCCCCTGCTCCTCCCCCCGTCCCCTCTGCCTCTTCCTCCCAGTCATTCATTGGCTGGTTGCCCCAGCTGTTCTTATCCTAATGGGATTGGCCTTTTTTTACCCAGCGTGACATCATGGCTTTTTTTTCTTCAATCTAGCTCTGGTGCTCAATGCGTGTGTGAAGTGGTTGGCAGGCTGGTGGGTTAAATACATGGAGGGGCCACTGCTCATGTAGAATAAGTTATGTGTATGGGATATGTTTTGCCCGAGTGTTATCTTGCATTCAGAAGAATCAAAAGACAAATGTGTGCACCGGTAAACTTTTAAGCTTTGAATAGAATAATATGTGTGTCCTAAGCAAGTGTAAACCACCTCAAACATCACACAGACAACAAGATTCAACAGACCTCAATTCAGATAGATTTGAGCTTAAATACTTAAGGCATTAACCGTTGTTTGCAAATTTGACCAAAATTTAAAGTAAAACATCTGTTTATTCACTACAGAGTGCAGACCAATTTAAATGAAAGCAAAAACCACGAACATTACACAGCATTTGGTATGGCAGCAGGGAGTTTCTCTCTGCACTCCAAACTCTGACTACCTTTCTGCATCCTTTAAGGCACTTGTGCCAAACTCAAGACCCGCGGGCCAAATGCGGCCCCCCGCAAGTTTTGATTCGGCCCGCATATCAATTTTAGGTTCACAATAAATTGTGGCCCTGCTAGTTGTGTGGCCAACCAAAATGACTGAAAACTGTTTTCAAACGCCAATTACGCGGCTCTCAGAGCAGAATTTGGCAGATTTTCCGACTTTGAGACTCAGAAACTCCCACAGAACCACAGAGGTTTAATATTCAGGCGATGAAACAGGTTGTTGTAAAAAAAAATTGTAATCATTGTTCTGCTTGATTTGCTAAACTCTATGATGGCTAAGGAACTCTTTGCTGACTTTTTAGGGCTTTACTTCGACCGAAGTGCGAAAAGAGTGACAAAAAAGCAACAAGACACTGCAAAAACCCACAATAAAAAAGTTGATAAAAACGTCTGAGAAAGCCACAAAAAAGTAGGAAAAAGTAGCAAAAATGACCAAAAAAGAAAAACTGCATGACCAAATTGCAGTAATGCAGTCAAAGATATTTTACTTTTTTCGAATAAGGTCTACATGTCTGGCCCTTGATGTGATTCTCTTTTCCAGTGTGGCCCTTAGTGAAAATGAGTTTAACCCCCCTGCTTTAAGGTAATCAGTGGAGTTTTTTCTTCTTCTTTTTACCACTTCTGTCACTGCAGATCACTGTTTAGCAGCAGCTCTTTGTGTTGTTTGCATGACATGTTCTGCCAGCATGCGTCCAAGGATGCAAATGCATGCCAGCAGCACGGAGGTGACACGACACATTGCTGCGGACTGCAGGTAGAAATAGTGCACAGGAGCATCAGATGTTAAATTGTTATATCAAAGCTAATGTTTTTAGGAAAACATCTCATCTGTTCCTAGCTTAGAGTTCAGAAGAACTGCTTCTTTATTCACTTCCTTAAAAATAAATATATATATATATATATATATATATATATATATATATATATATATATAAACTCTTCTTTGTGTATTTGAACTGCTGGTCAGAATAATAAGCTGTCTGCAGACACCACTTTGGACTCTAGCTCAGTGTTTCTCAAACGGTTTTCAATAAAGTACCCCCCTTGAAATATTTGTTTTTCAGCCAAGTACCCCCTGAACCTAAATCACTGGGCCGTTAGTGTCGGACTTACTAAACAACAACCTTGGAACTGAAACACACTTAAATGCTACACTTCAAATGTTTAGTATGTATCACTAAACTTGATTCATTATTAAAGTATCACTAACTTATAAATGATGATTAAATAACACTTAAAAAAAGAAATCTCACATACCTCCTGAAGTACTCTAAAAGTACCTCTAGGGCAGTGGTTCGCAAACTTTTTTCAATAAAAACATGTAAAGCCAAGTAACATTTTGGGTAGAAAGAAAAGTCAATAGAAAGTGGTACAATACAGTGCAGTGTTACAACAACCTTATAACTTAAAAGAACAAACATTTAAATGCTACATTTCAAATGTTTACAATCGGTCAGTAAATCCATTCATTATTATAGTCTAACATGCATCTAGGAATTATGCATCACATATTTTTAAATTAACATTTTGCAAAAATCTCACATACCCCCTGCATTACTCTAAAGTACCACTAGGGATACGCCAGCATACCCCCCCGCCCCAATCATCTTTTAATGTTTAACATACATGTGGCACAGTGAATCCTTAGGAATAACTGTATCTGGGGATGGCTACCTTAGTGACCACCTTACCTATAGGCCAGTGAGCCTGGCTTTATATTTGCTAATAATATTTTGTATTCATGTTAAGACATTTTAATACAAAGAACAATAATTTGGAGGCCCCCAATGCAGTGACTCTGAGGAGCCCCCAGGGGTTCCCTGACCCCCTGTTGAAGATCTCTGCTCTAGCTGACAATAGATGCTCAGCTGATCTACGATAAGAAAGTAAAATGTTGGCTGCAGCTGATATGGTCAGGAAGTAATTGTAACATCTCTAACGTGAGACGACGAGCTGCGCTGATGTCATGAGAAACGGAGCAGTGGTTTGAGCACGTTAATCTCTGACCCCTGCGGGAGCAGCGTGCCGCGACCCGTGATGAACTTTGACCGCGGAGGTGATGTATGACATGATTGGGTGACTGGGTTCTGGGTCAGATCTTTTGTTGTCTGCAAAAGGGGTTAACAAGGAGTCCATCTGAGGGGCGGGCGGTGTCAGGGCAGACACCGGAGAGCATATGGGCTTTGTGTGGGGAGTCCGACGAGGCTTGTACCTTCACACGAGGTAACAGCTTTGGTTGGACACCCCTGACCTTATTCCCATACAGACACCTCGGATCGACTTTTTCAGAGAGCCGCTGAGTACAATGTATCATCTAACGTAATAGTGAGGAGATGGCGTGGGCAACATATATGCTAGATATGTTAGTGTGGTGTTCTTGTAGTATAGTCTTTATTGTCATTGTACATGTACAATGAAATGTAATGCAGTTTTTTGAGTGCTATATATATATATATATATATGCACAATTCATCCTTAAACTCTGACAAAGAAATGCACGAACTTCTCACAGCTGGAAAAAATTCTAAAAGAAAATTGTTGATGTGATGGCTCTAAGGCAGCTTGGAAAAGCAAGAATAAATAAATCTGGTATACTCATGGCCTACTGGTTGTTTTACATAAAATATCATTGCAATGTCCCGGCTTTAATTCCAGCCGGGGTTCTTTGTTACGTCGTCCCTACGCTCCCTCTCCCTTTGTTTGCCGTCTGTGTCAATGATCAGCTATTGCAAATAAAACAAATTAAAGAGAAGACAACTTTTTGATAAGTCATTTACCAAGCCATGGATACAATAATGTGCTGGCTCCAGCTTCTTAAATTTCAGGATTTGCTGCTTCTCTTTGTTATATAAATATTGCATACATAAGATTTTGGAGTTTTGCAAAGGCCATTCTAAGAAGTAACAAAATTAAAAATGTATAAATCATTTATTTATATACAGTTCTTTGTAAAACAAAATCATTTTAGTTGCTATTTGTTTACCAGTTCAAGTTTACCTAATAACTTACTCTACAGTCGCTGCTGAATTTATGTTTATTTGCACATGCATCCATTTATGTTCGCACAATAGTGTGCAGTCAATTAGTTTTTTTTGTATATTAACTGCCAAGAGTGCACTGTCATCATGTCATTTACTACCATAAAATGCACACAGATTGCAGATGACATCTATAATATCCAAAACATTGACAAACAACGGAAACAAAAAACACAGCAAACTAGTATATTAGTTATTAGAAGTCTCAAGTGTAATCATAAGCAGTTACAATATCTGGACTCAAGAGGCCACAGAGAAGTATTTTGATGTTTTAGTTACTTGTGTGTGTGTTTTCTCACTTGTGATCCCAAAACAATTATGTCTTGATCACAAAAATCACAAAACTCTTTTTTCAATGATCATGACATAACAAGCTATATTGTGTCTTCTTGTGATGTATTATAAAAACATTGTGAGTCTCTGGTGTGGTAATTATAAGATCTAATTCGATCTCTGCCAGAAATTGATACATCTGTAATCTAACTTCAGTAAGTGCTCTCTACCACAAACAGGCACATTATGAATCCCTAATTCTATTATGAATCTGTATATTGGTCACAATAGACTACCACAGGCTCACTGTCAATCACTAAAACAGTATGGGACATGTAGTTTGGTCGCAGCTGCAGCTTTAATATCTAAAGGTCAGTGTCTGGCAGAGATGTCTGCTGATCTAATGACAAGATCCAAATTGTTTTATCGTCTCTAGAGAAGGTTATTGTATCTCGATATGATAATTATTTCCTGATAACGTTAGAACCAAGGTTGTTATTGCAACTCATTTAAAAATCAGGCCCTCCATACGTCTGTGTTTCCTCTGTGAGCACTACTTTTTGTCAGCATCTGTGTGTGTGTTGTTGCTGCACTGTGTTTGTACTTAGGGACGTTACACATCAGAAACCACAGGTACGCAGCAGAGTCGGAAATGTAATCCAGCCAGAAAAAGTGGGCCAACACAAAGCCTCTTGAACGGCCAGGAGGACAAAGAGCAGATCTTGTTATTAAGCTTCAGTGAGCACAAGTGTACGTAATGAAAAATTTACATTCCCACTGCCATCGCCAACATGTGGCATAATAGTGCTCTGGCAATCACCCAGAGGGGTTTCCAGTGAACTGAATAGAACAGCTTGGCTTTCCCAAAACATGCTTATCTTTGCATAATGCTCCAAAGTCACTAGACAACAAACAATATACATCAAAAACGCAGAATATAACACGGACGGGTCAGCCCCCATTCCCTCTGTGTCGGCATGAAACTATTCTACTTCTCATCATTTGCTTTGTTTTACACAATAAGTTCTATTTTTTTCCGTCCAATCTTCGTTTAAACCTTCTCAAGTCGGAAGTCTTTGTCTGTCAATTTACAGCGAGGACACAACATGCAGAATTTGCAGCTCTCTAGAACTGAAAGACGACAGTGGTTCAGTAGCATCTGTTGTCTTTTTTTTTTAAGTCGAGAAACTTCCTGAAACGATGGGGAACTGCAGTGAAGAGAATCAGAATCAAGCCAGTCCAAAAAAGTAAGACTTGACATGGAATTACTTGTAAGTGTTGCTCCAGAGCGGCGGCGCGGTAATGGAGAGGAGGACTTCATGAGCAGTGCTGGAGACGGCGTGGGGCTACCGTATACTACTCCAGTATTTGACGGATCAAACCTGACAAACAAGCAGTGGCCCTGAAAATCAGTTGTCATTCTTCAGCTGCCTTTGGAGACTTTTTATATTGCTTGGTGTCTCTAGAAGGTAGTGACTAATCTCCTCCAACCACTGCAGAATAGTGCAGTGTAATTCTAGATATTTTATACTAAGTTGTGGGACCAAGATTTCATAAGATGGCAATACAGAAACCATCTGAATTTTGAAAGGAGACACAGGCAAATAGGGGAACATATTTGAACTAATAGATATCACCAATAAACGTCCCCAGTTGATTACTTAGATTATATATATGTTTTTGTTTTCTGAAATTCCAATGTTTAAATATGCAAATGAGGCATGATCTATTGCACAGATCTAGGGGGTCCTCAGAGTTGCTGCAGGGGGGCCACCAAACTATTTATGTTATGTTATTTGTTTGTTGATAGTTGAAAAAAAAAAAAAATATATATATATATATATATATATATATATATATATATATATATATATATCTGAAAATATACACATTTTAACATTTAAAACATGATGTATAAATATATGTCAACAATTATTTGAATAGCTTAGTATTGTATGTGCCATAAAAAGGTGTATCTAAAGTAGGGTTGGGTACCGAAATCTGTACTTTTTGGGTACCGACCGAATTACGTCGGTACTACCGAGGACAGATTCACTTTAAATCAAATGGTACCAAATTTCGGTACCTGAGAGCGTATTATATCTGTTCTCTCTGCATAATGACAGAGAGCAGAGCTCTGACACACACACGCACACACACACACACACACACACACACACACACACACACACACACACACACACACACACACACACACACACACACACGCGTGCAGAGGTGCGGACGGAGTAAACTCGGGCAAACTACGTCGGCTCTACAGTTTTGTTGAAGTCACAGTGAGTCACAGCAATGCAGATAAAGAAGTTTCAAGTGTGGTTTTTCAAAACTTCACGCAGACAGCGTTTGCTGCGATATGATATTAATGGAGAGGCGAAAGCGGTCGCGGGGCTGTTGATGTTACACTTCCTCTGAGACAAGCAGGCACAACAGTGCTTTCTATGCCCTGGTGACTGACTGACAGGCTGAGGTTGTAAGGCAAGGCAACTTTACTTCTACAGCACCTTTCAGCAACAAGGCCATAGGTCACCCTACACGTTATTGTAGGCCCAGTTTAATATGCAGCTCTATTGTATACATTATATATAGTATGGGGTCCCTGCTCTGTCTCTTTCAGCTGAGGGGTCCTTGGCCTAAAAAACGTTGAATCTAATTGATCTATTACTAAATTTAGGTAGATTTAGGAGACATCTACAGATGCAAATAGACAAAGTGTAGTAAAACAAACACTTACATGTAAATGTGTATTTTGGATGTTTTCTTTCCCCCACTAGTCTGGAAGAAGACATTATGGAAGCAAAATAGGAAAAAATTGTGTTTTTGCCTGTAGAGTATCCCCTTAACACTGAATATCTGCTGTCAATGTAGCTTTATAATCATTAGGTTAAGGTACCCATAATGGTAAAGCACCTTGTCCTTTTGAATAATGAGACCGCACATAGGATCCACCACATTTCTTCACTTTATTATTAAATATATGGACATTAGCCTTGTAATTCTGTTGCTTGCTGCATCCTTATAACGGAATAACCGCGTCTACATCTCAACACTTGCAGAACATACATTCAAAAGTGCGAGTTCCACCTGGAAAGCTTCTCTGTTAGCGTTTAGCTTGCTCACATTAGCCCTTCCCATATAGCTATCAATGTGGCAAACACGACTGAGGAGTCAGAGCTTGAAAAACCTCCCTAATCTTTCTAGATTCCCTTATTAGCAAAATTGTGGTCTTAGTTAATACTGAGGATGCTGTGACCTAAAGCATGCATACATGCAGACATGATTGCAGGGCGCTAGCTAGCCAGCTAACATCGGCAGTCACACAAACATCAATGATCCGATGTCTTTTTGATAATCTAGCTACACGTTTTTCTTGCGGTAGCCTTTCTACAATAAGCCGTGCTAAAAGTTACTATAATCCGTTCAAGGAGTTGATAAACGGACAGATTAGCTAGCTAGTTGATAAGTTGTCTTCTTCCACTTTATAAAAAGCATAGAGCGGTCAGCTCTACGAAGCCAAAAGTGAGCCGTTTTTTTTAAATTCACCCTGGGACCAGGTTTAAAAAAAGTGCGTTTACAGGCAGTGCGTTTACAGGATTCGTATGGACGATCGGCCCAAACGATGCAAAAAAAGTGTGTTTGCATCAAAACGCGTCTTCGTGTGGATGGCCTCTTAATGTCATTTTTTGGAGACAAGGTTTCAGAGCCGCATAGACCCACGAAACCAAATGAAGTCCAGTTGTCGACACTTTTAGAAGACAAATCTTTCTGTCCCGGGACTGTGACCCAGAGGCCAGCTTGGCTCTGGTCCTGGCCTTCTTCATTGAGCCTCCAGAATAAAGCTTTCTGACATCGCTCCAAGGAGAGCCAGAGCTGCCGGGATTTATCTCACAGAGGGCTTTACTTTAAGCTGAGACCCAAAAAACATTCCGCTCACCACAAATATTTATCAAATATTTGACCACTTTCAATTTGTCCCATCATGCTATTTACAACAGGATTAGTGGGGATGTTCTGGGCTTGAGCTGCTTCAATTTCCTGCCCAATCCCTACATGCCATCCTGGCATCTTTCCAGAGCGTTGTTACAGGCCGCCACCTACCCTTGATAATAAATAATAAACACAACAAACACACACACACACACACACACACACACACACACACACACACACACACACACACACACACACACACACACGATGATGCCAAAAAGAGACTTAACTAAGTGTGTGCAACCAATCACAAGACAGATTTGAGATAAATCATTACTATTTATACTATATAAGCAGTGTAAAACCAACACCAAGTGACACTTTCTCTTGTCGAGTTATTTTTAGACGGACGTAGTTGTGCAGACTTAAGTAAGCTCTGTCATGACTTTCTAGCTCAAGCTACGGTGTCATATAGGGGTTAGTCTATATCGACGACGTTCCACTTCGGGAATCCAAAAATTCCGCCAGATGTCTTTCTTTTTGGGCTGGATGCCCCTCACCTTCCGCTTTCTTTGTGTTGGATTTCTGAGGACTCTGGTTAACTGTTCCTCAGATCTCTGCAGGGTAAATCCAGACAGCTAGCTAGACTATCTGTCCAATCTGAGTTTTCTCTCCCATGACTAAAACAACGTTTGAATGTACAGATGTTCCACCAAAACAAATTCCTTCCCGAGGCTATTTTGCAGAGGCGCCGTCGTGTACGGGGCATAGCCCCGCCCAAGACGACTGTGATTGGTTTAAAAAAATGCCAATAAACCAGAGAGACGTTTTTCTCCCATCCCGGAAAGCTGTGTGGACTAGACCAGACCCTCCTCTCCTTACAGGGACCCGTGGTGTTGGATATCCATGTCAGGACCGATACAGATCGCAGGCAGTGTCGACGAGGACAAAATAAAGAATTACTTTGGCTTTTTGGCTTTTTACTTTGGTCATTTGTGGCCCAACACATCACACTTGGTTTCACCTACAGACTATATTTACTCTCTGCTCGGTTTGGATTTTTTTTCTTTGTCATCAGAAGCCACGATCGGTGAGCTCATCCTTTACATTACTAGTGACTTTCACCTGTCACTGCAACGTTCTGCTCAGCTCAGGTGTTAATCATGTTAACATGTTAGCAGCTGATCAGGAAGTGCAGTCCAGGATGCAGTGGTGGAATGTAACTAAGTGCATTTACACAAGTACTGTACTTAAGTACAAATGTGAGGTACTTGTACTTAGTCTTTTCTTTTCATGCCACTTTCTACTTCTACTCTGCTACATCTCAGAGAGAAATGTTGTACTTTTTACTCCACTACATTCATCTGACAGGTTTAAAGATGCCATATTATGCTCATTTTCAGGTTCATAATTGTATTTTAAGGTTGTACCAGAATAGGTTTACATGGTTTAATTTTCAAAAAACACCATATTTTGTTGTACAGCACATCTCTCTCTCACTGCTGTAGCTCCTCTTTTCACCTTGTGTTCAGGTCTCTGTTTTCGCTGACAGAGTGAATCATCTTTCCTTCTGTACTCTTTGATTCCACTCGCACATGCGCAGTAGCTCAGATCATAGATCATGTCAGTTAGCTCCATAGACAGTAAAAGAAAGGTTGTTTCTCCAACTTTGGTCAGTTACAAGGCAGGATTAGCCGGGAGACTTCTTCTAAAGGAGGACGCACATGTAAGTACTTCTTTTGTAGATTATGGTGAACTTGTGTGTGTTGTAGCAGTGCTTTGCCATTTAGAACGAGCTAGCATGCTAACGCTAGCGCTAGCATGCTAACGGTTGTGTTTAGCCCGTCGTTTCGTCTAGTTGCGTAAAAAGCCCTGCAGATTTTGAACAGCTCACCTGGAGACTGAAGGCAGGATACATTCAGGAACCCGTATCTCACTGAAAACAGCATGGAGAGATTTTTTTTAAAGTTTGTATGCGTGTGGAAGCACCAGAGACACAAAATAACACCCCAAATCCCAGAAAAAATGATTTTTTCATAATATGGGCACTTTAATTACTAGTAAAATGAATTACAAATTAAGATTTTTGCACACAAAACGCATGTATAAAATCTGATGTTTTATTATAAATTGAACTACCCAACAATATAATGGCCTACCAGTCCAGCTGAAATGATTAGACTATTACACACTTAGTTGACTGACAGAACTGTTTCTAAAATGTGCATTGAGTACTTTAACTTTTAATACTGTTAAGTACATTTTCTTGATGATACTATATTTTTACTAAAGTAATATTTTCAATGCAGGATTTTTACTTGTAACAGAGTATTTTTTACAGTGTGGTATTCGTACTTTTACTTAAGTAAAGGAACTGAATACTTCTTACACCATTGTCAGGATGCTGATACTGTAGAGCACGTGTCAAACTCAAGGCCCGCGGGCCAAATCCGGCCCCTCACTGATTATGATCCGGCCCGCATATCAATTTAGGTTCACAATGCATTTTGGCTCACCTAGTTTTTGTCGCTTTTTCTGATGTTGTTGTCACTTTTGACGATTTGTAACTTTTTCTTTAGTAGCAGTGGTGGAAAGTAACTAAGTAAATTTACTCATGAAATGTACTTTATTTATTATTATATCATTTTGAGGTACTTGCACTTCACTTACTCCCTTTACTTTATACTTCTACTCCACTACATTTCAGAGTAGGGTTGGGTACCGAAACTCGGTGCCAATAGGGCCCCGGTTCCGACGTAAACCATAGTAACGAGACCGAATAACAATGAAAATTTCGGTGCCTTATTTCGGTGCCTGACTTTACACTACACTCGACAGTAGGTAACGTTAGCCTACCTTTAGCTAGCAGTTGGATTAAACACGGTTAAAATGCTGACAGGTAACGTTAAACAGTGTAAAGTGTGACTGTACATCAACAGTCTGCTCTGCAGCGCAGCAGCTGCAGACGTCGGAAAAACACAGACGGTGCGTTCACTGAAACTTTTTGTAAATTGTAATTGTAAAATACCCTTTTCCCATCTGGTTGTTTTTGTCGTTCATCAGCAATTTACTGGTGAAATAAGTTATTGTTTATTATAACTTATAGTTATTACATTACTATTAAATCATTTAATTTTGACCATACAGCCTTAGTAATAAACAATGTGTTCTTAAATGTCACTAACTGTTGTTTAGTACCCTTCTTTCTTCTTTTTCTTTTTTTTTTAAACTTTCTTAAAAAGTATCGGTTCAGGCACCGTTTAGGTACCGGCACCGTTTTAAAAGTACAGATTTAGCACCGGTATCAGAAAAAACCCAAACGATACCCAACCCTATTTCAGAGACACATATATTTTACTCCACTACATTTATCTTTAGTTACATTGCAGATTGAGATTAGTAATACTAAAAATAACAAACAAATAAATAAATGATGATGTATTATTATTATTATTATTATTATAGGTTAAGATAAGATAAAACGTTGATCCTTGGAGGAATGCACAAACTACCAAGCAGTACATAAAGTAATTCAAATGAGCTCCACTTTTACCACCTGCAACTTTAAAGTGATGAACACATGAATCCATTGATTATAATCCAATAGCATCTAACATGGGCCATTCTGCTTAATAAGTTCATTTACTTTTGGGACATAACGTATATTTTGATGCTGATACTTTTGTACTTTTATTTAAGTAAAATATTGAATGCAGGAACTTTATTTGCAAGAGTATTTTGGGGTATTGGTAATTGTACTCAAGTAAAAGATCTGAGTACTTATTTACAATGTGGTATGTTATCATCTAGTCTCAGGCTAAAATGTATGAAATTGTAGCAGTTTCTAATACAGCTTTTGTGTTTTTTGGTGTCTTGTGTTGATAATGTTTGTCAAAATAAAAGCAAAATATTCTGAATTAAACAAAGCATAGCCTATATAATGTCAGGATCCTAATCTGCATTACACGTGCAAAATAACTACATTTAGACAAAAGCATTCAACCTTTGAAGGTTAACAAGCTACATTCACTTCTGCACGTCTACATCCCGTCGCTGTGCAGGACGGAGAGAGGCAGCGGAAAGGTGTGTGTCAGCATGTACGCATGAAGCTCCACACTGTACAGTGCAGTATGCGTGTGAGCGTGTGTGTAAAATATTCTACCGGAGTGTGAATGGCAGCAAGTAAATATAGAATATTTCAACTCCTTGACCCCCCCAAACACTGCGGTAAATGATCACGCGATGCACACACACCACCCCCACAACCACTAACATACACATGGATGCACGCAACACACACACACACACACACACACACACACACACACACACACACACACACACACACACACACAGAGGCTGAACATGAACACGCGGTCACTAATGCAGAGGGAAAGCATGCACCCTGTGCTGCTTTCGTGTCTCCCGAGGTTTCTCGATCACATGGTTGCATATTTGCTTATGAGAGGCGATCCAGAGAGGTAGGAGGAGGAGGAGGAAGAGGAGGAGGAGGTGGTGAGGAGTGATGGGATTTGGGCGGGGTAGGGTGGGTAGGGGAGGGGGCACTACTGATCACCAGGTTTTCCCTTTGGCGGCCTGCATTCCTCGCTGTGCCGTGTCGTGATCAGCGGGGCTGGGGGATGGGGTTAAGCCCTGTAGGGGAAGGACAGAGCAAAGGACATGCAGAGAGAGAGAGGGAGGGAGGGTCGTCATGAAGGGATGACCCACTGCTGATCACGTAGCCCAGATAGCTCGGCCTTTCAATTGTGTGCAGATAGATAATCTACAGGAAGAAGGGGGAGGGGTATTGTCATGTGATATGTCACAAGACTTTTACAACATCTTACATAACCAGGCATGCTATAGAAAAACTGTCGGACTGCAGCGCTGACAGATATTTCCAGCGGTGTGCCAATTCTATGCGTGCCGTGTCTTGGCAGCGATGTATGCATATTCATTTCATTAAGTTATTTGGCCTCATTTTCCTCTCAGACATCAGGCCTGTAGCAACATGTTCTGCACATTTACCCACAGCAAATTAATTTGAATTGATTGGCATGAATTCCGCTGCATTATTTGCCAATAACGCTTCATACAAATCAGTCAAGTGAAGGAAAACAAGGGATACAGGGCCTACTTTAGTGTAGTTTCTATTAAATCAGTCTACAGTGTACAACAACGCTATATTCTATAAATTCTATAAAAAAAAACTTTACTCAAAGCTGCAACAGCTGATTTTGACTGGCCACGTTGGCAGAGTCCGAACAGGCCGTAAACAGGCTATAAACAAATATATATATATTTTTAACCTTTATTTATCCAGGTAAGTCGATTGAGAACAACTTCTCATTTGTAACGACGACCTGTCACATTCACACAGTTCCACATTCATACCTGAAAGCTGCCCAGTGCCACTGAGCAGCTCCACTAAGGGCCCTGCTCAAGTGGTGATGAGGGAGGTTTTATCCTGTTGGTCTGGGGATTGAACCGGCGACCTCCTGGTCATAAAGTTCACATGGCAGCCCTGTTAGCAAATTGTTGCGATTTACACATCCAGTAGACACAGAGCAACATTCAACTGGGGTTTTAAGAATGTAATCACTCTCATCTTAGCTCAGTGTTGGTCAAACTCTATAAATCTAGAAACATCTGGCTCTCTAGCTTGCAAGATGCTCCACTATGTTCACCAGCTAGTTATTACTAACCTTCTGTTGTTTGGTGTTGGGCAGGTACTGTACAGTGGGTTTATCAGAGATGTTTTACTCAATACAGCTGCCTGCTGAGCCTGGAAATGCTGTGTGAATGGTGAGAGTGAAATCAAAACAACGAGCTAAAAGATGCTAAAAGGGGCTCTGTAAAGCTCAGGGGAGCTGCACAGTCAGTTTTCTGTTTTTTAACCATACGAGTGACATCTTTCACATTACATACATTACATAATAGTGCAGCTTTAATGTGTACTCTGCTGGGGATACGGTTAGAAAAAATGTTTTATGATCATAAAGAGGCGTTGTTTACTTGATAGGCTGTGTATTTGTGTAACTACATTATATGGGTCACATAACAGTGATATAACCAAAAGATGTATCCTGGAATCTATTCAAACCTTTGTTTAAAAAAAGTATATAATTTTTTTTTTTTTATTTGACTGAAAGAGACAATTCATTGTAGATTGTAAATGAGTTCTTGTTCATATCGCAGCTGCTGTTCCACATATACAGTACATCAAAAATAAAAATCAAATGGATATAATGAGCCTTGGACCTTACCAGCAATATTCCTGCAAATGTAACAAGAGGACATAATATGCTCAGCCTCTGCATAGCATGAATGTGCAAATCAGTTTTTTTTTGCTACACATTGCACCTTCTATGATCATGTTAAATAAAGACACAATTAATTGTACAGCAAACATTTGGAATTGTTCCAGCTCTAGTTACACTTTTCAAGTATTCCCACACTAAACTGCAGTGTCAAACACACAGCCAACGCCAAACGCTAGTAGAGTGAATCCGTCTGCAGTCACAGGGATTATTTCTCCTGATCTCTATCTATGTTTACAATAGAGTATCTGGAAAAAGCTGTGGTTCACTTGAACAACAGGACATGCTGCTGTGATAAAATCACAGGATTAATCGTAATTTCATGTCCTGTATCACTACAGGTTGTAACTGTGTTCTGTGAAGCACAGTGTTATCTGAAGCTTTGAGCACAATAATGACCATCTGACATGCATCTGAGAGAGTGCTGGTTACATAAGAGCAGTCACGTGATGGCAGGTTTGATTCTTGCAGCCAGCCTCAAAAAAGAAGAAGGAACTGGGTGTGAATGAGGGCGGGCAGGCAAAGGGACAATCAAGCAGGCAATGGTGACTTCCAAGAAACCCAGGAGAGCCCTTATTGGCTCAGTTCTGTCAGCCACAATCTTCTCAGGGTTTTTTCTGCACTGTAAACACCGTAACAATTTTCCCACAGGTCCAATCCTCACTATTGAGACTGACCGCTGCTTATCTGCTGGAATTAACAATTACAAGAAATCCACTTGAGAAGATGGATTTAAAGCATAAAGCTGGAGACACACCAACCTGAGGTCAAAGACTAGAACTGGCAACGACAACAATAGCAAAAGGCTATGAATAGAAACTAGAGCTCATCACCGCTGTCCCTTTTTCCGCTGCTATAATCTTAAAACAAAATTATGTTTCCATTCACCGTTTCTCTTGTCCATCCTTGTGGTCTAATAAACACACTTCCTTGAGAGAACTTACATACATACACACTCACACACACACAGAGGTGTCCCGATTAATTAGATGGATAGCAACCACCTCAAGACTGTTAAGAGTGGCAAGTATTTACACAATGTTGTTCGCATCGCAGCTGCTGTTCCACATATACAGTGCATGTTGATAAAAATAAAATGGAGACCATGAGCCTTGGACCTTACCAGCAATATTCCTACAAACGTAACAAGAGGACATAACATGTTCAGCCTCTGCATTGCATTAATGTGCAAATTTGTTATCTATGTTATCTATTAGGGTTGAACGATTTTGGGAAAAAAAATCGAATTGCAATTCTTCTGCCAGATATTGTGAATCCGATTTGATTTGCGATTTCTTTTGTTTTGCTACATATTGCACCTTCTCCGATCATGTTAAATGAAGTAATAATGATAGATCCACTGAAAATAGGACATTTCTTTAAACAATCATTGAAATGGAACATTATTCCAGCATTTATCCTATGAAAAAACACTAAATATAATAATAAAAAGAGGAATAAAAAATGTTAAAATCACGTTAAACCAAACATTCAACTAAATATTTCACATTTGATTAATCGCGGTCGTCACGATTAGCTAATCGCATTCTTTCAAATCGCGATTTTATTATCAATGTTATGTTATGTGATCTAAGTTAATTGAGGAACTAAATGTTGGTAAATGGAAACTCTGAGCCCGAATGTGGCACTATAGGGGGAAGGTCAGGGTAACTCCCAAAACAATTAGAGAATTCAATTAAATATTAAAATGTTATGGCAATGTAACCACTAGTCCAGAGCAGTGTTTGACACTCCGACTGAAAGAACTCACCCCACACGTACTTAAATACTTAATACTAATAGGCGTATCACTGATTTTCCACACCAGATTATCTGTGACAGTACTAACCCCGCTGGAAACACTGCATGTGGTCTTTCTGTGCAGAACTCGGACAAAAACACCAGTCATATGGTGTAAAGCTTTCAGTCCAAAATGTAAATCTTGCAGGATATGTTGCTGTTGACACTCGCACATGACACATTAGAGGAAACACACTTACACTTACAACCCCGGGGCTGCAGCACCTCCAGGGACACAAAATAATTCACAGACAAATTTCCATATTCATCACGTCAACTACCACAGTTCTGTTGACACGCATGGAGCATAAATGGTCCAAAAGGCAGACAACAGCTGTGAAGATGGTTCTTATGGCTGAGAGCTGCATCACACCCATGGCGGGGTGTTATCGGTTTTAAGAGAGTTAACACCCCCTCTCCTCAGACTGGCTGAGAGGGACGAGCCTATTGTAGCTCCTGACAATAACAAAGATGGCAGCTGGGCAGGGTAATACTGTCAGCCAGATTATCTGGGCTCTGACAGAGCTTTGTTCAACTCCTACAAAATATTCAGTCACACTCACAGCCATGACTCTTCAATGTTTGGGCTCAACAAACTTCAAATAAACCTTACTGAAATGTTTTATTAAGTATCCTGGAAGAAAACCTCTCCACAGCACCAAGCGATTCTAATGCATTTTAATATTTCATGTAGGTGAGCCTCCCTAGCGTCCATAATATTTCATGTAGGTGAGCCTCCCTAGCGTCCATAATATTTCATGTAGGTGAGCCTCCCTAGCGTCCATAATATTTCATGTAGGTGAGCCTCCCTAGCGTCCATAATATTTCATGTAGGTGAGCCTCCCTAGCGTCCAACAGTTCTTCTCAACATTCAATCAATTATCAATTCTATTTGTCACATGTAATTATATAAGGCACAATTCCAGTGAAATGTAATCCAGTATGTATATATATATATATATATATATATATATATATATATATATATATATTAGGGCTGGGCAACAATTAAAAATGTTAATAATTAACGTGATGAATCGCGATTAATCGCATTGTTATACACAAAATCCAATAATGAATTCAAAAGTAGTGTATAGCGCAATTTTATTTTAAATTTTCTGCCATATGAACTAAAGTGCCATAACGTTTTTTCTGCAAACACTTAACATCAGCATTTTGTTTATACAGTAGCAGTTCAATAAAATATTTAGTGTAAATCTCAACTTACAATGTAATCAAAGCAAATACAAAATTAAAGCTTATTGCCACTGCCAGGGCATTCATGTTATCATTAATAGGACACATTCCACTGCTGTGAAACTTCAATAAAGTGTCCCGCGCACAGCATAATGTCTCTCCTCTGTTTCATTACAGTCAGAGCATGTGAATGCAGCGCCCACTGTTCATCAATATAATGCACTGTAACTCAGAGACCTGTAATTACCCAGTGATGTCAATGCACGTTCTAATGTCTCTTTTGCAGTCCTCTCCTATACAACTCGTGTATTCTTCTTGTGATGGTGCGTCTTGAGGCCTGCAGTCTGTAGCTATCCACTTCGCTATGGTATTTGTTAGCTTCTCTTTCCTTTGTTTATCTATACTTCTCCCACACGCTGCATCTAACGTCTGCTGAAGCCTCGTGCCACTGTTTGTTTCGTTGAATGATTTGCTGGTATCAACTGTGTGTATTGCATTTAGGTGATATTTCAGACTGGAAGTACTCCGGTGATAAGAAAATTCAACTTTGCAGTGGTTACAAATAACTTTGGTTCTGTCGACTGCGCCGTCTGGAAGAACTTTAAAATGAAAGCGGCCATGTAAAAGTTCCGTACCCTTCTCCATGTTTGCTGGTCTGTTCTCTTGTTACATTCATGCTTTCTCTATCACTCTGATCTTTTCCGGTTCCTGTAAGAGCGGCAGCGGTCAGCAACAACCTTTTTCAAAATAAAAGCTTGTGAACAACATACTTTTAAAATAATAAAAGAAATAATAAAAACTGCGTTAATGCACGATAAAATAATTGTCGGCATTAATTAATGCGTTAACGCGATAATAACGCGTTAACTTGCCCAGCCCTAATATATATATATACACATACACACATATATATATGTATGTATATATATACACAAATATACATATATACACATATATATACATACATACATATATACATACATACATACATACACATACATATATATACACACATATATATATATATACATACATATACACACACACACACACACACACACACATACATACACATATATATATACATACACACACACATATATATATATATATATATATATATATATATATATATATATATATGGGCTGTCAAATGATTAACATTTTTAATCAAATTAATCACAATTTTCAGTGGATTAATCATGATTAATCACCATTTGCAATTACATCTGAATCCTAACCATTTTTTTCTGAAATGCATACCAAAAGATACTAGTGCTGTCAAGCAATTAAAATATTTAATCGCGATTAATCGCACATTTTTATCTATTCTAAATGTCCCTTGATTTCTTTTTGTCCCATTATATTTTCTCATTTTAATTCTCTTATCAGCATGGAAAAGTAGATTGGCTTGCATTGTGACAATGTTTTTTTATTGAAAACAACATTGTCATATACGTTATGTTCAATTTCACACTAACATTCACACTTGGAACTAATAATCTGTCACATAATGTAACGCGGTTACCTCGATTTTCCACTGCAGGTAGAACTGCCTCATGCCTGAGGCAAGTGTGGCTGGTCCTACTGTCTATGCTATGTGTCTATGGGCTCATAGCGTCGTCAGCGGCATAGCCGCCGTCATAGCAACTGGTTTCCCGTGACTCATTTCCTGGTTCTCGTTCTCGTTCATAACCAACGTAAAATCAAGGAGAGGGTTTTCCTGCTCAAGGTTTCCCACCGTGGTCAGAAAGAACAGAGGAGACACTTTGTTTCTCTCTCTGACTGTAGAGTCACTACTCGCTCCGAAGCTAATCGCCGTGACGAGCCTACTAGCTACGCGGCTAGCAAGCTAAAACCGGCCGAGGCTTGTGTTTGTTTTGTTTCCGGTCTGCGAAATTACAAGACCCGCCCTTCAATCACTACTATTGGCCAGGCGTCCAAGGTAACGTAACTCCATTCGTTCAGGTCCTATCCCCTGACCAATCCACTATCATAACTACACGCGGTGAAATGCCTAAACCAAACCAATCAGCTGCTTCGTAGGGCGGGACATGGCGTGGCCATAGACAGTTAAAGAAGTGGACTAACAGATCCCGTTGCTCTCTCTATGCGTTAAAAAAATTATCGGCATTAAAATGGGTTTGCGTTAACGCCGTTAATAACGCGTTAAACTGACAGCCCTAATATATATATATATATATATATATATATATATATATATATATATATATATATATATATATATATATATATATATAGTTTGAGCTTGCGAGCCGCGTAGCTAGTCTCGTGACGGCGATTAGCTTCGGAGCGAGTAAGTAGTGACGCTACAGTCAGTGAGAGAAACAAAGTGTCTCTCCTGTTCTTTCTGACCACGGTGGGAAACCTGGAGCAGGAAAAGTCAACCCTCTCCTTGATTTTACGTTGTTTATGGAGAAGGACAACAAGTCGGGGGGGGGGACCA
Source organism: Gymnocephalus cernua (assembly GCA_023631565.1). NCBI lineage: Eukaryota > Metazoa > Chordata > Actinopteri > Perciformes > Percidae > Gymnocephalus > Gymnocephalus cernua. Next base: position 26,849,622 of record CM042434.1, on the reverse strand, counting down.
TGGTCGCTATGACGACGACCAACGCTCGCCTCAGGCATGAGGCAGTACTATCTGCAATGGAAAATCGAGGTAACAGTGTTACATTATGTGACAGATTATTAGCTCCAAGTGTGAATGTTAGTGTGAAATTGAACATTACCTGTTTGCCAATGTTGTTTTCAATAAAAAAAAACATTGTCACAAAAGCAAGCCGATCCAGTTTTCCATGTTGATAAGAGAATTAAAATGAGAAAATATAATGGGACAAAAAGAAATCAAGGGACATTTAGAATAGATAAAATTGTGCGATTAATTGCGATTAATCGCAAGTTAACTATGACATTAATGCGATTAAATATTTTCGTATCGGTCACAGGCCCCTGAATTGAATCGAAATCGTATCGTGGCTTTGTGATATCAAGAAAATATTGTATTGTCCTAAGAATTGGTATAATATTGTGTTAAAACGTGGGAATTTACACCCCTAGATCCTAGTGGTCGGAGGGCAGAAGCTCCTCCTGAGCCTCTCAGCGCTGGTCTGGGGTGTCCGGTACCTTCTTCCCAACCTCAACAGGAACAAAAGGGTTTTACCCAGGTGGTTAGGATCCTAAATGATTCTCCTACCCTTATTCTCACAGCGCCTGATTTAAATGTCCTTTAGGCAGAGTAGAGCACGTTCATCCAAACAGAGGCGAGAGTTGAAACAATGGCAGCGTTCCCACAGTGTACTGGAGCTAAGTCATCGCTCTGCAGACCACCCACCTTCGGATGCCTCTGACAAGCAGGATTTACACTGTTTACATACAATAATTATGGCTGACCACAGAGGCAGCGTGGAGCGATGGGCCCTTAAGGGTCCACAGAGCTTTGCTTTCTCTCTGCGGAGCTGCGTCCTTAACGTAAGAGCCCTGAGCTTGTTAATTACTTAGAGACTGTCCAGGAAGTATGCTTATGCAGTTAGACAAGGGGACTTATTGGTACCGAAATCCATTATCAATAATTCACTCTGACAGGCCGAGTAGCCGGCGAATACTTCCATATGTTATTCAATGGGAATGATAAACGCAACTTCTATTGATAGCTCTAAAACGGTAACAACAGAAATTAGTCAGAAGAACAAAAAAGGGCTTCAGACGCCATGCAGTGTGGGCTTCACTTTGTTTCTTCAGGGCACCAAAAGCCTCTACTTCTACACAACATATGAACCAAGCAGCTGCACGACACACACAGGCACACACAATAAATTAAATTATGAAATGCATTTGCTACATCAGCCCATAAAACATACTCATATTGCCGCTGCTGTATCCTGTCCGACTCAACCCAAACGGCAATCTCAAAAAGCTGCTGCCTCCATTTCATAAATTCTTTAAACTCCAGGGTTTCTCTCAATTACGCATGCTTCAAGAGCATCTGACGGCCGCATTGCAGCATTCTCTTTAAAGGATCGTCGCCTAAAATAACAATGTCTTCACTCTCCATAGTAGAGAAGGCTTACAGTACACATCCATCCATTGGCATGCATCTATTTCCTATGCTTTGGCGTACAGTTTTAATGGGCGCCAAGCAAAGCTGCTGATCCTCGAATAATTAATGTGCACACGCACACGCACACACACACACACACACACACACACACACACACACACACACACACACACACCTCAATGAAATATTGAGGGCCTTTCCCTGGGATGAAATCATCTGAATAAAGGCGCTGGCTGGTTGCTCTTCTCTCGCCGTGGTGATCTCCACATCTCTGGTTGATAAGAGGAGTCGTGAAATGTAGGGACACATCCAGCACAAATACAGAGCGAGAAACTTGGCTGTTGTGACACTCTCGTAACGGTTGGAGGGACCAAAGCAATAACTGAGGGCATTTAGGAGCAGCACTTTAAACTAAAGTGAAGATTGATCCATTTTACTTTCATCCCTTGGTGTTCAGTTGAGAGACTGGGTCCAGATCTAGGCTAGTTTAAAGACTGGAAGAAGGCTAGTTATTTACACATTTTCTAGTTGGACCAGAGCTTGACTCAATGCGATCTCTCATTAAAAGATTATTTTACTCGTCTTTCTGATAAAGCAAACATGTTCCGTGGGTTAACTGTTTTTAGTGAAATTAAACAACAATTAATGGGTTAACATTCAAAAAACTAAAGCTCCCATGAAGTTATATTTTGGCAGTGTTTGTATTATACATCATACTTAAGTGTTGGTGTCACAATATCCATCCAGACTCTCGTTTAATGTCATTATTTACATCTTTTTATCTGCAATCTCTGCTGTGTCTAGAGAACAAATATGCGGTCCAGCCCTTCCAGTCCTAACTCCGCTGAAAGAAAAGATGTTTAACCCTCAATAATTAATTTTTGGGCTCATGGAAAATGTTTTGTTATGGTCTGAATGTTCAGGTGTTGCATCATTACAAATGTTTCTCACTTCTGGAACAGCATCTGTAAGTTCTGGTTTAACTTTGGTTTTCTCCATCAGCGCTTCAAAGAAACATCGAGAAAGAGCTCTGACACTAACTGCTCGCTTCCCCACTGCTGTTCACTATAAACTGTGATAATGTTCACTAAGGTGTAAAGTAGACAACAGTGGGATTAATGAAACATGTATTTTTTCCCCCCAATTATAATGGAGCTTGGCTAGCAGTTCTCCCCCTTGCTTCCACGTGACGCACTGCAAAAGACTCAACATAATAGTAAGCTTATTAAAGGTGCTCTAAGCGATGTCACACGTTTTTTAGGTCTCATGACAAGGCTGGCAATTAATGATACATATTTAATATCATTGCATGGATTTAGTTTGGCTATTGTTAAACCCTGTATTAAAAGTCAATCAAATAATTCAAAGTAACAGCAGTATTGGGTTTTGAATTGTGATAGAGGGCGACATTTTTTTGTCTCATACAGCAAACATCTCCTCACTATTTGCTAGCTGCCTGTCCCCTGAACACACCGTAAAAAAAATGCAGTCGTCTCTGTAGACAGCCCAGGTTCCACAAACGCCAACAAGAACAAACTGTGCCGAGCTAGCCTCCGTTTTGTTTGACAATACTTTGAACGTCAACAAGAAGTGACAACACCCAACATCGCTTAGAGCACCTTTAAGATTTGAAATATTAAATGGCAGGTTAGATATGATAAATGAGCAGCGTTCCAGGTTTGTCACAATACAGAACAACACTAAAGCCTTATTCGCTTGGGACGGGTATTACCAGGGGACCTCATGTGATTTAGAAATGACCCTCCCACGTCTGTGTTTAGTGCAGCGCATTCGCAGGGGATAAGTAAAATCTGTATTTTACCAATACTGACTGGCATTATCGTCCACATGTGATGTAAACGCTCTGTCAAAATCTTCATTTAAAATTGCCAACACAGCCAAAACAACCTCGAATCACAGAGATGCCGATTCGCCCGGGACTAATATTATCGTACAACCTCTGTGTTTGCCGAAATATGGCAGTTAATGTGTGGTGGAATTTGTACTCAACTAATTACGGACGTGGCAGATTCGCACGGGATTAAGATCACAGACGACCTCCACAATTGTTACAAATGACAAGAAGTCCCCGGGTAAAACTAGCCCTGTGTGTATAGGGCTTAAAGCTATGAGGAATTCTAAGTAATGACAACAAAACTGTTGGCGTGTCCACATGATGTCCACAAGCCTACCCGCAAATTTCTTCCCAAATTTACCAGAGAAGAAGTTCTTGGCCCGTAGGTAGCTGACACTCAGGCGGAGGATGGAGAGTTTGTCCAGACTGGCAGTGACCTCCTCGGGGAAAGGCAGCAGGCTGGCCAAGCGCTCCAGCTCCCCGTTCAACCTGTCCCGATGCCGTTTGGACGGGTTGGACTTGGCCCCTTCGGTTGGAGCCTGCTTCACCCTGACAAACATTAGAAATGGAGAAAGAGGTCACAACAAAACCATCAGCATCACCATTCCTTGGCCCCTCAGCCACCAGGAGACCCCAAACTAATTTACAATGGGACTTCTGTTTGGGTTCGTCTCATTCTTGCACTAGGAGGACATTTCAAACAACTAATTTTGGAGGTTGCAGAAATTCTTACGTTTTAGAGTCCACTATACCACATTTTGGGATTATATCAACACATTTTGGGATCTTGGGAAATATGAGTTCTATAGCAAAGTTAGAAAGTGTATTTTAAAGTTAAATAAACTTTTTGCATAATTTTGTTATTTGCAATTTCCATAAGAATGACACAGTACTACTATAAATTATAACAGCGGAAATAACAAGTCATTTTAAAAAATAATGCCTTTTGAGAGGGCCACCCAAAATCAGCTTTAGTTGACATTTCAGAAGACAGCAACTGTTTTTGTTTTTGGGAAATTGTGTGATAGTGATGCACAACAATATAAACATTTCACTTAGAATCAACATCATAAAGCTCCAATTAAGTGTTGGAATTAGCAGACTCCAAAAGGGAAATTCTTTAAAAACATGATTTCCGTAATAGTTTCCATAATACATCATGTACTGTAGGAGGAGGCAGGTCACCGTAAGAGTATTTTTCATATTTATATTTATGTAGTAGTTCTCTAAAATGTCCTTATGAATAAAAACTAAATAATTTCCCTAACTACGTGAAATCACTTTAGCTATGACTGCACCTGAAAAAGTTGAGTATATAAGTCTATAAGACCATAAGTCTGAAAGACTCAGATAAAAATGATTTCAAATTATAAAAAAAAACATCTTCAAAAAGCAATGCTGAAATAAGCTTGTATTAATATTCTGGAACAATAAATGATCCTAAATATGTTAACAGTATCGACATACAGAAAAATGTCCCTTCTACCATCACGTTTTGCCAAACTGACCAAATGTTTTTTTCCCTGATGCTGCACATACTGACAGTTTAATCTTTTGGTTTAATGCAGCAAAAACTAAAGACAAACTATTAAAAAGGCACAATTATGAAGTACAGTAGTCAAGAAATGATAACATTTTTAGCAGTAAAACGCCGAACTTTGCTTTGTTCTCAGACTCAATAGTTTTGATGAAATGAAATAACTTCAAACAAACCCACTTCATTTGAACCACACACCAAAGAATGTCAACAGAAAGGTAGAAAGAACACAGCTGACATATTTGTGGGTGTGATTTACGTCATGGAACAAAATATGTTTCAGCTTAAGTGAACCACAGACTTCATTTTCAGCATAAACTAAAAAACCTTGGAGAAAAACTCCAGCTCAAACACATCAACAAACAAATGTATGCAAACACAGGAGTAGTTTAAGTGTTTAGTGATGCATTCAAATGATTTCAATAATGCGAATTCTGACACTTTGGGCTGTGTTTGATTGACCAAGTCAAATCAATTGTTTTTTGCTATTCATTTATTTATATTTTTTATTATCTTACTTACTATCCAGTTTTTAATTGGACCACTTCACTGGATTCATTCAATTTTATTTAATATTTTCAGCATGAACTGGATGATTAACAGAAAGAATTCTACTTTGTACAACATAGTGAACATCTTTACGTCTTCAGGCCTGTGAGAAGTATTCAGAGCACACTGCATAACCTGAAAGGAGGCTGAAAGACACTGAGACAATGCTTTGTTTTAAAGGGTCACAGGCCAAAAGGATTTGGGGCTCCACTGGTCCACACAGTCTATACTCTCGTTTTCACGGCAACAAAGCAGTTGTAGACATATCATATTGTTGTGTGATTGTGTGTCACCTACTTCCCAGTCAAAAAAAGCGAATAAGGGCCAAATCACAATTTTGACTATAGAATGCATGTTCTCAATTGTGTCAATAGAATAAACAATGTTATATGTATAAAGAAATATTTAACAGAATCAAAAAAACATTATAGACATCAACAATATGGCAGCAACAAGTCAGTTGACAGGATGCAGGTGATGTGCCATGACTGCTCCTACTGTAGATCATACACACTGTCACATGTTATCACTGGACTGGACATGAAGATCTGTTTATACACATCAGTGATGGATGCCACTGTGCCTGACCTGCAGTGCTGGTCGCAACCAGCCACCGCCTTTATTCAGATGATTTCATCAAAGGGAAAGGCCTTCAATATTTCATTGACACGTGTGTGTGTGTGTGTGTGTGTGTGTGTGTGTGTGTGTGTGTGTGTGTGTGTGTGTGTGTGTGTGTGTGTGTGTGTGTGTGTGTGTTGCAGTGCCTGTAACTTTTTTTTTGTACCCCTCTTGTTTCTTACCTTTTTTAAAGTTTATTACACACAAACCGTGACATTACACTTAGATAGAAGTACAGAAATGTGCTTAAATGAAACTATACAACAACATAGAAATACTGCAATAAATACAAAAGTTTAGGTTTTAGTTTGTACTTCAGCTAAATGTACTTATTAGTTATCAGTTGAAGCTCTCGGCAGAGTTGAGCTATTAATGCATTAATGTTGGAGCTTGTCCAGGTGTAGCTTGACTACTGCATTACAGTATTTTGTGGGACTCTTTTAAAATGCATTGTGTGTAAAGTTGCAACACAACAAACGATTATTTTTTTTATTACCGCTTAATCTGCAGATTACTTTCTGGTTTATGAAATGTCAGGAAATAGACCCGCTGTACGAAAAGATATTTGGTGGAGAAGAAGAAAGAGCTGAAAGGAGAGTAAATGTTCGTCAGTTGGCCCAAAGTTTCATACTTAAATATGAACACGTATCGCAACAGTTACAGCAAAATTCTGCTGATTAAAGGCATCAGGTTTTCTGGTCTTAATGTAAAACAAATGCATTGCCCTCTATCACAATTCAAAACCCAATACTGCTGTTACTTTGAATTATTTGATTGACGTTTAATACAGGGTTTAACAATAGACAAACTAAATCCATGCAATGATATTAAATATGTATCATTAATTGCCAGCCTTGTCATGACCCACAGCTCTATACTAATCCCACTCTGCCTCCTCATCTCAAAAATCTGAAGTCAAATTTCAATTTTTTTTTTTAAGGAATCATCATGCATTATAGTTTCTGCCTTAAAATTCTCCCAGATGAAAGCATTTTATGCCTGTATATGTTTCCCTCACAGGTTGATTCCTGACGCTGTGTACTAACCTCCATCCTGGACTATACACCATGCCCATTGCATACAGTGCTTAAACTACTTAAACAGCTATTTTGTATATATTTGTCTCTGTTTCAGTATTTGTTTATTCTTAATTAATGTTTAATATGATTATTCCGTTGGCCTATGTATGTATGTATGCACCCAATCACCAAGGCACATTCCATATAGTTCCTCAACCAACTTCTTTCTGAGTCTGAATTACTCTTCAGCAAAAACAACTTCATTAACAGAGCAAAACCTGCAGCAGCGGCATTATCTATTAACACATGGCGGTGCAGTCATTTTAAACAGCAGACAGTATTACTGTCCTCACCGACACGGTAGCGGTCTGACTGTTGTGTCTTACTGTGCACTTTGGAGCTTTTCCAAAAGTCAGTCACATGCGATCACATCACAGAACAAAGACGACCAAAAGGCCAGCTTTTGGATCCATTGTGTAGATTTGCTCTTTAGCTAAATGTTTGACAGGGTTTTGTTTGTTTTGTTTTTTTTCAATATTTGCAGGGGAATGGCGATGACGTCACACCAAACCAGGTAGGCCTACTGCAGCAGGTGGCCAGACTTTATACGCACGGGCCATGCTTTCGTTTGGATGTTTTCATCGTCACTGCGGAAGATTTCATCAAATGTTGGTACAAGGGGGGGGGGGGGGGGAGGGGGGGGTTCGACGTGCGTGTGGGTTCAATAAAAAAAATAAAAAATATATATTTTGGGGGCCATGTCAAAAAAAAATTATTTCATATTCAGATTTTAGCATCACAACTGCATGATTTTTTTTAACAAACGACCGTTCATTAAATATCCTAACTAATCAAAACAACCTGACGTGGGGGGGTGGGGGTGACGCTCACTGTGATCCCGTGAAGGGCGTTTTGACAGAACATGGCGCGACACCCCGCATCAGGGTCCCAGCGACTCAGGGACATCTCGACAGAAATAAGGCCAGTGAAAAAGAGAAAGAAAAAAAGTTGAATTGTGTGTTCTTTTAGTTTTTTTTTTTTTTTGCGGGATTATGTAAAAAATAATTATACATCAAAATCAAATAAGTGTCGAAGGTTAAAAGCAGGCCGCGGCTGCAGGCCTGCCGTAATCCGCAGGCATTAACGCAACCATGCGCAACATTTTACAACGCGGAGAACATGTCCACCTTACATGTTATTATGGAAGCTCGAGAGGTAGCCTATAGGAGCAAATAAATATGTTGGCTATTATCTAGCGGCTGCATTTCAATTAATGTGCGTTAAGAAGTAGACGCAATCTTCAATGGGCTACAATCTAGTTTCTAAATGGATCAGGAAAAGCGGATCTTTAAGTAATGCTCAGGCTTGCAGCAGACATCACATTTCATACAGGCTCTCCAGGTCGATTTGACATTTCAATACGAGGCGATTTTTTGTGTGCATACATTGCAATTAACAATAACAAAAATTTAAATAAAATGAACTCACGCTCTCTGGACTGGTTTTCTCCTCTTGCGTCCAGCATACATGACGGCTCTTCTAGTATAAGACGAACCGCTCAGAAAAACACAGAGCCTTTTATTCCGCTACATGTAAGCCACCAACAATATTATTCTGCTATAATCCTCCAGATCAACTCGGCATTCTTGAAAAATACAAATCTGACAAACCAAAATAAACGAAATAAGACGTTTTTGAGGGCCGCTGCACTTAAAAATAAAATGCAACAAAATAAAATAAAAACGGCAGGAAAAAAAACAGCTGATTTTTATCCGCTTAAAAGAGGACAACGCAGAAAAATCAACAGCGAACAGTCGTTGTCCTACCGGCCCTCACGCAAAGATCCAAGTGAAAAAAGGCGATGTTGAGTTTTCATCTTCGTGAAGAAGAGAAGGGTGAGATTATGAGAGAAGAGGAATCCTTCCCCATCGTCACCTCCAGGGTTAGGAGCACAACAACTTCTTCAAAAGTTCAAAATCAGCGCAGTAAAAGCTTCAAGTGTATTTACATTTCATAATCTACATCAGAGCTGCACCCCAATTAGCGGCGGACATGAGCTGCAAGTGGTGGGTGGTGGGGCAGCGAGCGGGCGCGCGCATTCCACTGGCGGGCACGCCAGGCACAGATTTCAGACGGGCGCGCTGTAGAAGAAGCTTCTTATAAACATTACAGGACCGGGGGGGCAGGAGGCACGCGCGGGCACGTAGGAGAGTCTCCTGGAAACACAGGCCGAGCGTGTCCACGCCGGCGCGTTCCCGAGCGAGTCCCGCCGTCCAATCAGCGCTCAGATGAGAAGATGGAGGTTTATCATGTTGAGCCTGCGGTGGCCCGTGCTGAATGTGGGTCAGGTGTTAGACTTTTAAATAATGTATCTGAATTCAGAAGAACTCTCAGCAGGGTGATTATGTTTAGCTGCTGATGTTGGAAATAAAAGAAGAACCTGCAGTCAAAATCATTATGGGGGAATGGTGGGGGGGGGAGCACTAAGATAATTGATCTTTCAACAGAGTTAATAAAAGTATTTGCCTATTTAAATCAGAAATCAGAAAAGGATTTATTGCCAAGTAAGTACAGCTTACAAGGAATTTGCCTCCGTGGTTGGTGCATACATGAACATATTAGACATGGAATAAACAAACAATAAAATACAGAAACTTTAAGACAAAAAGAGGCTGTATGGATTAGTGCAGGATGTACTTTATTTAGCACTTTTAAATATATGCAGTTACAAAGTGATTCACACACAAGCACAATACATATAAAGAAATAAATAAGAATAAACATGAGTTACAAGAGAGGCTAACGTATAAAGGTGGGTTTTTAAAAGACGCTGGATGTGCAAAAATGTTGAGGGGATGTGCAAAAGTTCAGGATATACTGAATGTGCAGAGAACAGGTATCAACACGTTAAAGCGACTATATAGGCCTCATTTATATGATGCGATAATGCAAACCTACAGAACATTAGCAGCTGAATCTGCAGCTCCTCTCGGCTTCACACAGCTTTATCGTGAGTTTGAGCTTATTGTTTGGCGGTCAAATCCACAACTTGGTTTTCTGTTTGTAGCTCTAAAAAAAAGCCACTGTACGCTATACGTGCTCAGCCGCAAACAGCAGCCACAGTGATAGAGACTTTAGCTGGTGAACAAAGCGGAGCATTTAGCAGCTAAAGAGACAGATGTTCCCCCTCAGGAGTCAGTATAGAGACAAAAATCCAGAGCTAAAACAAAGTGAATATGGACTTACATTCTCCAGGCGGGCGTCACATCTTCAGGAAATGTTCATGTTCTTCTCAAGAAGATCCGGTCATCATGTAAACGTAAAAGAACAACATTACCGTGTGAGGAAGACGGCAGGTGGAAATAATAACATCAACCATTCAGGTTCAGGTTCACCAGTGTCAGGGTATTTGCCCAAATATCTTTTTGTCTTCCTTTAAATAGAATAAAACTATTAACAACACATTAACAAGCACATTGTTGACTGCAAAAAGGTGATTTCAGTTGTAAGTGAAAGTAAAACATAGTTTGTGTAAGAATTTCTCCCATCTAGTGGTGAAATTGTATATGACAACTAACTGAATATAACTTTCTAGCCCCCATTCCGAGCGCGTTTTAACTCCTACGGTGGCCGTATGCCTAGATTAACATGGCTTCCAGTACGAGTGTCAGTGCTATTGTTATTCTGTATATTGTACAAGATTAATAGTGTAAGGCGATGTTTACAGCGTAGGCTACATATTTTTCTCCGTGAGCAGAGTCAGAGATCAGTTGATGCGACGGAGGTGCGAGGGAGAAGGTCAGACTCAGAAGGACAAAAAGGGATTGTGTTGCTGTGCTGTGTGTTGTTCATTCGTTCACCGGTAGAGTTTTTGGTCCCACTCCGCCGCTGGTGTGATCCTCCATCTTCAACAGGCTTTCAAATCTGCCGGCAGTCGCAAGTAATCTCCCGGCTGGCATTCGTCACGGTGCCACTGAGTGTAAAAGCGCGAAAGGCGGAGGTATGTCCCTCTTTGGCTAATGTATTTTAAAGATGGAGGCACAACATGGCGGGCGTCATTCGAGCAACTCGCTCGTATGTATTCTGAATGATTCTGAATGGCAGATTCTACGCTTACAAGAATACTTTGATTAGTTGGTGGAAGTGATTACACATGAACAAGCACATATTTGTGAAAGAACAACGTTTTTTTGCTAAGAATCAACTCAAAATGTTACACAATGGAGCTTTAAAGTAAAAAAAAAAGTTTTCTGATTTAAACCCGAATATATATAAAAAATTTCAATTCTTTGATTAAAAAAAAGAATAAATTAGCCAAGAATGTGATCAAGCGTTAGATACCAACTGTAGGCTATATATACATACTCATGTATTAGTCAGTACTCCGAATTGACGATCTTCTCTTTAATCTTGTCAGACTGTGTGAAAACAGAGCTTCAACACAGGTGTGTTTTGACAGCAGACAAAGACAGATATGTCTAGATGTTCATGCTATGGAATACAATACATTAGTATGAGTTACATGACATCAGGACCCCCTTAGGGTGCTCAAGACCCCCAACGCCGTAGAAGGAAAACTAGGTCAACATGCTGATAGGCTGTAGTCCACTTCATTTATTTACCGTTTCATTTGTAAAAGCAGACCTCTCCTCCTTGTCAGGAGGACTTCTAGTTTTTATTTTGTATCATCAATTTGTGACCCAAGGATGGGGATGCTGGTCTGTCTTTTGTCTGTCTGATTTGACCTCATGCAGTCCAGAGCAAGATATTTTGACTAAAGCTGCACAGACACTGTATGTATCGATTGGCTGATATTATCGAGCAACATTGGCCTATATCACAGACATATCGGTATCTATGTTTAGGTTTCTTAATATGCGCCGATATGAAAAGCTTTTTTACACAACATATGATGCAGAAAATGATGTTTGGGGTGATTCAGAAATGGTGTCATGAAGCTATTTCTTTATTCTTATTCATGACATGGTGCTCTTTGGATGCTTTTATATAGACCTTAGTGGTCCCCTAATACTGTATCTGAAGGCTCTTTTATATAGACCTTAGTGGTCCCCTAATACTGTATCTGAAGTCTCTTTTATATAGGCCTTAGTGGTCCCCTAATACTGTATCTGAAGTCTCTTTTATATAGACCTTAGTGGTCCCCTAATACTGTATCTGAAGTCTCTTTTATATAGACCTTAGTGGTCCCCTAATACTGTATCTGAAGTCTCTTTTATATAGACCTTAGTGGTCCCCTAATACTGTATCTGAAGTCTCTTTTATATGGACCTTAGTGGTCCCCTAATACTGTATCTGAAGTCCCTTTTATATAGACCTTAGTGGTCCCCTAATACTGTATCTGAAGTCTCTTTTATATAGACCTTAGTGGTCCCCTAATACTGTATCTGAAGTCTCTTTTATATAGACCTTAGTGGTCCCCTAATACTGTATCTGAAGTCTCTTTTATATAGACCTTAGTGGTCCCCTAATACTGTATCTGAAGTCTCTTTTATATAGACCTTAGTGGTCCCCTAATACTGTATCTGAAGTCCCTTTTATATAGACCTTAGTGGTCCCCTAATACTGTATCTGAAGTCTCTTTTATATAGACCTTAGTGGTCCCCTAATACTGTATCTGAAGTCTCTTTTATATAGACCTTAGTGGTCCCCTAATACTGTATCTGAAGTCCCTTTTATATAGACCTTAGTGGTCCCCTAATACTGTATCTGAAGTCTCTTTTATATAGACCTTAGTGGTCCCCTAATACTGTATCTGAAGTCTCTTTTATATAGACCTTAGTGGTCCCCTAATACTGTATCTGAAGTCTCTTTTATATAGACCTTAGTGGTCCCCTAATACTGTATCTGAAGTATCTTTTATATAGACCTTAGTCGTCCCCTAATACTGTATCTGAAGTCTCTTTTATATAGGCCTTAGTGGTCCCCTAATACTGTATCTGAAGTCTCTTTTATATAGACCTTAGTGGTCCCCTAATACTGTATCTGAAGTCTCTTTCCCAAAATTCAGCCTTGGTGCAGAATTCCAGCCACTAGAGCCAGTCCCACAATGAGCATTACTCAGGACGTGCCATTTCTGTGTCTGTAGCTATTGAAGAGGAGAGAGGGGGGGGGCAAGGTGTATGGTGGAGGTGTGGCCTTAACCAACTGCCACTTTGCTAGTTTGAAAGCCATGATGTCTCTTTCTCATGGGCGGGCCAAACTCTCTGGGCGGGCAAAGCAGAGAAAGGGGAGGTAACCTTGCTCCTTATGACCTCATAAGGAGGAGATTCCAGAACGGCTCATCTGAGCTTTCTTTTTCTCAAAGGCAGAGCAGGATACCCAGGGCTCGGTTTACACCTATCACCATTTCAAGCCAATTGGGGACCATAGGCAGGCTGGGGGAACTCACATTAATGTTAAAAAACCTCAAAGTGAAATTTTAATGCCATGAGACCTTTAAAGTGCATATATATGCTTTTTGGCTTTCCCCCTTTCCGTTATTGTGTTATATATCTTTTTATGCATGTAATAGGCTTAAATGAAAAAGCCCAATACGTAGCTCGCCTAGCTGCTAGCATGGCACGCCCTCATACTCTGCTTCTGACAAGCTAGCAGTACTTACTGCGCATGTGTGACTCCCAACTAAGATGGAACAGAAGTGAGATGTCTCACTCTGTAGCTAAAACAGAGAGCTCAACACACAGGGTGAAAAGAGGAGCTGCAGCAATATGTAGTCCAACAAATATATGGTGTTTTCTGAAAATTAAACCACATAAACCTATTCTGGTACAACCTCTAAATACAATTATGAACCTGAAAATGAGCATAATATGACTTTAAATGGTCAGCAACTGACTGATATTGAACATGATGTTTATTTAACAATTTATTTTATTCTTTATCTATTCTTTATTTTCTTAGTGTTCCTTTCTAGAATTGGATGATAATGTGATATATAATGTATACTATGATTAGGTAGGCCTATTCTTTTATAATAAAGTTATACGTTTAGGTAAGCAGCCTTCTACCTTTGCAGTCAAACCGGTGCAAAATCGATACACAATCGACATGGAAAAGCTTTATTTTTATTTCCTCTAAAAATTCACTATAACAGCAGTCATGCCGTGGTCGGTGAATGTTTCCCTTCTAAATTCAATATAGGTATCAGTCTCAAAAAATCCCATATTCGTCGGGCCCTAATGTTGACAATAAGTAACCAGTCTTTTATGAAACCTGGTTTCGATATTCAAGGTTCCCAGAGCATTAACGCTTTCATTTTCAGACAAGAGAGGTTTTGTGTTTGTTTAGACACTTTTGTGTCCCACGGGGCAGTGACCGCCACGGCTGTAAATGTGTTTTTTCATGCTCTGAGCCTGACAGAATGAAGAATTAAGAGGGCTTGTTTAGTCTGTCTGCTAGTCAAGGTCCTCCTGAAGGGGCGCTGTCCACTTCAGACTGGAAGACGCACATCAAGCTTGTGGGTATTTAATTGAATTCATTCAATTTTATTTATAGTATAAAATCGTAACAAGAGTTATCTCAGGACACTTTACAGATAGAGAAGGTCTAGACCACACTATAATTTACAAAGACTCAACAATTTCCCACGAGACAGTGGGAGGAAACACTTCCATTTAGGCAGAAACCTTGGACAGAACCAGGCTCTTTGTGGGCGGCATCTGTCACTGCCGGTTTGGACACAGACACTGATACAGATATATAGATATAGAGAAATATGACTCAGAATAATTATAGCCGTATCGGACTGAACCTTCCTCAGGGTGCAGTGACACAAAGAGACAAAGTGACTACACCCTGAGGAAGGCTCAAGCCGATACGATTTGGTGTATTTTTAATATCTTTCCCTGTTAATTAAAGGCCTTGTATCACTTTTTGTAACCAACCTTGAGGGCCTGGACATTTTTTTATGACTTGTTTTAGTTTTTCTTCCATGTTGTACCCATTCCACTCGCGACATATAGTTAGCCCCCAAGACAGCTGCTACATGTCTTCCCAGGCAATGTTTTACTCCAAGTTGGTTCTTAGAAAACATACAGTACTGCACAACAACAACTGTTGTATATAGTTCAGGTTTAAGCGTGATTTATGGTTCTGCGGAGGCTCCACGCAGAGCTTTCGCTGTAGCCTACGTAAGTGGCCTGAAGTTTATATTTGTGCGTTGGTGTGTGCGTCGAGCCGCCATGTGTGTGTGTAGGGAGTGTGTGGTAGAGCGAGGGAGAGAGTGAGAGAGTGACGGTGATTAGCTTCGGAGCAAGTAGCGACTCTAGAGTCATAGTGAGAGTCGGAAATCTGGAGCAGGAAAAGTTACCCCTCTCCTTGATTCCATGTTGTTTATGAAGAAGGGGAACCAGGAAATGAGTTGGGGGAAATGCAACGCTACCAAGCCACGGCCGAGCACCTTATGTTGCTGCGACGTTTAGTTAAATTTTTGAGAGGTTCACGTCAGGCTATGGCGTAGGGTCTGGCGTAGGTTTGTGTCTCCACGCACATATATACGTAGCAACGGCGTAGATTTTACGCAGAAGTATGAATCAAGCTTAACATGTACGGTATGTGTAGTTAGGGGTTTGCTTGTGTATCGTTAATACTTTTGCCCCATGTTTAGAACAGGTGCTAAAAGGATACATGTAGACCTTTATACTGTATATTGTATACTAGGAGATGCTTCACGACTGAGGAATTAAAAATGCTTATTGAGAAAAGTTTTGGCACAGCGTGGCTACCATTTTTAGATGTTTTAGATCCATTTTAGATTTTCTTTTTTGTTTAAAACATGTATATGTCCACTGTCTAGTTTTAGTTGCACCCATATACATGGATGTACATTTCTGACTTAATGTGTCAATTAACGTGGAAAAAGGTTAGCGGTTCCTAATTAAGTATTTGGCAAAACAGGTAAGCTACTGTGTTAGTGTGAAGCTAACTATTACCTAGCATACAGCAGTTGCATTAACTGTTTTTTTCTTGTTTGACCACTTGGGGGCAGAAGAGCTAATAAGATGATTGACCTGACATGTTACATGTTTGTTGGCTAAAATGTTAGCAAACAACTAGCCTGGCTTATATATTAATATATAGGCTATATTAATATGTTTATTGTATACACCAATCAGTCCCTCCAGAAAAATGTGATTATGCGATCGCATAATTCAGTGCATAATCAGCCAAAGTCTGCATATTTATGCGAGGGCCGCATTTTTTCAAATACGCCGCACTTTCGCCGCATAAATTGCCGATTTCCGCACAAAATATGGAGGGCTTGCATGATTTCATAATCTTCGCATTTTTGTTGCAAAAAAAGTCACATATATCTTAACAGAAAGTTGAAAAATGCTGCGTTTACTTCACACAAGAGCAGCTATTTTCCCCTGTTGCCATGGGAACGTTATGAAGTGACGTAATTACGCCTCGTGAGAACAGGGTGTTGGGAGAATCACTTTTTTTTCTCTTTTTCATCAAACCGCAGTTTTTGCAAGTTCCCGCAATTTCATTGCATAAAATTGCATAAATATCCTGCATATTCCATCGCTGCACAATCAAGGATTTTTTCCCGCAACAATCACAAAAAAACTCTGCATTTTTATGGAAGGACTGACCAATACCCTATCGCTTGAGATTATTTTAAAAATATGACTTTATCCTACACGACACTATCCATAATATACCATTGTAAATATGAGATATCTTGCATGCAAAATTGACAATCTGTCAAAAAATGGGTGAATAATACAGTCCATGGTTTGTATCTAACATTCAAACAAATAGGGAAAGCACAAACAATCACTTAAGCCTTCAACCTTTTTTGCTCACACAACATGTTGCCTGGACTCATTTTCTAACTACATTTTTTTCTGAAGAAACACAGTCAGCAGTGTTAAATGAAAAGGGATAGGCGGTCAAAGTGTGCTGGGAAATCAAATCGAGCTGTATATAATATTACATTAGCACGCAGGCTCTTTGTCCTCAAACCCCAGACTGTGCCTTTGCAGTGGAAAAAAAAATAAAATTACTGAAAAATGTATGAAGGTTGTGGCTTTGTAATTCATTTAATTTGTGGCTTGGGGTCTGCTTTGGTTTTTGGGGAAAAAAAAGGTCTGTTATTTTACAGCTTTCAAGAAAATACAAACTAATAACTTTGGCAAAGTGGGCTTTTAGCAATAAGAGTATTGTGACCATCGTAACTGCAAGTATACTCAATGACTACAAAGGCCACAAACATTTATTTCTATTCTTCTGAATTAAACCACAAACACAGGAAACACAGGAAAACAAGGCTTGAGCGACTGATATATTGCAGCCATATGGTACTTTCTCAATATTGTTTTTAAGTTCTTCAGGCAAATAAAAGCCGATTAGGGATTCTTCACATTATTTACCAATAACTATTGGAGCACTAAATAACAACAAGTATCAAGGCCAACATTTGTTACTGCGGTACCGTATGCAGTGTAAAGAAAACATATCACCCTTGATTTTCTGTACAGTTTGTTGTGCTATCGCAGTGGAGTAAAATATAAAATGTAATGTCTGAAATAAAAAGTAATTTCATGGAAAAAAAATATTTTAAAATGTTTTTCTTTTAAATAACAGAAAACATTCAAATAAATAAATCAGTCTCTTCAAAATCTACAGCTATGTATAAGATAATAAAATATTCTCAGCTAAACTGATGTTAGGTAGCGCACACGACCAGTTAGTGTAGGAAATTACTTCTAAAATATGTTTAAGTGAATTCATGTAGCTTCAAAGCACAGGATTGGACCCTACTGTCACGCTCAAGGGGCTAAATACATATTTTCAAATGCAATTAAATGCACATTTAAACAGTATTTGTTTGTAAATGCAGCCAACTCTTTCAACTCTCATATGCAAAATACCGTACATATAATTGATATGATGAAAACTTTACTGATTGACAATTTATTATTAAATATCCCTCATGTCCCCCTGAGACGAGAGATCTCTGTATTGTGGATCTGGTAAAAAAATCTTTCGATGACGTAAAACGATGATTTTTGCGTCATCGGAAGATTTTTGCCCAGAGTCTGTGGACTACAGCCAGCTACTTCCACATGTTTTCAACCCGCCCATAGTGGGTTGGACTGTCTTTACTCGAAGCGAGGCGATCTCAGCCGGAAAAAAATCACCATCTTGAATCTTCGCTAAACAGGTTCTCTTTTCAGCAGCAAACGTTTACAATAATTATGTGCATTCAAACTACCGCACATGTGTACCACTGGAATACATTGATACAGATCGGAAAATATGCAGGAAATGTTATTACAGAAGGAATACTCGACATACTTCGCGAGCTTTGCCTGCTACGGAGACCAGCACCTCAAACGATGGCGCTAGCCAGGGTAAGGGACATCCAAAGTGGGCTAACGCTAGCCGGCCACCTGTCCCGTAAATCCTGCTTGCAAGTGTCCGCTCATTAAACAACAAACTGAACTACGTCCAACTTCAACGAAACTGCAAACGCGAGTTCAGAGACCGCTGTGTTTTTGTGGAAACATGGCTGAACAACAGTGTACCCACTGAGCTAGAGATGCTCTGTCGCCAGGTAAGAGACTCATGGGAGGTGGGCAGGGCCGCCTTAACCTAATGTTAGGCCCCGGGGCTGAGAGGTTTTGTAGGCCCCCCATCCCATCGATTTACACAGTCTCATTTTAAAAAAGTGTAATATCTAGGTAATCTATATCACAAAATGCATTAGTTTCTTTCGAGGCATACAACAGTGGGTTTTCCCTCTTTGAGCCAGACATCACCATACTATTGTTATTAACATATCACTGAGTCCACCTGAGCATAAACACAAGACACTTTATGTAACAACCACACACAGCAACTTATGGTGATGATAAAACCAAAATGTGTAAAAGTATGATTTCAAACGATATTATGAAAAACATCACCAACCATCACCTGTCTGCACAAACATTGATAATAACTGATAACAGCATTAGCAAAGAACAGCAACAGATCAAAGCAGGAGCCTCTTCTCTGGCCTCAGCAAGCCCTGTGAACCAATCACATGCACCTGCTGGCAGGAGCTGGATTTTATATTTTTTAAATGATTGCTAATTCGCTGTGTGACATTATTTATATTTTTGTATATCAAATAATGAGGCAAATAGCAAAAAAGGGTTATGGATAGGTTCTAAAATATAGCCTACTAAAAATGAACTGTTATAGCTAATAGAGGTGACAGTGAAAGTGAGCGACGTGACTCGCTGAGAAGCGAGCAGGCTGAGACTAGTTGACTGAACGTTAGCTGTAGAGAAGAGTATGTCGCAGAAAAGGATACGAGAGTTTTTCTTCCGTAATAGTAATGCGGCTAAATTTAGCAAGATTTTATCTGTAGATGTTAGTTGATGTTTCCTCGTCCACCGCCAAGGCAAACTGTTGATCAGCTGTAGAGCCAGAGTCTGAAATAACGTTAGCAAGCAGCAGCCGAGAGGGCATGAGGATAAAATACACAATGACTGAGGAAGCCGAGGGTTTTCTACCGGATAGTACTTGTACTTTTTAGAGGAAAAGTACACTTCTAAGCAATTCTAAGAACTACTCTCCCCCAAAATCCTTCTTTCCATTTGCATTCCCACTGGCCTAGGAGGGGTAAGGGGAGTGATGCAAGCACGGCAACGGTCTTTATAGCATTAATCAGAAAAGAAATATGCCAAAAAAAAGTATGAACTATATACTAAATCTAATGTAGCCTATGTCATAATTTAAACAAGTCTCTCTCTCTCTCTCTCTCTCTCTCTCTCTCTCTCTGCCTGTGGCTGTGTGTGTGTGTGTGTGTGTGTGTGTGTGTGTGTGTGTGTGTGTGTGTTTGTGTGTGTGTGTGTGTGTGTGTGTGTGTGTGTGTGTATAAGGCAGTTAACCACACGTTCCCGTTAATCTTATGATGGACAAGTGTCCATGTGGATATTTAAACAAACAATCCGTCAACGGTGAATTAAAAGCCTCTTATTTACGAGATTGGTCTGACAGACCGGCAACTTACATCGGGCCGTTCCAGCATGACGAGCGAGCGAGCGATCCGGGCCACCGTTCTCTTAATTCATACAACCAGCTGAGCTTCTCAACTCCGAAAACTTTGAAGCAAATTGTCAATTCGGCAACGATTTTCGGATGACTGCCTATATTCAAAATCTAAACAGACAATTTCTCGCCTAAAACGTTGTCAGAAATGACTTTAATGATGAATAAGACGGTGAAAAATTGTTAAAAATATCCCGCTGTTGTTCTCAAGCGCAAACCAGTACATAAGACATCACTCAGTCATAGAGGGACACACCCCAAAACTAACTATAGACATGCTGATAGGTAAGCTCACGGGCCATAGGCGATGGGGCCACGTGGGTCACTCCTAATTTGGATCAATCAGCAGCCATGTAACCTGCGATTAGAGTGATTGACAGAAAACCTGACAAGTTAGAAAACTATATGACCTTTTTAGCTCATCACTAACGTGAATATGGGAGGCCCCTGAACTTGGGAGGCCCCTGGGCTTTAGCCCAGGTAAGCCCGTGCATTAAAGCGGCCTTGGAGGTGGGCACGGACTGGTGCAGAAATGGGGTGATTTGTATCCAACTAACTGCTAACTGCTGGTGGACTTTGACTGTTAAATGCCGGCCATTCGACATTCCACGCTAATTCACGGCTGTGTTTATACTCGGTGTTTACAGCCGACCAAGTGCTAATGCTAGTATGCGTTAGCTGAACTTTACAGAGCCTATAATATGTGTGCACTAAATGTAGCCTGTTTCGTTTTTATACATTTTAAATGTGTAACACCACTTGAGCCACAGTGAAATGTTTCGTGTATATGGTTGAAATGACAATAAAACACACTTGAGTTGAGTTGAATGCCTCACTGTCTATGTCTGTAAATGGTAGGCGTGGCTTGGGAGTGGATAAAGCAGCAAAGCAGGTGCATTCTGGGATTTGGTGTCTTTCATCCATATGAGCCAAAAACACATTTTCTGGCTTTTCTCGGCCTAGAAGGCACCAATTAAAAAAAAAAAAAAAATTCTACATAAGTGACCCAATTTAAAGATATATTCAGCTTTCCAGTGGTGAAATATGCATTTGGGGCCCTATTTTAACAATCTGAAACGCAAGTATCAAACGCAAAAACGCAAGTAACTTTGTGGGCGGATCTCAGGTGCTGTTGCTATTATATCGGCGGGATGAGTCTTGCGCCCAAAGCAAATCTAAAATGGGTTGGTATGAAGTAGCTAGGTGTGGTTTGGGCGTAACGTGCAATAAACCAATCAGAGTGTCATCTCATATTCCCTTTAAGAGCAGGCGCGCTCGTTCCATGGCGGATTGCTATTATGACAGCGGTTTTGCCTGGCGCACGCCGGGAGCAGTTCACAGCCGAGCAGACCGACGTTCTCGTCAGGGCTGGAGCGGGAGCTTTCCAGGACGCGGCAAAGTAATAAATGCCCGTTTTGACCGGGTGGCGATGTTGCTGCGGCCTCTCGGGCGCGGCCTGTGCTTGCGCGCTTAAATCCGACCCGTCATCCAAACCGTCATTTTGACGTCACGACGGCGGGCACCACCTTCAATGCGTCGAGCATAATTTGGCCATTAAGTCCTCTAATATTCCCTCATTTATGTCATCAACACATCTATGATTCATGGAAATGTGTAAAACACAACAAGCCACAAAGAATGCTGTGACGTTTTGAGGACTGTAGCCTACTGTGAAGTGACTCCTGACCTATCCAAACACCTAAAGCGCATTTTCAGTAATATTTTTCCTAAGGGTGCTCCGATCAGGATTTTTGGGGCCGATCACCGATTGCTGGAAGACGTATCGGCTGATACCGATACCGATCGCTTTTATGAACTTAAAATTACGCCATTACGTAACAGTCACACATGTTTAGAGAATGTATCAGTATGTATCAGAATGTATCAGTAACACACACACACACACACACACACACACACACACACACACACACACACACACACACACACACACACACACACACACGGAAACAGCTGTTTGAGTGGCGCCGGAGCTGCAACCCTCTGCTCTGCCTTAGCGCTAGCTAACTTTGAAAACTCCTCATACTCCTTTCTGTGACTAACCTTCAAATGTCTGATGAGGTTGGTGGTGTTGAAATGTCTTTGGAGCTTTCCGCCTCGTGGTATTTCCTCGGCACACACGTTGCAAATCGCTAATGTATTATCTTTTTCCCAGATAGCAATGAGTCGGCGGACCACCGCCGGTGCTCCAGTGGCAGTAGAAGCGCCAGAATGGCGTAATCGCAAACACGTTTTCCGGCATACCACCGGTGGCAGCCGCTTTTTAAAAGCGGTAGCCGCCTTCCTACCACCTTCGTTCCGCCTTCGGTCCGCGGCCGGCCCGCAGGCCAACCGCTGTTCTCCCGCCGTTCAGACACCTTGTAGAACTGCCAGACCGGTGAATGTAGGGAGGCCGCCATTTTAGCTCCATGTAGTGGGTCATCTGATCGGCATTTATGGAGACCACTGATCAAACTATTTAAAGCCATTATCGGCCGATATCGATCGGTGACCGATCAATCGGAGCACCTTTCATTTTTCCTTGTAATTATGTATGGTTTGCAAAAATGGGAACTGCTGCGTCAGTGTAGATGAGAGAAGCAAAGTGTAAGCGCATTGTGCACACGCTTTGGCCAAGCAGGCGCCCCTAAAATAGCATCTGAATAACGAGCCACTGACTTTAGACTAGCACCACTGACTTTAGACCAGTTTTTTTCTGGTCAGTTGCGGAATTGTTTTCTGAAACTGCAAAATAGCACCAGGGAACGTTTGCGCCGGAACACGCCTCCTCTTTTCACTGAGCGCAAGTTCATTCCCTAATTTACCGACGTGCGTCTGTGGAGGGAAAAGTCTGCTGTGCGTCGGGTGCAAAATAGGAATGATACATGCGTCGGTGTACAAAGTCAATTGCGCTGGGTGCAAGATAGGGCCCAAAGTCTCTCGAACAGCAAGTCGCTATAGCCTACTAAGCTATCTTAAACTATTCATATACAACACGTAAACAATGTGCTAACTGCCCATTCACGCATTACAGGCTACGTTAACATCAGAATAGCATTACTAGCATACAACATAAATTCACACACATTACGCTAGCATTCAAACACGACATGAATTCAACAATGAATGAATCAACAAGGTTTGCTGACTCTACAGCTACATAAAGAATGCAGGTCAAGTAGTGACAGAAATAAGTACTAAACTTACAGCCAATGTTGTCAAGGCCATGGGAAAAATCAGTAGACAAACTTGGAGATTCACCATGCTTCTTCTAGCCTACTTCTTCTACTACTACTACTACTATTACTAGTTACAGAAACGTAACCACATTACGTGCCATGTCAAAATAAAGGTTCCCTGCAAACTATTCCTGAATATATTTTACAAAAGAATTAAGTTTAACACATCAAATTAACTTGTATCAATATCAATAAACCAAATTCTTAATAAATCTGAGGACAGAACTGTTATCTTCTCAAAAGATGTTTGAAATCCTGAAAGCTTGTTCTTGACCATGGACTGTTTTTACAATCAATGTTCTTGACCAAGCAGCAACTCCCAGGGGCTAGAAAAGTAAAACCTGCATTCTATCTGAATTCCAGCAGGGGGCGACACGTGCGGTTGCAAAAGGAGGTCGGTTTCTGTAGAAGTCTATGAGAAAGTGACCCACTTCTCACTTGATTTATTACCTCAGTAAACATTTTCATAATGAGTTTATGGTCTCAATCGCTCGTGTGAATGATGTTCATTTTTTGAATTATGGTCTCCTTGATTTTAAAATCGGCGATAAAGCGGCGGGGTGTTTTAGGGCGTGGCTATGATGTGATTGCCAGTGAAAGTGTGTAAGGTAACGTGGCTCCTCCCTCACTCCTCCCTCTTGTCTAAAATCGTCACATCTGCAAACAGGATGGCTGCTCCCATAAGCAAACTCGACGACTCATAGCCAGGGGGCAGGCTTCTCTCCTCAGAGCGAAGTCGCGATGGCGCCATTTTGCTAACCCCTATCCATCACCCCCCGTTAGCATCCCATTGACTGCCATTCATTTTGGCGTCACTTTGACAGCCAATAACTTTACATCTGAAGCGTTTAAAGACTTGATTTGTCCATCGTTTATTTCTAAAGAAAGACGACAATGTATAAAAGGCTCCATTACCTTGTACCTCACGTTATGGCTCCGTAGCAGACGTTTTTATAAAAATAGGCTAACGATTGTGTCATAACCACACGACTTACTGTCGCATAGTAGAGGAATTACCGTACAGTACAGGAGAAGCTCGCAGGCAGTTTTGACGTACATTAGCTGTTTAGTTTAATTACTAATGTTAACTAGCATTTTAGTTGGCAATAATTAGCCTGTACCTATGTTATCTCCTTACATATACATACGCTCTCTGTCTCTGTAAGATTGGGAATGATTGAGATTTATCTTGGCACATCTATCAGAAGACTTACAACTTGCAGACACGTTGGTCACGTCACATCTACGGCGGGAAGCTCAGTTTGCAGCTGCGCAGTAACGCTCAGCAACGCTCAACCATCACCGGAAAAGTGCTTCCAATAGACTACACTTGTCTCCGTCAAAAACAGCGGAGTCACTGGGTCCATTTTATATACAGTCTTTGCTCATAGCCGATTGTCACTGCACGATGTGAGTCTCAACACGATCTGAGTCGCGTTGAGTTGCGCATGCTCAGATTTAAACAATTTACGGTCCAACGACTATAACAGAAGATGGGAACAGCAATAATCGAAGATATAGAATATGGAAATCGTTTCAAAAACGTTTTAGTTATCAAATGCTATCTATGATTGTTTGATTGCTCAACGTTAGCTCAAAACGCCATTCAAGTAACAGCCTTTGTTGTGTCTGATTGCTATCTTGTAGCCAGCAGTGAACCAACTTGGTCATGTAGCTACATTTTCACTGACTTTTTTATTTTTTATTAACTGGCGTGAGGGATCATGCCGTGAACGTGTGATGCGTTACGCTAAATAATACATTACTGCCATTTCCATATTCTACATCTTCGATTATTGCTGTTCCCATCTTCTGTTATTGTCGTTATGCCATAAATTGTTTAAATCTGAGCATGCGCAACTCAACGCGACTCAGATCGTGTTGAGACTCACATCGTGCAGTGACACCGATCTCCACAAACCAATGGGTGACGTCACACGTGTTCTGACCATTAATAATATACAGTCTATGGCTAAAACAGAGACCTGAACACAAGGTGAAAAGAGGAGCTGCAGCAGTGAGAGAGAGCTGTGCGGTACAACAAAAATATGGTGTTTTTTTGAAAATTAAACCATGTAAACCTATTCTGGTACAACCTTAAAGGTCCAATATGTAATATTTGTACTGTAATAAATCCAAAAATGACACCAATGCCTCATCAGATATTAAGGAAACATGTTAAGCTGAAATACTATCTTTTCTGACAACAATGCTAATGTCAGTATTTTTTCTTTTTGAAATTTAGGATCCGTGACGGAATTTATGTTTATGTTTTGGTTTGTGTGTTGTTATCAACTGCCCAGTTTGACAGCCAGGCCGGGTTGCCAGATATGCCTGTAAACACGTAAACCCAGCGCATAACAGCTGTAACGTTAGTACAGCCATGAATGCACCAAACTAATGAATGGGATCAACAGAGATAGATTATACCCGACATTAAAAAACAGCATGTTTCTAACAGTTGCTTGACCAGAGACGTAACAAACCCCGGGTTAATATTGGAGATGTATTTGAAAGATGGAGACATCTTACAGCCCAAAAGGACGCTGAGTTGGCTAATTTCCTCCTGTACAGGTAAGCATTAGCTTCAGGCTAATTTATCACAGCTACTAGGGATGAGCACTGTGTCATTTCAACATTCGTGTAGCTACTTCCATTGAATTGTATAGCTAGAGTAGCCATATTGGTTACTCGCAAAAATAACTGAGACAGCCAGTAAAGTGATTCCGACTGGTCCTGGCTAACGCCACCATGCTAACCCTGCTAATTGCTAACGCTACCGGAGGACCAGGCAGGCGGGCCACGGCTGTTTACACCGTTTAGCCTGTTCAGCGGCCGTAGCTAGCCGACAACGGTGAGTTATTTGGAGCCAAGGGGGGGGCTGTAGATAAGTCGGAAAGAGAGGACCTTGAGATTGCAGTGTGTTTAGCGATTGTGTAATTAGTGAATAGTGGTGTTTTTAGCGGTTCCTATCATAATTCTAAGCCGAGGAAGTGTGTCTGTTTGGCGTGTGGAGAGGACGGCGAATTTCGTTGTATTTTTAGCGGTTCCTATTGTAGCTAATTCTAAGCTGAAAAAGTGTGTGTGTCAGTTGGGTACAGAGCTCCGTGTGAGCACGGGCTTTTATGACTATCAATATAGCAGTGTTTCCCCTACGTTGATTTGCAAGTGGCGCACCGCCACAGATAATTTCTGCCGCCACGCCACGGTATCAATGTTGATTGTCGGAGAATAGCGCGGACACGCGCTTCACAGGTAGAGCACAAACCCAGCCCCCTGTCTCTATTCACATGCCGGGATTCTTGCCTGCGCGCCACACACACAGCCGAGATGTGTGTGTGCGCGTTAACGTTACCGCACACACAAAACACGCACAGCGCCTGATTGGGAATGATACCGAGGATTACCAACGGCCGCTGTGATCGTTACCTTCGCGTTCTTCATTCTTGATGATGATGCTGGTTTTATTATTTTGCAACAGCATAATTTCATTGCAGATGGGGCATACAGTATGAATGGTAGCCTGCTTATCAATCCATTCATCATTAAAGCGGCTTTCTACGTCAATTTTCCCTTCAGCCTCTCTGACTGTGACATGTTTACCTGACAACAGCCTTTCTTTCTGCAAGCATTTTCCTGCACACTACAACCATGTTTCCTTAATCACAGACTAACAATCACTCAGTGAACTGCCTCCTAGCCTGAGATCTTGTTCTAGTTAAAGAGTCATTAATTCAGTAAGAAAGTGAACATTTTGAACGATAATAGGCATATTAGGTATACATTAATTTTATTTGAAAGTCCGGCCTTGGAGTGTCGGTGGGGGGGGGGGGGGGGGGGGGGGGGGGGGGGGGGTTGACATACCTGCCACCACGGCTAAGAAAAATCCTAGGGGAAACACTGAATATAGCCAGCATCTAATGTTAGCTACTCCGCTGTGCTGTGGAGTAATGTCTGGTTATGTGAGACAAGCGTCTAGCAACATTGTTGTGGATGCTCCGGTCTCAGCCTGGCAACCAACGTGAACTTCGAGTCTGGGGAGGAGGGGCGGGGGAGACGACTCTCTCCAGTATTTTGAATTTGTACTGCAGTAACTATTTTAAACACTAGCTGTCAGTATTACATATTGGAGCTTTAAAATACAATTATGAACCTGAAAATGAGCATGATATCCATCCATCCATCGTCGTCCGCTTATCCGTGGTCGGGTCGCGGGGGGAGCAGCTCCAGCAGGGGACCCCAAACTTCCCTTTCCCGAGCCACATTAACCAGCTCTGACTGGGGGATCCCGAGGCGTTCCCAGGCCAGGTTGGAGATGTAATCCCTCCACCTAGTCCTGGGTCTTCCCCGAGACCTCCTCCCAGCTGGACGTGCCTGGGACACCTCCCTAGGGAGGCGCCCAGGGGGCATCCTTACCAGATGCCCGAACCACCTCAACTGGCTCCTTTCGACGTGAAGGAGCAGCGGCTCTACTCCGAGCTCCTCACGGATGACTGAGCTTCTCACCCTATCTCTAAGGGAGACGCCAGCCACCCTCCTGAGGAAACCCATTTCGGCCGCTTGTACCCTGGATATCGTTCTTTCGGTCATGACCCAACCTTCATGACCATAGGTGAGGGTAGGAACGAAAACTGACCGGTAGATCGAGAGCTTTGCCTTCCGGCTCAGCTCTCTTTTCGTCACAACGGTGCGATAAACTGAATGTAATACCGCCCACGCTGCGCCGATTCTCCAACCAATCTCCCGCTCCATTGTCCCCTCACTCGCGAACAAGACCCCAAGGTACTTAAACTCCTTCACTTGGGGTAAGGACTCATTCCCTACCTGGAGAAGGCACTCCATCGGTTTCCTGCTGAGAACCATGGCCTCAGATTTAGAGGTGCTGATCCTCATCCCAGCCGCTTCACACTCGGCTGCAAACCGATCCAGTGAGTGCTGAAGGTCACAGGCCGATGATGCCATCAGGACCACATCATCTGCAAAGAGCAGCGATGAGATCCCGAGCCCACCGAACTGCAACCCCTCCCTACCACGACTACGCCTCGATATCCTGTCCATAAATACTACGAACAGGATTGGTGACAAAGCGCACCACCACCAAAAAGCACTCACCACCAGATGGTGATCAGTTGACAGCTCCGCCCCTCTCTTCACCCGAGTGTCCAAAACATACGGCCTCAAATCAGATGAAACGATTATAAAATCAATCATTGACCTTCGGCCTAGGGTGCTCTGGTACCAAGTACACTTATGAGCATCCCTATGTTCGAACATGGTGTTTGTTATAGACAATCCATGACTAGCACAGAAGTCCAATAACAGACAACCACTCTGGTTTAGATCAGGGAGGCCGTTCCTCCCAATCACGCCTCTCCATGTGTCTCCGTCATTGCCCACATGTGTGTTGAAGTCCCCCTCCGGAGCCCCATACAGGACTCCTTTCAAGGTCTCCAAGAAGGCCGAATACTCTGAACTCTTGTTTGGTGCATATGCACAAACAACAGTCAGAGTTTTCCCCCCAACAACCCGCAGGCGTAGGGAGGCGACCCTCTCGTCCACCGGGGTAAACTCCAACGTTGCAGCGCTCAGCCGGGGACTTGTGAGTATCCCCACACCCGCCTGGCGCCTCACACCCTGGGCAACTCCGGAGAAGAAAAGAGTCCAACCCCTCTCCAGGAGTACGGTTCCAGAACCGAGACTATGCGTAGAGGTAAGCCCCACCAGATCCAACTGGTAGCGCTCCACCTCACGCACAAGTTCCGGCTCCTTCCCCCACAGCGAGGTGACATTCAATGTCCCCAGAGCCAGCCTCTGCTGCCCGGGTCTGGTCCGTCGAGGCCCCTGACCTTCACCGCCACCCGTGTGGCAGCGCACCCGACCCCAGCGGTTCCTCCCACAGGTGGTGGGCCCATGGGCTGGAGAGATAGGTGCCACGTAGCTTTTTCGGGCTGTGCCCGGCCGGGCTCCGTGGCAAACCCGGCCACCAGACGCTCGCTGACGAGCCCTCCCTCTGGGCCTGGCTCCAGACGGGGGCCCCGGGCTTCCTCCGGGCAGGGTCTCTCTATCCCTTCCTCGTTTTTTCATAGGGTCTTTTGAACCATTCTTCGTCTGGCCCCTCACCTGAGACCACTTTGCCATGGGAGACCTGCAGGAGCACAAAGCTCCAGACAACACAGCCCTCAGGTTCATAGGGACACCCAAACCTCTCCACCACGATAAGGTGATGGTTCCCGGAGAGGATGAGCATGATATGGGATTTTTAAATACAGCATGATGTTCATTTTGTAAATCATGGTCCCATTTATTTTAAAATGGACGATAAAGCAGGGGATACTTTGGGGCATGGCTACACGCCGACCTGTCCTGGTTCTCTTAATACATCCATGATGGCACTGTGCACATGAAAGTAGCCGTTAACTTGTTGTTGGTTGTTGCCCATGTTTTCGTCTTAAACGTTGACCTTCTCACTTACTGCAAGTCAATTGGAACAATAACGATGGTTGACGCTGAAAAAGGCATTTTTAGGTGACAAAATGTTGCAGTTAACTTTGCCACAAAGTGAGAGGGTCAAAGTCAACTTGGTAGCACCCTACCAACCAAGCGTAGCTAGCTAGCTAGCTAGCTAGATCTAGCTAGCGTTAGCTGGTCATTTAAGGGAAAGTCTAGTTTTTCTTTCTGTGTACTGCCGTGCCGTATACACAGATGAACAGCACCAGCACCTTTAGGTGCCCATTTACCTTCCGGCAAAATTCTGCTGGATGACTTGGGTCAACTGGTTGAACATCAGCAACTTTCCTTCTTCTGCGTTTAGTTTAGGGCAGCACCAAAGCCCGTCTACAGCACGATTAAAACCACACAACACTGACTTAGCAGCGTCATCCCCCTCCAGCTCCGCCCTCTTGTCCAAATATGGTCACGTTTGATGTCATGAAGACAACAAAAACGTTAGTTGGCAAATAGCCAATCAAATTGCAGCGCGCTTATTGTTTTTTCACCACGCTCTGGGCACTTGACGTTGTGAGGGTGTGGCTATACCCACGGAATTAAAGCAGACCTTACATTGTTGACATATGATATGATAAATGACAGCAGCAACCACATTTTGTTATGTCATGTTTTTAATCCAGAATTACACTATATTAATTAAATTACACTGCACTAAAACCTCACTTTTTTCTGTTGCCAGCAGGTGGGGCTTTGCTCCTGCCCGGGCTGAATCCAGACTGCCTGACCGCCTTGCCCCGGATCCCAAGCAGGTGTGCCTCAATACCTGTTCATTCAGCGGCAGCTAATAATAACAGTTAATTTATTAGCTCTTATTTCAAATTTAGAGTGGATATAGAGTCAGTTCCGCGTCAGAGAGGGCTGTCTGACAGCAAGGTAAAGGGGTAAAAATACAGCATCCACTTAAACTAATGTAAGTGTGATTCATTTAGGTAATCAAGTTCAAGTAACTGTTGATGACAATTGTAATTGAATCCATATTCGGTATAAAAGCAGTCCTTGATGTCCAGCACTCACTGCCGCTGAGACTAGTTATCCCTCCATGGTTCAATAAAGTTTCATCTGATCTTCAACATTGATTTTTATAAGAAATGACAGAGAAACTCATTGTACATATATTTATGAAAAAGCATTTAACAATAGACAAAGGCTGGTTATTTGTTTAACATTTATTATTGTATACAGTACATAACTACTTGAGTAAATATAAGTGGATTAAATGAAACTGAATAGTTGTGATTTCTTTTTTTTCTTATTTTTTTTACGAATAACAGAAATATTGCAAGGCACATGTTAGCATAAAAACATCAACACTGCTGTGAATAAAACATTTGGCTCCAGGTTTTTTTCATAGTGGCTACAGTCATGACATGTCTGTATCAAAGTTCAATATCAAAGGCGATTTATAGGCTGTCCTTATAGCCTCCACAGTCTGCTTCACGCTGAGATCCTCTACAGCCGGAAGAGTCCATGTCAGCTTTTTATTTTTTAACACAATAAAAGAACAATGAGCAAAAAAAAAGGACACAGGAAAAGAAGCCATATTAATCTGTGCCCTAACTTTAGGCATTGTACTAAACAGCTATTTCCAAAAACGTACACAATAGATTCATAGGGAGAGGTAAAATACTGAGTGATTTCCCACAGTGCAGCAGGAATACGGTAGAGCTGCCATGTAAAAGCTGTTTATGCTCAGGTTAATCCAAACCAATAATGCAGTTTTTTTTGTAGTGTGGATATAACAAAACTTTAGTGAAAAGCAGATTAAAAGGAGCTAAAATGAAGAGCACAAACAGGAAACAGACAAAGCAAAGT
Source organism: Gymnocephalus cernua (assembly GCA_023631565.1). NCBI lineage: Eukaryota > Metazoa > Chordata > Actinopteri > Perciformes > Percidae > Gymnocephalus > Gymnocephalus cernua. The sequence continues at coordinate 26,817,951 of CM042434.1, read as the reverse complement.
AAATATGATCTGAATTGCATTGTTAGACCAGTTTAAATCTCCACATTCTTGGTACTAAATACCGTAACTGTCAATGGAGGAAATCTTACCATCTCTATGGAGATAGGTCAAGTTAAGCATGTTCCCTTGTTTCTATTGTTAAGGACGTTTGTGTACAGGGAAATGGACTTTAAGAAAGTCCTCAGAGCCTTTAAATGCACTTAAGGATAAAACTTTCAATTTGCAGTAAAGATACTGTATCTCCTATGGACATGGCTTCACTCAAATTAGTGCAGCTCTTAAGGATTGCCTTAAAAAAAACAAGCGCTGCAGCGTAACATATTATTTTAAGATGCTTTATACAAGAAGGCACAGCAGATATATGTATATGAAGATACTTTTAAGCTGCCGATTCAGCATGAGGGCACACAAAAATGTATATGACCATGCTGTATGCGATCATATAAATTAACGTTTGGGTAAGGCAATATATATTTTAGGGTGTTTCTATTTTGTATAACAAAATATAGGAGAATTGAACAGAAGTCTATATGGGTGAGGACAGAGTTGTAGGTGGCGAGGATCACCTGTGTCCAAATTTAAGGACTGCATCCTTTCAAGTCTGCATTTTTTTTTCCTTTTAGAACATTACAACATAACATGTTGACAGGGCTGACTCTTCTCAAAGGCTTGAAGAAGTCTGTCAACCATTTGTTTATAAAAGTGGATTCAGGCAATAACTTCTAAAGTCAGTTGATGACATGTTGTATTTATCAAGTGTTTTCATGCTGATGGTGGGAGAAGATTAGAAAATACAGTACATGAAGTGCACATCTCTGAAGGACGTGAATAAATGTAAGAAGAATCCACAAGTTGTAGCGATATATATTATCTTAAACTGCTGTACATTGCTTAAAAGTTGTCCATCACATGTTCATTTAATTAACACTGGGTTTTTATCATTTTGTTATCCGTCTTAGGGAAAGTTTGCGGTAATAGATGTGAATGTTTTTAACTTCAAAGTTGATAAAGGGCACCTAAATGCACCATTGGTTTTGTTAAATGTCTCATCTAGGGGGGAGGCCTGTGTCCGGTGTGGACCCACTGCATCATTCTGAGGAGTTGGCCCATGAAATGGGACACAGCTTTTGTCAGTGTGGTTGAGCATTTTTGAGATAAAAGTACATCCGTTTTTGGTTTGACATAGAATATTGGGAGATCATTTAGGCTTCTACTGTAACCTTTTTTTTACAGTCTTTGACTGTAACTTATGGCAGTTATTTGACTGCCTTTCTTGCAATAAATGAACATTTTGTTTAGACGAGTGAGTGCATAATTACAGTTTGAGGGAATGTGGTGTAGTACGTTTGACAAGCTAGAAGTGATTTTTGATGGACTGATTTCTTAAAGCTCAGTGGCACACTTGCAGTTTACATTTAGTTCCATTGCTTTTTAGACATGAGTAAGGTGCATCTAAAAAACAAACAAAACAAACACAAGTACAGGTCTTAATTAGCAGCAGTACATTCAAATTAACTCAACTGCAGCTATGCTTCTAGTTTTAAAAATGTCACTGAAATGGAAATAATGCGAGAAACCAAAATGTTTGCATCCCTGACAGAAGTTTGCAAATCATTTTTTCTGATTTCTTTTCCTATATTTCTGACATGTTTTACTGTTGGGATTTGAGATATCTCTGCATCTCCATAAAAATGCATTTACACTGCACACGTGGATTACATGCTGAGGCATTCTGTACATATATGAGATTTTTGTGAGCCAAAGCAATCCTTTTGGTGAAACAAATGTGAGTACTATTACAGCATGTATTTATACACTTTACATCAACCACATTTAACGGGTCCATTTAAAATATACAGATTTATTTATCTGTAATAATATTAATTTCAAGGTACAGCTGTGCTTTCAGGTAGCTTTCATTTTCAGTGAGTCTTTACACTGATTTTTTTTTATAAAGATGATGACAACTTTTCTTAGAAAAAGTCTCCACTTCATAAGGATCAAAGTTTAGAATGATTATATATAAAAAAAACAAAACAACTGCATGTTCAGTTTTTTCATTTTCAGGTTATTTCTACTTGGGAGATAAATACATTTATGTCCCTGACTGAAAACAAGGAACGTGACTAAAACCTGCTTTCCCTTATGAAAACCTATTTCTTTGGCTATTTGGATTTACTTGACCAATCCTCCTTAAGCTCCATCCTGGTAAATGCACTTGTGGCTTCATACTTCATTATTACTATAGTGTATCTTCACTAAAAATGGACAAGCAACAGCTTGTAAAACATTACAGACTGGACAAAGTATAAATGATATAGAGTGATACAAAACTTATGACGACGAGGGTAAGCATGAGAGTATGTGGGTAAGCACTGATACAGGCAAACTATACTTGAGAGTTTTGTCCTCCTGGATGTGTCGCAACAGAAATAACAACATGGCTTGGCTCTACTTTGTCAGGTAGACAGCGGCAACATCAAGAGCAGGAGTGTGGAAAATCCCATTGCTTTCAGCGGAGACTCTTCCACCCTGCTGAACAGAGCAGAGAGGACACGTGGTTAAAAGAAAATGCAGTTAAAGGAGAAATCTGGCGCAAAATGAACCTAGGGGTTAATAACACATGTGTACCGAGTCGACCGTTCTCTGGGATATGTTTTCATGCTAATCGAATGTGACCAGTTTTAGCGCTAATCGCTAATTAGCTTATAACGCTAGTCGCCGGGGTACGGATAAAGTAAAAAGAAATCTCTATTTCTATACCACTAATAAGGCTCAAATATAATGAGGGTCCCTACATGTGAACCGAAGCATTGAGAACTTTGTAAGTGTTCAGACAGTTTATTAAAAAGATAGATTATAAAGACAGTTCGTGGTTCGACTAGTCATGACTGTTTTCCCAAGATGGAGCCTGCCCTGTATACGTGAACGGTACTGTCTTTATAATCTATCTTTTTGATAAACTATTATTATATTTAATGAGTGCTGAAACAATAAGTCACGATTGCCATTTAAAAAAAAGATTCTACTATTTTATATAATACCTGTAAATGGCATTTGTTACTATATTCTAACAATTAGTTCATTAATTAAAAACAAAATCACAGAATTGACAATAAAAATAGTCATTAGTTGAGGCCCTACATTTAATTATGGTCTGAAAATAATTTATAATGAATTATCTTGTTGGGTGAAATGATCTGTTTACCTGTGTGTGTCTTTGGTGTTCCAGGTAGTGCTGAATGTTGAGCGTGTGCTCTGTAGCAGGCACGTTGGGCGGAGCGGTCAGAGGGCTGATGCTGACGTTCTCCTGGTTGATGGCTGATGTGCCCACCACGGACTCACTGTGGCTCCACTGGAAGTAGCAGGAACCTTGAGGAGGACTCTGATCCAGAGACACGTCAGCCGCCCTCAGGGGGCCTGGAGGCCCGGACAGAGCCAGGACGTCGCCTCCTGCTGACCCGGATGAAAAGTGCTGGTTGAACATGCAGCTGCTGTGAGTGGCTACCTGGCCACATGTCAGCCCTCCATGCTGCTGAGTGGGGTTCAGTCCGGAGACATCCCTTGGCCAAAGGCCGGCACCATGTGGGAACGTTTGGCTTTCTGGCGTTAGGTTGTTGCACGCTGGCATCAGCTTGTGTCCGTTCTGCATGATGCCAGTGTGGGGCAGCTTCTGCCTGTGGCTCTGCGGCCACTGCTGAACCTGGTGGTTGTGCGTTTCAAAAGAGGGGCTTCCTTGCTGACATGTTGTGGCAAAGGGAATGGGAATATTAGGTGTGCTAGCAGAATTAAAGTCACTGCACGGAATCAGTGCTGGCAAAATGTCTATTATGCCGGGCGCTACGTTGTTTGGTTGTTGAATGGAGCTCTGCAGCAACTGTCCATTTGCTGCTAATGCAGGAGCTTGCACATTGTTTTGAAGACACTGCAGAAGTGGGTTGGACTGCGTCTGTGCTGAAGTCCCCTGAGGGCGGCCCATGTGGCTGATAGATGCCTGCCCACAGGATTGAAAAGGGGCCGAGGCGTCAGGGACGGTGAGCTCTGGAAGCTCTATAGACGGGCTGAAAATGTCCTGGAGCTGCAGCTGTTGAAGAGGGGGCAGCTTGGTATCAACCGGAGTAATCAGGGGACCGTGGTGGGAGAGTTTCTGGGTGCTGCTGAATATCTGCGTGGACTCTAAGCTATGCCCTGCAATCGCTGGGCCAGTCATGGCGTCCTGCTGGTGAGCATAGAGACTATTCATTGGAGTGTAAGCACGATCGGGGCTCGGTGTCTGAAACAGCTGTGGGTCACTGAGTCCAGTGGCTGAGAGCCGGGCAGCCTGAGTGATGGGGTCCTGCTGATTGTTGGTGACTGCTGTGAGGCAGCTGGGAGGGCTGCCTTTTAGACAATCTTCTCCCTTCTCCTTGAACAAAACCGTATCAATGTAATCAAATATGTCATTAGTGAGGATGCTGTCCAGCTCAGACCTGACATTGCTCTGCGGATCCTGGTCCTGACTTAGTCTCTTGAGGGCATTATTCCACTCCATCAGCTCTGCGTCACCGACCTCCAGGTTCTGCAACGCTGCGCAAAAGTCACCGTTTTGAGCCATTTGCTCCAGGTTGTCGATCACAGCCATCACTGACTGCTTGGCTTCCTCTTTCACTACAACAGGGTCACTGGTTGTGGCTGTAGTGCCGTCATCCTGCCACGAGTCGCTGGCGATGCTAATCAGCGCCTGGCTGTCCATGAACACCTGGTCCACAGGTAGAGGGGTGTCCACGGTCCGCGGCATGTAGGCCGTTTCATCCTGACTCAGGAAGCAGTCCAGCAAAGAGCCGGGGCTCACATCCTCCTTCATTTTGTTAACGTCGCTGAACATTTTGTTGAACTGAAACTGTTGGAGGTCCACCGTGGTGTCGTTGTTGTAGAGGATGCCCTCCCCTGCGGTGAAGCTGAAGGGAAGCTGCACCCTCCTCTGACGCAGATATTCCTCGCCCTCAGCGTTGCTGAAACAGACCAGAATAGAACACGGTACATTACCAACAATAGGGCTGCACAACATATCAACTGCCGCAATAAAACACGGATCGCGAACGGGTTGCGACATATATGCGAAAGACGTTCAGAGATTTTTTGCATTAGTTGAAAGAAAATATCAGTAGCAAACTTTAAAATGTAACTGCCATTGTTTTTTCAGTGGTGCTTTTAATATTTAATTCAAAGTTCAATTTGTTCGATAAAAGAATGTCGGAATTTTTTTTTTTATTCAACAAGCTGTTTGTTGTATTTTAGCGGACTAGTGAAAGCAGTCGAACTGAGTAGTAGAGGTGTGACGAGGGCGAGATTAAAACGTTACGATATTTCTCGTTGAGGTTAAACATTGTCTCGCGATATCAGTACACAAGTGCAGAATTATGTCGGTACCACTGAGGACCTATTCACGGTAAATCAAACGGTGCCAAATTTTGGTACGTCAGAGTGCGAGCTTCTCTGTTCTCTGCATCTTTCACAGAGGGTGGGGCTCTAAAGTAGAATGGGAGCCAGAGCCTTCATCTATCAGGCTCCTCTCCTGTGGAACCAGCTCCCAGTCCGGGTCCGGGAGGCAGATACTGTCACCACATTTAAGAGTAAACTTTGATAAAGCTTATAGTTAGGGAGTGAGGAGTTGCAGCGTTCGCCTAGACAAGCGGGGAAGGGTGTATAGCTACAGACACGGCACCCCTTCTCTTCTCTGCTTCTCTTCATAGTCGTTAGATTCATCTACCATATAATCAATAATATAATCAAAGTAGAGGGAGGCAGGCAGTACAGCCCGATCCGGTTGGGGAGAGTTCTAGCCCGACCAGGCTCCTCTCTTTAACCTGTCTCTCTTAGTTATGCTGTTTTAGTTTTAGACTGCCGGGGGACTTCCTTTGATTCTCTCTCCTCTCTCTTCCCATTTGTGTGCATCCATGTCCCAGAAATGCTTGTTACTAACCTAGCTCTGGAGAGTCTAGTCCCCGGTGTCCTTATGTTTTTTTCTCGCACAGCATGTTTCCTTGGATTAGAGTGGCACCAAAAACATGGATGCAGCTGTCGCTGTGGTCCTGCTCCGAGTCCACACCCTGCTACACCCTGCTACTCTTCACGGTGCCCTGCAGTGTCCTGCTGCACCCTGCTACGTCCTGCTATGCTCTGCTGTGCCATGCTACATCCTGTAACGCCCTGCAGTGCCCTGATATGACATGAACTACTACGACTACTTTTTCTAGTCACCGATCCATTATCTTTTTTGTGACTGTTATTAGTGACAATAACAGTTTATAACACCCCCAACCGGCTCCGTCATACACCGCCTACCAAGAGCCTGGGTCTGTCGAGGTTTCTTCCTAAAAGGGAGTTTTTCCTCGCCACTGTTGCACTGAATGCTTGCTCTTGGGGGAATCACTGGAATTGTTGGGTCTTTGTAAATTATAGTATGTGGTCTAGACCTACTCTATTTGTAAAGTGTCTCGAGATATCTCTTGTTATGATTTGATACTATAAATAAAATTGAATTGAAATTGCATCATAAAACTTAGTTGGAAACCCCGTTGAGGCGTTTATTTTTGCCCGTGCTATCCATTTTTATTTTATAATTTCAGCAACCACGAGAGCCAGTGCCAGTGAAGTTTTTAAATGACCAAACACTCACGATAAAGCTCTCTGATACGCGATGATGAATTCAGGTCTTCCTCCTTTGTAGATCAGCTTGGCGTTGGACTTCACCCACACCCAGCCACGCGACTTACTCAGGAGCCTGAAAACAGTCAGACCGCTCTCTCCTGTTTTCATCACTGTGATATAAAAAGAGAAAAACACAACACACAGCGAGACGGTTGTCAGTAAGGTGGCAGAACACGGCTGTTGTAACTGTTCTTAAAGGTCAGCTAGGCATGTTTTGTTTTGCCCTTTATGGTTTATTTATCGTATACTGTGATGTACTGGAAAGTGGAACTAAAGTGTGTTTGTTTTAAAGGAATAACAACAGCAATGTCAATCTGGGAAGTAGCTGATGACGGATGCAGAGCTCCGCAGATTTTCCACACACAGACTTAAAAAAAAATAATTTAACTCAGAATGTTAACACACCTCCACCACAAGCAGAAAAACTGTCTGCTAAATTCCGCAGATTATCATTCTGGATAACCGCTAAAAACTATTATTAAATAAGGATTAGCCAGTATTAAATTATTTACTCTGGATTCAAATGTGATCTCAGTTTTAGTCAGATATTTAAAAAAACAATTAAACCCAGGAACTTGTTATGTTTTTAAACTAATTACTGCTACAATCTTTACACTGGAAACTAGCATTTAAGCATGCTGTATCAAGTAAAAAGAATGGCAAAAAAAAAAAGAAAAGAAGTGGCTATGATTCTCATCATATTTTCTTAAAAACGTTTTTTCTTTGGACTTCCTTTCTAGTGAGAAACACTTGTAGATGTATAGAAGTACACGTAGCTCCTCTTGTTTGATTACCTCTTGCATAGAGCTGGGCGATAAGAAGAAAATCATAAACATATACCTCAATATCGATATTGCAGCGATTGGGTTGACAACTGGTGCTTTCACAAAATATCCACACAATGAGATTTTTGATAAATAATCATCAGTTATGTTGATATAATAACTATGTGGGTAAAGGCAAATAATGGAACAGCTAGAACAGTCTGGTGTGTTCAGAAAATGACATCACTCTACTGTAATGCAGGACCACACTCATGTCATATCAGGATATTACGATATCCAAAATTGAAGACGATATCTAGCCTCAGATATCGACATCGATATAACATCGATATATTGCCCAGCCCTACTCTTGCATCAAACAAACAATGTGAATGTGTTGTTGCATCTCCATCAAATACCAAATAGTACTCATATTTAATGTAAAACGTACTGCGGAGGTGGTTGTCGGCACAGTACATCATGTCAGCTGCGTGGATGAATTGGTAGCCGGAGCCTTTCGTACACAGTTCAGTCTCTGAATAGCCCAGGATAATCTTTCCCCTGGAGGGAGACAAAAGAAGAAAAAAACAATATGTTTGTTAAGCTGGAATGAACTGCAGTTAACGAGCAACAGTTGAAAACATTGGAAGATGTCGTTTTAAGACAGTGCCTGCTATCAACGGCCATGGGTGTGAAGTCCAGCTGGTGCTTGGTTTGATAGAGGAGCATTTTAGCTCTGATCTCCACAATGGTTGGAGCCTGGACGGGCATCGCAATGGCGAAGAGTGCCAGCTGAGATTTGTTACAGTCCCCGTTCAAAACCCTCTGGCCATGGAGGTACTTCAGTCGCCCCTGGAACTTCAGAGCCTGGTTTGGGTTAAAAGAAACAAATATAACATCATTAACTCAGGGGGCTTAGCAAAGGAAGAGGTTAACAAAACAAAAAGGGTTATTGTGTTTGTTTCCTGAATATTTCAAAAGAACTGCATTATAACCCCTTATTTTCCACCTGGCGCGTCTGCGCTGTGTTCTGGAGGCACCGCGGCTCCCGCGAGCAATCGCGCGGCCTTTCAAGTCAATGCCTGATATTACACCAGAAGCGTGCAAGAAGCGGCTCTCCGCTCCGCTAAAGCTACGCGGCAGGTCTGGTTTCACGCGAGCTGCAGGGCGTGCGGACAGCCGGGGGAGGAAGTGAAAGGCAGTCAATTTACCAACCCCCACCCCCAATATCGTTTATGTCTCCTTTACAACACCACGGATGACGAGAGATTCATCTTGGAAAAACATAATACCACGTCACAGATCTTTTTTATCAGGACAACACCAGAAAAGAGAAGGCGTGGAGTTTAATTACAGGAGTGCTTGGAGTGGAAAGGTAGATACTAGCTTAATAAACACGCAATTATTCTGTAAAGTACTTAGTAGAGTCGGGCAGGCAAGGCGCTCCGCTTCTGAGACGCTCCCGGTGTGGTATGGCACGTAGCGGAGGACGGAATAAAACCGCGGCGCAGCCGGAACGCAGCACAGACGCGCCCGGTGGAAAATCTGGGTAAAATGTTTTTTTTTTTTTTTTTTATTCAAGCAAAAGTTATTAAGTCACATTACACCCACTTTGCTAAATGTGTGACTATAACTTCAAATACTATACGAACCAGAAAGCCGGAGGAGTTGTCCAGCAGGCAGCGGAAGCGACACACAAAGCTCCTCTCCAGGAAGGACGAGTTCTCTGGGGGAAGCTGATCAGGACTGAACATCACTGCACTACCACAACTCTTCAACACTGAGAACACAGGTAGAAAATCAAACATTACATGTCAGAAGGGCTGGGTAGCGAATTCAATACTTTTTAGGCACCGACCGAATTGGCCTCTATAGTATCGAGTATGGAAAAATGCCTCGTCATTCAATACCAAATTTCTATACCTAAGGAGTACACCTCATCAGTGCGCCAACAAGCACGCAGCATGCTTCTAACAAGACCTAATAATGTCTGTGATTGGCTGTCGCACAGAGAAGGAGCTGTAAAATAAATAAAAAAGATTTGTGCCGTAATGTGTAACGTCATTTCTTATTGTTTTATCAAATTGGTATCGTAAAAAAAGTATCGTTTAGGAACCGGTATTGAAGTCACGGTATTGGTATTGAAAATGTTTTAACCATACTGTACATGTCATTACATTACATGTCATTTAGCTGACGCTTTTATCCAAAGCGACTTACAATTGCTATGTATTTCAGAGGTTGCACGCCTCTGGAGCAACTAGGGGTTAAGTGTCTTGCTCAGGGACACATTGGTTGATGTATCGCAGTGGGAATTGAACCCTGATCTCCCACACCAAAGGCATGTGTCATATCCCCTGCGCCATCACCACCCCCAGAACCATTTAACTGATCCAGTGATTTATGTTAATATTGTGTCTTGTTCACACACAGGTGTGGAGACTGAGCTTATGTGAAAACCTGAAAAGAAAAAGGCATTGTTTTTTTCATTCACAGTTCTTACCATCTACATCCGTGCCAGCAGATGGGGGATTTAGAGCAAAGTGGAGCTGCTGTCTGAACAAGGCCCGGTCATCAGTGTGGATGAGCTCAAACACACTCTGATGAACCACATCCGACTGTTGGCAGAGGAGAGAACACAACACCTCATCAGCAATTCAGGTCATTTAGATACGAGGACAGGATCCATCTATAATTTAGTAGGGCTGCACGATATAGACCTGCACAATAAACCCTTCTAAAATCGCAATCTCGATTCACCCCTGTTCACGATTACATTTTAAATGACTTTAAAAAAAAAAATGTTCTTCCTCCAATTCATTTTTTTGAAAGCATTTGACATTGACATGTTTTAATGATGTAAAGACATGTTGAAGAAGTTCAGATAGAGCCTGTATCAGGGTCATATTTAGTTCAGATAGAGCCTGTATCAGGGCCATATTTAGTTCAGATAGAGCCTGTATCAGGGCCATATATAGTTCAGATAGAGCCTGTATCAGGGTCATATTTAGTTCAGATAGAGCCTGTATCAGGGCCATATTTAGTTCAGATAGAGCCTGTATCAGGGCCATATTTAGTTCAGATAGAGCCTGTATCAGGGTCATATTTAGTTCAGATAGAGCCTGTATCAGGGCCATATTTAGTTCAGATAGAGCCTGTATCAGGGCCATATTTAGTTCAGATAGAGCCTGTATCAGGGTCATATTTAGTTCAGATAGAGCCTGTATCAGGGCCATATTTAGTTCAGATAGAGCCTGTATCAGGGCCATATTTAGTTCAGATAGAGCCTGTATCAGGGCCATATTTAGTTCAGATAGAGCCTGTATCAGGGTCATATTTAGTTCAGATAGAGCCTGTATCAGGGCCATATATAGTTCAGATAGAGCCTGTATCAGGGCCATATATAGTTCAGATAGAGCCTGTATCAGGGCCATATTTAGTTCAGATAGAGCCTGTATCAGGGCCATATTTAGTTCAGATAGAGCCCGTATCAGGGCCATATTTAGTTCAGATAGAGCCCGTATCAGGGCCATATTTAGTTCAGATAGAGCCCGTGTCAGGGTCATATTTAGTTCAGATAGAGCCTGTATCAGGGCCATATTTAGTTCAGATAGAGCCTGTATCAGGGTCATATTTAGTTCAGATAGAGCCTGTATCAGGGCCATATATAGTTCAGATAGAGCCTGTATCAGGGCCATATTTAGTTCAGATAGAGCCTGTATCAGGGTCATATTTAGTTCAGATAGAGCCTGTATCAGGGCCATATTTAGTTCAGATAGAGCCTGTATCAGGGCCATATTTAGTTCAGATAGAGCCCGTATCAGGGCCATATTTAGTTCAGATAGAGCCTGTATCAGGGCCATATTTAGTTCAGATAGAGCCTGTATCAGGGTCATATTTAGTTCAGATAGAGCCTGTATCAGGGTCATATTTAGTTCAGATAGAGCCTGTATCAGGGTCATATTTAGTTCAGATAGAGCCTGTATCAGGGCCATATTTAGTTCAGATAGAGCCTGTATCAGGGCCATATTTAGTTCAGATAGAGCCTGTATCAGGGCCATATTTAGTTCAGATAGAGCCTGTGTCAGGGCCATATTTAGTTCAGATAGAGCCTGTGTCAGGGCCATATTTAGTTCAGATAGAGCCTGTATCAGGGCCATATTTAGTTCAGATAGAGCCTGTATCAGGGCCATATTTAGTTCAGATAGAGCCTGTATCAGGGCCATATTTAGTTCAGATAGAGCCTGTATCAGGGCCATATTTAGTTCAGATAGAGCCTGTATCAGGGCCATATTTAGTTCAGATAGAGCCTGTATCAGGGCCATATTTAGTTCAGATAGAGCCTGTATCAGGGCCATATTTAGTTCAGATAGAGCCTGTATCAGGGCCATATTTAGTTCAATGTGTTATAGTCACTATTTTTGGTAGCCTACTGTACTTAAATGGCCAGTATGTACTTTATTTTCTTTATTCATTGAAGCCTCTGTGTTTACAGGCTTGTGGTGATGTGCAATGTGCTATAGGTGCCAAAAATATCTGTTTGGTACTGCCAATCTGTTTTCTTTTGTCATGGTTCATGTTTGCAATAAACATTAGCCTACACTTTGTGAGAAAAGAAATCGTGGCAGAGAATCGTGATATAAATTCTAAGCAAAAAACAAAATTGTGATTCATATTTTTCCCCAAATCATGCAGGCCTAGCACGATATGAGCAAAATATGTAATATATATCTAATATATTGATTATTCTGACTGCGATTGCGAAATTATTCATGATATTGGAGGGAATGATCATTTTTGTAGGCCGGGACATCTCTGCAGCACCACAATACTCAATTCAGAATGGTTTGACACATATTTTGCCGTTGACAAATACGTCAAATAAGTTGACTATTAAAAGGTATGTTTTTTTATATTGAGAATTTGCTAAATTCCCAAACTTCCTGAGTTTAACTTCCACAGGATTTTACAACAGGAGCAATGTATTTAGCCATTTTAGAGAGCATATTGACCATTATAAAATGACAGCTCAAGAGTTTCCATTGATGTTTGGAAAATGTGTGACTGATGGGATGACAAAATGAATAAGTAGACCAATATGACGAATACATACTCCTCCATATAGGCCACAAGGGGTCACTGAATGGTTTGATGAATAATTCAACCGACCTAAACACCGATGGGAGATTTTTAGACCCGTGTTAGACGGCACTCTCCACCACCACTTCAATTTGTCTCACCTCTCTTGGCTGTGACATGAATTCAAATGAGGAAAAATAACTTTTCAAAGTCTAAAGGATGACCAATTGGCCCTAAACAAATACTGTATCTAAGGTGGTATCCAGACGAAGACGTATTTCGATGCAAACGCACATCTTTTGCATCGTTTGGGCCGACTGTCCACATGAATCCTGTAAACGCACTGCCCGTAAACGCACTTTTTTGAAACCTGGTCCCAGGGTGAATAAAAAAAAAGCCGGCTCACGTTTGGCTTCATATGGACGGCGAAACCGCATACGTGCGTATCGATGATGACATCCCCACACACCTCGGACTCAAAGCTCCGCCTTCAACCTAGCTGACAGCGCTAGCAGGGACGCAACGCTGCTAGCTCGCTAATCTGTCTGCTTATCAACTCCTTGAACGGATTATAGTAACTTTTAGCACCGCTTATTGTAGAAAGGCTACCGCAAGAAAAACGTGTAGCTAGATTATCAAAAAGACATCGGATCATTGATGTTTGTTGACTGCCGATGTTAGCTAGCAGAGCTAGCGTTAGCGGCTAGCTCTGCTAGCTGCAATCATGTCCGATAGAATGTAAACAAAGTTTACATTCTTTTTCTAGGTGGCCTTTATATAACGAGCAGTGGTGCAAGTTATTAAAGTCTAGTCCATGGATGTCTTAAGCTAAGAGAACTAGCTAACAGTCATGTTATGAACTTTTATATACTGTCTATGGTTATGAAAGGAAGTCACTGAAGGCTGCTCTTCTTCTTCGTTCCGTTAATTTCTGTAGCAGTAACAGCGCCGCCTACAGGCCTGGCATATGAAGTACCGTGTTGAGTCATTTACATATGGATTCATGTGTACGTGAATTTTCTTGAACCGAATCCAGGGAAGACGGATGCGTTTTCATCCTGACGTCTTCGTCTGGATGGGGCCTAATACTAGTCGACCAGCATCTCACCTGATGAAAGCCCAGATAGTCCGTGATTGTGGAGGAGACATAAAACACCGATCCTTCTGACGTGACCACCATCGCAAACCCGTTCAACGCCTGCACAGGGAACAGACAGTCAGTCATCACTCAGAGCTTTCATAAAGTAGCTTTACAGGGCATATACATGCTAGGTATGTAAGTGACTGACACACACACACACACACACACACACACACACACACACACACACACACACACACACACACACACACACACACACACACACACACACACACACAGACACACACAGACCAAGGCGGCATGCGCATATGCATATCAGATATACATGAAAACTGTAACAGGTACAACATCACTCATAGGACAAGCAGATACACATGCCATAGGGCGCAAGCACATTGTAAAATAACATCATCATGTAACAAAAAGCTGTTATTTTTTGATTGCACCTCATGTTTGCTTTTTTACTTTCGTTGCATTGTAATTACAATTGCTAAAGGGACTAGTTTGGTACGAAAGGTCGTTCTTTTTGAAAATGACCACACTAATTAAAAGGAGGAAAGTCTAATGCTGGTCTAGGTGCTGGTGTCTCATAGAGCAGTGGCTGGTAAAAGGTTTTTATCTGAATTGTATCATTAAGTTGTGGTGTTTGGTGTTAGCAGGGGAGCAGTTCAGCAAGCTTACAGTAAACAGTGTCCTTAATAGCAAGGACAGCTCCGAATACGCTTCCACTATCTGTAAGTCCCCACAGGAAAAAAAACAACAACAGAAACTACAGTTCTGACTTGCAATTAGCATTTTACATTTTAACTTTCACCAGTTTCTAATCGGGGGTGTTGGAATTAATCACTGCGTCGATGCATCGTGATGCTGACCTGGACGATTCTGCATCGATGCAGTGAGATAAGATAGATTTTATTGTCCCGAAGGAAATTTGTCTTGGACAAACAAACAATATCTGCCGTTTAAAGAATTCAACACAACATAGTGCATACATACATACATACATAAAGTACACAGACAAAGACTATTGCATCACTCTGCATGGACATGCTCATGTTGCATGCAGAGACTGCCACTAGCCTAGCGTTAATTTCATCAGACGTGACGAGACTAAATACGTTCTTTCCATGACTAAGACGAGATGATGACGAGACTGCACCAATGTCCAAAAACGCTGACTAAGACTAAATTAACGTGCATTATTGTTGACGAAAAAAGACAAGACTAAAATGTTTTGCATAAAATAAAAACTAAGATAAAATCTCTCTTCATTTTCGTCTACAATTGTCTCTACTTTTTCATCATAAGAAGAATATTCAGCTGTTACCGATAGAATATTCAGCTGTTACCGATAGAATATTCAGCTGTTACCGATAGAATATTCAGCTGTTACCGATAGAATATTCAGCTGTTACCGATAGAATATTCAGCTTGGCGCTCTCTGTTCAAAGAATAAGGTTAAAGGAATGGCAATTCAGTGCGTTTTCAACCCTCTGTTGAACAGAGAGCGCCATCTAGTGAGCTCAGAAAATAAAGACAGTGGTTCACGAAGGTTCACCTGACCAGCACTAATTCAGCTGTTACGCCTTCAGAAATACTCCGAATGAGTTGGTGCTGTTGCTGCCAGCCTGTGGCTGCAACACAAAACTACATGGAGCAAGAACACAACACCCATAGACAGCAGCGAACACCAGAGATTTCTGTCAGAGCGACGAGCGCCGACGACATGCTAGGTAGAAGGAAGAGGCTTGATATTTGGTCGCATTTTACGTACAATGATATTGACAAAAAGTCAGAATATTTGAGATGTGTGAAACACTATTTGACTGAAATGGTTATCAGAAATAATCTCAGAAATAACTTGTTATTTAAAAAAAAGACATGACAAGATATACTGAGTTTTTTTTTAATAAATCTAGACTAAAATGACGAGACTTTTAGTCGACTAAAACTTGACGAACAAAAACAGATATGTGAATGACTAAATATGACTAAAACTAACAAGGACATTTGGCACTAAGACTAAATTAAAAATAGGTGACAAAATTAACACTACACTAGCCAACTAAATTGCACACTGCCCGTTGTATAACACATCATAACAGTCGTCATAATATGTGCAGGAAGGGTAAGCTAACAACATAAAATCCTGGTAAAAGTAAAAAGCAGACTATGCTCGATTGATGCCGAATGATGTTACTTTGTTGTTTGTTTTTCCGGTCGCTGCTTTTTTCTTTTTTTTTTCGCCTTTTGTCTGCTGTGTTCAGACTTCGCTACATTCAGGAAGTGTCTTTTTTTAAGAGCTGATGCAATGAAACGGGAGTTCATATGTATCTGACTGCTTGTATGATGATGATATTATGACGACTGTTATGATGTGTTATACAACGGGCAGTGTGCAATTTAGTTGGCTAGTGTAGTGTTAATTTTGTCACCTATTTTTAATTTAGTCTTAGTGCCAAATGTCCTTGTTAGTTTTAGTCATATTTAGTCATTCACATATCTGTTTTTGTTCGTCAAGTTTTAGTCGACTAAAAGTCTCGTCATTTTAGTCTAGATTTATTAAAAAAAAACTCAGTATATCTTGTCATGTCTTTTTTTTAAATAACAAGTTATTTCTGAGATTATTTCTGATAACCATTTCAGTCAAATAGTGTTTCACACATCTCAAATATTCTGACTTTTTGTCAATATCATTGTACGTAAAATGCGACCAAATATCAAGCCTCTTCCTTCTACCTAGTATTTACAAAGACTGCCAGTAAGAGCGTGCCTCTATTCTGCGGGGGAAATTCTCCGCCTCTTGAAAGCCGGTCTAAACCAGCCGCAATCGGGTTTCCTCGTAGGCATATATGCCGCTGGTGAAATGGCAGCAGTAATCCGAACAAGACGAAGACCAAGGCCAGGCTAAAAATATTTTTAACACGAGGATCACACTTTGTCACTGGAGTGAACACAAAATCGTGAAGCGTTACAGATTAAGCAGCCATGCAATATTAGAGTTACTGGAAGAAATCAAAGATGACATTGAATCTCTGACTCAGCGTTTACATTCCATTCCAGCAGTTGTTAAACTCATCGCTACGTTACACATACTGGCATCCGGAGCATTTTAAACAGTCATAGCATCAGCAGTGGGAATATGGCAGTCTGCACTCAGCCGTATCATAGCACCAGTACCGCTTTGCTACAGCGCAGTTTACGGTCTAGTGGGCGGAGAAAGACGCTGATTGCCTGATGGGTGTCCGGGTTGATAAGTACTACGCAAAATGTGGAAGCATAGCGTGCGCTATTACCGAACTCGCATAAACAGACGCAGCGTAAACTGCGCTAGTGTTAGTAAATGAGGCCCCTAGTGTCTAAACAGTCAAAATTCATACAGACTGAAGGGATGGTCCAGGTCTTTTGAGTGCGGTTGTGTGAGGTACTTCGCCACAGTCTTAGTATTAGCTACAGTAGATGGCGGTTGGGAACCAACACGGACGCTAAGCAATGTGCTGCTGTGGACAGGGGCAGCAGATAAAACATTTTAAACACCTACAGAATTCAATATCAGTTTAAGTTTACGCTATACGTGCAGAATATAAAGCTAAATACGCACACCACTTTACCATGTGGTCACACAGCCCTTTTCCACAGGGACCTGAAGTCATTACAAAGCCACCAGACTCCTTTGACAGGACTAATTTTACCTAGAGGAACACGGGAGTTGCTACTTTACCACTGCCTCGATCGGTTAGTTTGTCGGTTGGTTTTTATTCTGGTGGCTTTGAAGAGAGCATAGATAACGGCTTCAGTTCCCGGTCGGTGAAAATATTGTAAATATAGCGTACACTTAGACTGATATTGATTTGGTTTTAGGTGTCTAAAATACATTTAGGCGCTGCCACCGTCCACAGCAGGACATAGCTTAGCTCGTGTGCCAGTTCTCCTAACTGGGGGCGTGGCGACCCCCATCTACTGTAGCTAACACACTGACTATGGAGAATTAGCTCACACAACCCCACTTCAAAAAGATCCAAACTATCCCTTTAAATCCCATTCTGTCAAAATAAAAAACCTAATATAGATCGCTATATAATGTTATCCTACTCTTTCAACTACTGTCCATGTTGCTTTGCAGAGAACACACTTTCAACGCAAATTCAAAATAACACCAACAGCTGCTGATTCTCAAAGGCTCTTTTGTATTACACAATCACTGCCCGCTGTGATCACTTTGCAGAATAAAGTGTGAAAATCTAGCTGACAGGTGAGCGTAAAAACAAAGACTTGACAAAGCACTGGTTTTGTTAAGAGCCACAGAGCGTGGCCACGCTTTGGCAAGAGTCCCCACGACAAGCAGCCTCACCTGTCAAAACTTCCCCCGACATGGATAGACCTGGATTAGGTCTACACAACACGACTAGCGCACAAATAAACAAAGTCTTTACTGGGCATTTATGCACCTGCTAGCCTCAGGCAATTCAGCTATCAATCAGGCCGTGAGACTTTTTCTTCCACATACAGCAGTAACATTGAAACGGTATAAAGGTGTTTAGACTATTTTTAATCTTTGCCTGTTGTGATCTTTGTGTGAGCCATTTAGTGATGCCTTTAGGATGAAAGTTGGGGCGGCAGTCCATCTGAGAAGGTTACTGCACGTCACCTGACCTGCTCCTCCTGACCCCAGTTTAAATTGGCTAGCTTTGAAGAATAGGTGTTTCTTTCAGGGATGGGGAATTTCTCTATTGCAACTCTCAGTTCTTTTAAATCAAGGCTGAAGACCGTTCTTTTTGATGTTAATTGTTCATTTCTTATACTGAAGTTGCACTGTTGAAACTGTATGGCAATCTATATAAGCATATAAAGAGAATTAAAACCTAAGACCGGTGGGACCGGCCGTTCTGGGAACGGCAAGGATTGCAGGTGGATTACGTGTATAGAACAACGGCTTATACATTGTCCCACGCTAGCAGCCTAAAATCTCGTATTTTATCTGCTTTTATATTTTTAACTGTTTTTAAATGCTCTTTAATGTTTCATTTCTTATACTGCACTGTAACGTTTATTCTCGTATTTTATCTGCTTTTATTTTTTTTAATCGTTTTTAACTGCTCTTTAATGTTTTATGTAAAGCACTTTGAATTGCTGAAATGTGCATTATAAATAAAGCTGCCTTGCATTGAAATAGCACTCAGTCTACGCCACTACTACAGGACGAGTCCAAGAGAAAAAGAAAAGCATGTTGGAGAACTTCATTGTATGCAAAACTTACTTCTGTACTTTATTTAATTTAATATCATATTAGATTGTATGAATATTACACAGAATTGCATCAGATAAAATTGTGCAAAATAACTAAATTGTATCTAATGCAATTATGTGTAGTATTGTGCTTTGTAAGTGTGGAGCAACAGTTGCAGACTGAAGTCTCTGTTAACAGTGACAATTAGTGACAGCAGCCTTATATAAATGAATAAACCAGTCACACACTGTTCTCCTGTATGAAAGGGTTACAATCATCTGAATAGTTGGACTTGTGGGATTGGCACTAGGTAGCACACCAAACATGCTACCTAGGATCAGTGTTGAAGAATCTTGTTTTCATCTGCATCTTAACATTACACTATTTGCTGCTTGCTGTAAAAAAATAAAATTAAAAAAAAGCCAAAAGTAGCAAGCATTATGATAAAAAAAGATCCACCGGATGTCCCTCACCTTCCGCTTTCTTTGTGTTGACGCACTCCGGTGGATTTCTGAGGACTATAGTTAACTGCTCCTCAGATCTCTGCAGGGTAAATCCAGACAGCTAGCTAGACTATCTGTCCAATCTGAGCTCTTGAACGAGCACGTTCCACCAAAACAAGTTCCCTCCTGAGGCTATTTTGCAGAGGCGCCGTTATTGCGTCTAGCGCTTAGCTGTTAACAGAGACTTCAGTCGCTTCAGACGCTACTTGTAAATGTATGTTAAATGGTCACATTTGCACTAGTCTCGCATTGCCAGACCCTCCTCTGCCACAGCGCTGCAGAGGAGGGTCTGTCAATGCGAGACTATTGCAAATGTGACCATTTAACATACATTTACAAGTAGCGTCTGAATGGGTGTTTTCCCCCTCAGAGGTTGACTTGTCTTACCTGGAGCAGTAGGTCCCCCTCAGAGAAGCCGGCGGTGTCCATGTTGTTCCCATTCTGTCCGTTCACTCCAGAGAACATCAGACTGCTGCTGCTGTTCTTCATGGTCGCTGCACAGAAGGTGACAAAACGGAGGGCAGGGGTCATCAGCTGTAATATTAACATCTTTCACGGTTTCAGCTTTTTTTCTATAGAAAAGTTACACATTGTATCCCTCAGCTTAATCAACATTTTATTAGTCACACTGCAGTTTTGGGTTTTTCTTCTTCCCACCAAGATACACTAATTGCTGAGATCTATGAACACACCAACGTCAATGGAACCCTTGAGTCCCTTGTGTTGGAGGCTGATTGTACGCAAATCCACATTTTAAAAAGGTGCCCTGCCACACGCATGTCATTATTTTGTGGTAATGTCTGAAGTTCTACCATGGACTCTGTAACATGTTTTGTGGAAAAAAATGCCTTGGTTACCTTGTTTCAAGCCATTCTAGCGTGGTATAGAAAGCCTGCAGGAAGACTCAGCTCGATTTGTGCCAGTTCTCATTAATATTCAACGAGCTAAGCTGCTTGACTGGCTAACGCCGCCTTCACATTGGCACTTGAAATCAGCTCCGATATGGCTTCGAAACGACCGGAAGTCATTAATTTCCTATGGAGATTCGCAGACCGCATGCGATTGTCCAAACCGGGCAACCGAGCAATACAATTGCTCACGTTAGCTAATCGACGCTAACTAGCTAGCTAGCGTTAGCTAACGTCAGCTAGCTGCCATTCTTTTCTATTCCCGATTTCTACTATTCCGACACTTTTCATTGTGGGCACTTTCCGTTGTGGGCGTATTGCGTATTATGGAGCTGGTTTCAACTGCCAATGTGAAGGCGGCGTAACAGCTAGCCAATGAGAGCCTGGCTATCAGCATCCTGTACCCAGTGCAACTGGGCGAGCTCATGAATAGTAATGAGCTCAGGCAACACCACGTCAGACTGACCAGCTTTTGGAATTGGCCTGATTTCTCCGCTTATTTCTTTTCAGTGGCTAGAGATGACAGAGGAGGTAGCAGTTCATTTTCACATTCACGACATAACACAAACACATATGGAGCTAACATATTTCAAAAACTGTAAGTAAAAACTGTTTAGTGTGGCAGGGCACCTTTACCACATTATCTAAAAGACTATGGTAAAAAAAACAGTATGTCAAATTTACTACTAGGGATTAGCTGTGCAAACTCTATTCGACACAACGGACTGTTGGGTAAAACATTAAAGATTCCCTTTCAGTTGGTTTAAATAATTGGAATTTAGAAAATATAGTTAAACTAGTTTGTCTGTCAGTCTTCTTGTCTCGTTGCCCTACTGGACGTCTTTCTAACGATCCACATCCTGACCTTTACTTACTTTAACAGGTCTTCCCTAAGTGATCCCCGAGAAAAGTGAGACATTTGGACATAGGCGAGTCCCGTGCTATTTAGGCTAACTGAATAGCATTAGAATATTCTTTTTTCAAAGTCAGTTTTCTTCCAAAAAGGCTGTAAAAGGCAAGTTAACAAACCTGCAGCTTAGTCTTTATTATAGTAATACAATTCTCTCGATGACATGTCAAATCAGCAGGTCACTGCAGTGGATTTCTACAAGACTATAAAAACTGCTGGTTTAAAGGGAACAAGCAGTAAATGGAAAATGTTTTTTTATATCTCCTCTACTCTTAATATGTCTTTTCTTAGAGCTGCTTCTTATCATTCATCCCTGACTAATAAAGTAGAGAGCCATAAATCGCATTCATAGAGTACTATGTAAGATAAACAATGTCTGAAATGTGGTTTTATTGCAAATCCACTGAAATACATTATATGTTATGGCATTATTTAAGTCGTAAACTACAGCAGCACAGATATAAAAGTTGCATCTGACAGATAAAGCACAAACCAAGCATGAAAGCAAGTTTGTTAGTTGTAATACATGGCAGTAGTCTGGTTTCTGGGTTCAACACTGCCACTGTATGTGTGTATATGCAGTAGGGGTGCATGATATATTGCTGGATCGCAATATCACGTTGCGCTATATTATATCGAAAGTGTCGCCATAAGTATATGTTTTATATTTAATTTTATTGTTTCTAATATGTCCTGTTCTGTAGACAAGCTCTTTATTGTTTTTATACTGTACAACCAGTAAAACATGTCCTGTTC
Organism: Gymnocephalus cernua; assembly: GCA_023631565.1. NCBI lineage: Eukaryota > Metazoa > Chordata > Actinopteri > Perciformes > Percidae > Gymnocephalus > Gymnocephalus cernua. The sequence goes on along the minus strand of CM042434.1, from coordinate 26,796,012 downwards.
TGTAGACATAGTCGATATTTATTTATTCATGTTGGACCAGTCAGTTGAAATAAACCTTGGGTTGTTATGAATCTATTTTGATGCGTCTTCCTAAAACTTTTGTAATTTTACATATGTTAAAGAAATATCAAAATGAATATCGGTATCGCAATATTCATAATGAATATCTCAATATCACATTTTGTCAATATCGTGCATAATATGCAATAATATGCAGCATAGTGCAGGGGAAAAGATAATGTGACTTTATGTTTTAAAGGGTTATCCCAGGTTGACTGACTCGACTTGGCGACCCAGGGCGAGAGGTGGGTCAGACGCGGGGTGATTTCAATGTGAAAGTCGCCACAGGACGCCGCGTACTTTGAAAAAACAACAATCATTGTTGCTATCGGTGTGAAAGAGGTATTATACAGTATACAGTGCTCAGCATAAGTGAATACACCCATTCTAAAGTTGACTAAAAAGATCTCTTTTGGAAAGTAATCTTAATGCCTTAATTTCCAACCTTTAAGGACACCAATTTTCTTTGTGAATGTATGGTAAATAAATACATGTTTTCCCTTAAAATACAGGGGGCATAGGTGTACATAACCCTATGTTAAATTCCCATAGAGGAAGGCAGATTTGTACTTTTATAGGCCAGTTATTTGATGGATCCAGGATACCATGCATCCTGGATTCACCATACCTACAGATTGGCATGGTTTTATGTCGGTTAGCCTAATAGTTGGTTTGATTTGCATTGAGAGATGATTTTATGGAAAGTATGTGATGATGTGGGACTATTTTAATTTCAAAGGCCAAGGGAACTTTATCAGGATGCATAGTGTCCTGGATCCATGAAATAACTAGGACTGCCCCCTCTTAGTCGATTAGTCGACTAATCGGTTGTTTTGGTCTTAGTCGACTAAGATTTCTTTAGTCGATAAGTCAGTTTTTATGCTTATTCATGCTTAATTACTCATTTCCAAGCAACTTATGAGAACATTTCTGGTGAACAAAAGATTTAAAGTGGTGCTTTTGCAGGATTACTTTTGGAGAAACTCAGTTTTACAGATGGTTAATTAACTACATTTATATTGCGCTTTTCTAGTCTTAACCAGCTCTCAAAGAGCACAGCTCTGTCGATTACATCAACTAATCGATTAGTCGACAAAATCATATAAGTGTTAGTAGACTTTCTTTAGTCGAGGACAGCCCTAGAAATAACTGGCCTTTAAAAATAAAAATCTGCCTGCCTCTATAGGAATTTAACATAAGACTGTACTGACTTATGCCCCCTGTATTTATTTACGATACATTATTTATTCACAAAGAAAATTGGTGTCCTTAAAGGTTGGATTTTTCCTCATTAAGGCATTAAGATCAATTTCCAAAAGATGATTTTTTATTCCTCTTTTTAGTCAACTTTAGCATGGGTGTATTCACTTATGCTAAGCACTGTAGTTTACTTGGCAGCAGCATCTAAATCTTGCATCTTGCCTGGAGACATACTGTTTGTAGTCTCTTGACTTTTACACATTCCAGATGCACACTATGTAGCTTGCTTGATTACTCATTTGGAAGTAAAAAGTCTATTTGATAGCTGAGAATGTGACTTGTTTCATATGTGTCTCAGCATGTTTAAGGCAGAGATAGGCACAACAGGTTTGTTCTCTAGGGCTATAGATAGATGGACGCGCCTCCTCTGTTCATATAATGAGGCTACTTAAGAGGCCTGTCCACCAATCACATACGTGACTGTACTCAAACTTGTTGAGTGATCCCAACCTCTATCTGCGCTATTTTAGAGGTCCTGTGACTTAAAAAACCTGAAGTAACAGGACACCACTAGCATTCAGCCAGAGAACAAAGCCAGTTTAGACAACCATACCTTGCCAGGTAACGGATTACGGAAATCTTGGCAACGTCTCTGTTGTGTTTTATATTGCCTGTTTTATAGTGCCTGTTCTTTTGTTTCAAACACATAACCAAACTTCCAGTGTAGGCAGATGTTGCATCACTGTTAATACTACTCAGGCAGTGCTTTACATGTCCACATCGAATGACAGCCTGCACCAAGTAACTACTCAGCTCCACCGTTTGTTTTGGCTTTACCTTGGCATCTTGGTAAAGCCTTCTCACTGCTCGTCATTGTTCTCTTTGCAGCCCCGCATGTCATGTCGTGTTAAAGATCATTGCTTCTCAAATTCAGAAGAGTCATGCTATTGTTTGGTATCATTTTGCATGTTTATGGCTGCAATGTTTGAGCAAGCTTGTACTGCAAACTTTAACCCTGGATAATATGCAAAAGAATATGTAAATAAAAGTATAAATTAGCTGTGGCTAACATGGCAAGACAAAAACACTTCAAACTAAAGATAGCCAGTTTCAGAATATAACTCCAGTAAGTACATAAACTCAAGTTATATTCTGAAACTGGCTATCATAAGTTTGAAAAATGTAGGATTTATCCTGATTAATGGCTTGTATGATTTGAAAAGGTTAAGCCACACAAAATGGCATACTGGTCCCTTTTCTATTGTGTGTTGCCTTTTGCTGTTACATCCATGTGGCCGCGCTGTGGCCATGATTCTTTTGTGGATCAATAAATTATATGAATGTAAAATCATGAGTGTGCACTGTGCAGCAGCATAAAAAAACAAAGCAAGCTATCTCAATTGTTGGTCCCCCGCCAGAAGACAGGTTCTCATTGCTGGGAGAACTGATCTGGCAGCCTGCATATCTGCAAAACACATAACACATCCACAGACATAACACACACAAACACACTCGGTCCTCTTGCATCTGCCCCTAGGGAGTTTTTGTAAGCAATAGCCGACAAGAGCGCTTCCCTTATCTGGATGGCCACTACAGGAAAATCCCAGGATATGGCCTCTCCCAACCCGTCCGTCCAGTCCTGTCACGCAACTTGTTTAAGGAGGGAAGGGGCCCTGAACACTCCCCCTCAAAACACAGACACATAGACACTCCCCATCCTTCAGCTAGAACTCACACAGTGTTAACACTAACACCCAGGCCAGCACAGCCTGACCGTGTCTACGGCACACAAAGCTGCAGGTCTGACACAATCTGACCCTTTCATACAACTACTATCAGCACAAAATGTGAGTTACGTTACGAGTTATGTGCAAACCATCAGACAGACAACAATTAAAATCATATTAGAATTAAACAGATATGCACACACACACACACACACACACACACACACACACACACACACACACAGTTAACTATTAGTGCATCAACCAAACACACAGGCGCACAACGTAGACTTCAAGTCCAAATTCTTTTTTTCCTCTATTCAGTGTTTGCGTGAGTATGGGGGTCTCATTGTGGCCGCCTGGCGCCTGTTTGATGTCATTCTAGTTTTCTTGCCTAGTGGGGGACTCTGCATCGTGTTTTCCCTCCCCATCGTTTCCCGCTGCTAACAGCTCAACAGTTTATGACGCTGCAGAGTCGCTCGTGTGCACTTACAGTTCTCAGTGCAGCTGCAGGAGAAACATGTTTAATGATACGTGGCCAGAGCTTGACCAGAAGTTGGAAAGACATTCTTGTAAGTTTGTGGGAGGCAGTGAAGGAGGAAAAACACAGATTCCCACTGACATCAAACATGCACACATCGCCTTCACAGAGGAGGAAAGGTGGGCACGAAATACTGTTGAAACAATATTTAGTTCAATACTGTTTGATTGATATCTTTTAGGTGTGAATAGAAACTAAAGACAGATTTATTCTTCTTCGTTGAGCTGCTCTGGTGGTCTCGCTGTTCATAGCTACGGCGCAAGGACCGATTTACACAGTTCAGTGTGGGATTTTCCCAGCACCACTGCAACACTAGACAGATGAGTATAGTGCTAATTAATTGATTAGTAGATCGATAGAACATTTTGACAATCCATTTCACGTCATTTATCACGTAAAAAGGCCAAACGTCTGATTACAATTTATTTTATTTTTTTTTCGTTTTATAGACTACCCAGCTACCCAATCCCACAACACCCATAGGCTCGACAGTGGTAAGCTTTGCCTCTGACAACTAGAAAACAAAGACCGAAAGACACAATGTTAACAACGTCACATTGGGAAATTTACAATTTATGGATCTTGGCAAAAACAACCCCTATAACATATTAAACGGTAATAAAACTCTCATACAAAACATTTTTTTACGGCCGCCCTAAAAGCATCTTGCAATACTAAGGTTATACTACAATAATAAGGTGTAGTTTGACACCAAGTCAGGTCACATTTTAGCATCACTTAAACTGTTAGCTTCCTGTTCCTTGAAGACAAGCCATTATAGGATTGGTGAAAATGTAGAGCATGCCTTTGATGCAAGAATCACTCCAGGCAAACATCCCTGTCACTCAGGGAATGAGGCAGCCTTTAAAGGCTTTGACATCTTTTCATCATGGGGTAATTAAGTGAAATCCAAAAAACTATGAGGAGCCGACGACTTTTTCTACATGCAATCTACTCTGACTATTCAGGGCAAAGGCAAACAGGTCAACATATAAAGTAGTGTTGGTTTAGATTAGATTTTAGAATAGATTCAACTTTATTGTCATTGTGCAGAGTGCAAGTACAGAGACAACGAAATGCAGTTTGCGTCCAACCAGAAGTGCAAAAGAAAAGCAGAAAAGTGCAATGTGATCTACAAGTAGTAAGTAAGACAGGACAAGAAATATAGTGCAGTGTAGACAGTGGTGTACAGTTGGTTTACAGAAGTAATATAAATTAAATATAAATATGTGCAGTGTATTAGCAGTTACCTTATAAGAGCAGAATACATATGGCTATGTAATATAAACAATGTATGAACAACATGTACAGATATGTGCAATGGAGTAGCAGTGACATTATAATAGTAGTAAGAATAATATAGATACACTACCGGTCAAAAGTTTGGGGTCACTTAGAAATTTCCATTCCACTCCATTACAGACAGAATACCAGCTGAGATCAGTTGCATTGTTCTTTTAACCAGGGCAGCAGTTTTCAGATTACATTAATATGTGTTTACATAATTGCAAAAGAGTTCTCGACTGTTGTAGAAAGAAGCGGCTGATCTGTAATGCAATATCTCCACTGCCCATTATCAGCAACCATTCATCCAATGTTCCAAAGGCACATTCTGTTTACTAATCTGATATCATTTTAAAAGGCTAACTGAGAAAACATTGGAGAACCCGTTTGCAATTATGTAAACACATAATGTAATCTGAAAACTGCTGCCCTGGTGACAAAAACAATGCAACTGATCTCAGCTGGTATTCTGTCTATAATGGAGTGAAATGGACATTTCAAAGTGACCCCAAACTTTTGACCGGTAGTGTATATGCAGCATATTATTTTAAGAAAAACAGAATAAATATGGATATTCAGTATGAACCATATAGACAGATATGTACAGTATGTACAGCTATGTGCATTGTGGTAACAGTACCATTGTGGTGCAGAAACAGTCAAGCTTGAAGCACTGAATAGTGAGAATTAAACAAAGACTAAAACTGGGTTAAGTCATGTTTCTTTTGGGCAGTGATCAACAACAAACAATGCAAAATAAACCTGAAACTAAATTTTGAAATGCTTTAAGTTGAAAAAAAAAACAAAATAAAAACACAACCTATGTACACAGTGTATACTAATTTCAATAGCATGCATCTATGAAGTTAAGTATTAGCATGTTGTATGGAGTTAAAACACTGAAACTAAGGAGAAAAAAAAGGAAATGCTGTCACGGGTTGGAAGTCTGCCAGACGTAGAGAGAGCATAAAGCATGCCAGCAATGCATAGGGGAATATAATCTTGATTTGAAAACATTTAGTTCCAGTAGATCCTGTACAGAGATCTCTATTCTCACGCAGATGTGCAGGAAAGGGCCGTGCTTGCAACAAATAACAGCCAATGAGCTGGGTCACTCAGTCCACAGGTTCAACCTCCCATTAGTCTTTTGATTAATGTCCCCGTTTACTTCCATGACTTTAGGGGAAGGAAACAACTTTTTCATGATCAGACAAGAGTGTCATCTCGGCATGTCAAGAAAAAGAAGGAAACGGCAGCTTTGGATGGAAACAAAGTCCTGAGAACAAGAAAAAAAAAAAAAGACGGAAAAGAAGAGGGAGGTTCTGGGAGTGTGTGCAGAGGGTGTGTGTGTGTGTGTGTGTGTGTGTGTGTGTGTGTGTGTGTGTGTGTGTGTGTGTTGCAGCACAGAACTCACACAAGCAAACCTTGATGATCAATATAAGCAGTGATAATACTACTACACTAATACAACTACTATTCAAGACACAATGTCTGGTTTGGTGGTGATGGTAGTGGAGTCGGGGGGGGGGGCGTCTGCTTTTTTTTTATCAACACTCTAAGCTGTTTTTTGGTTGTCTGTGCTCCTTGTAGGTGCTTCAAAAGTAATGTCATCGTTTTTTAAAATGGGCACAAAAAAAAGAGAAAAAAAAGAAGAAAAATTCAGGTTGCCGTGTTAGGCGTGCCTCGCATATCATATCGCTAAAGTGATTCTTATCAGTCTCCAGGCAGTCGTCAAAGAGGGAAGGGATCATGTAAGGGAACAGATTTGAGGCCGAAAAAACATTCTAAAAGATGTCTAAATGTAGCCCACAGATATTAAGTACTTGGATGTTGAAGCTGTTGACAGACGAAGATGAATATAAATGTTTGAAGTCTGGGAATTATATGCAAATGACAATCAACATTAAAAGCTCATTTACACTTCTGGATAAAAATCACTGTTTAAATATATTTGTTTGAGATTTCTTCCAAACCTTGACAGATTTGAATCACAATCCTTCAATAAATCAGATAATACATCTTCTGTGTTTCTGAGCACCCAACCAAACTTTTGAGTGGGACGATTTTGTTTTGGCACATAAAAACAAACACAAGCAGTTTTTTTTTTTTTTTTTTGGAAGACTCTAAATGTCACAGAAAGCCTTGGTGGGCGAACTCGGCTCGGGCCAACAGGGAACCAAGGGGGAAAAAAAAAAAAAAAAACTGGGTATGAAGGGAGACGTAGCGCTGTGGTTTTAAAGCTGGAGAGACTGAGAATAAACCTTCCAGAGAATGGGAATTGGGGAAAAAATGAAAACATGATTAAATCTGTCTCCCAGCGGTTGCTCGCATTCTCACGAAATACTGAAAGACGAGTCCTGAATCAAGAGCCAACAGGCAACTGCTGTCACAGCCAGTGAGATGTCCTCCTCTCGCATAGTATGATGCTGAGTTGACAGGTGAATTACGCTGAGGTTTTAAGGGCATGTATAAGTAAAAGCCACGTCTTTCAAAAACAACATCCTCCCAATCAGCCCACCAGGACTGAAAAACAAACAAGATTCTCTCTCTCTCTCTCTCTCTCTCTCTCTCTCTCTCTCTCTCTCTCTCTCTCTCTCTCGTTCACTTGTGTCATGTGTATTGGTTTGTGTGTACATGGTTCAGATATCCCAAATATCAAATTATAGCGCACGACACAGTGTTACCACATCAACTCTGATTGCTAACAGGCCCTGGATGTTTTCAATGAACTTGGAAAGCAAATCCACATTTTTCAGCAGCAGTGAGCTACACGCCTTTCAAAATATCCACTGCTGCCTCATAAAGTCACGCTATGAGGCCAACAGTCCAGCATTCTCAAGGAGATCTGCCATTTTAAGGCAGCCATAAATAGCTTGTTTCATCATCAGGTCTTTAAATCCCACTCGTATCACCTGAAATTGCTTATGTTAGTTCTTTCTCTAAAGCTTTTTTCTTTTACCTAACAATTTATGGGATCATTATCTTATATTGTAGGCATGCCCCCACTCGAACACCCATCCTAGGCTTATGTTTTGACTGGGATAACCCCTGAGAGTCGGGTGATCTTGTTAGATATATACAAAGACTCTGTGTTTGAGAATCCACCCCTGTATACAGGGGCCGTCTGTCTAAAACGTTTATGGCACTGTATAACACTGCATGAATCCAGTGTTTTTAACTTCAGTTCAAGCCACGTAGAGGTCTTCAAACACACTCGTAACACTTAACAGAACATTGCATCTATGTAACATCCCTCCACTGCTCGCTTTTCTCGCAAGGGCAACGGTAAGACAATGACTCAGGCCGTCCCTGTCTGTGTAATCCTATTTGTTTTTTATTATTCTTATGTCAAAGCCATTCCGTCATTCTCCTCTTAAGTTTCCTCATCATTTGATCCCGCCTCTGTAGCGTTGTCTGTCTTCATTTCTTCACCTGCATTTCCCTAACACGACAATGTTTGTTTCAGCATAAAAAGGGAAGCGTACACTCACTGGTAAACATGCAGTGAGTTGCACTCATGCTTACAGTGCACTTTCTGTTAAATAACAATTAAAAGTCTCTCATAATGGAACAAATGGTACATCACATATCATGAATCATATCTGTATCAGGCCATCTGTACCAGCAATAACCGCCATAAGGCAACATAACGCCACACCACATGTCAGCAATTCACTCTTCTAACTTCCTTGTTTTTTTTTTTTTTTTTTTTTAATCTATGTAGTCTGCCGTTGCTTATCTATGTATCAAGGCATACTTCACCCCATCTGCCCTGGCTGTAAAGCACTTTGGGTCAGCTGTTTTAAATGTGCTATATAAATAACGATAACTTAACTTGACCCTTCATCTCGCTGGCTCTCCAGGTTTCACTCTTTGGATTAACTTGGGGTTGTTTGAATGGGTCTTCATGAGCAGCAGTTTGTGCCCAATATGCTTTTAGAGCTCTCATTAATCATTTCTGCAGCAGCCGCCATAATTCTCCGCCAACACATGGACAAATGAAGTCTTGAAAAACTAAGACATATTTGTGAAACACAAAACTCGGACAATCAATCACTGTTAGGCCTATTTACACAAGACTAGCATCATCAAATGAAATGACCTCTGTGAAATATGGTGAGTAATCGGATGTACTGAACAGATAACGCGCATGCACTGATTAATGAGCAGCATTTTTTATGAACCACAGGAGGACTCAGGAGGGTTTCATTCACAATTTAAATTACTTAAATTACTTTTTGCCGCTAGGGGTGTCTCAATCAAAACAATAACAAAAGATGGAGATTGGTGACGTTGTGAAGTAGTGTGGGGTCATTAGGATTCCTTCAGTGTTCATTGTTCAGGAAGTTTTACCGGAGGGCCGAATTGATTCAAACCGGTAAAAACACTGAATGAAGCAGCTCACATTCAAAATCGGTGTGTTTTTTAGCAGACACAGACACAGGACGTCCCGGAGGGGCTGCGAGCCGAGCTACTGCTAACGTTTGCTCAGCTTGTTTTTCTGATAACGTAATATCCAGACATCTGGTGACTAAACTCCTTCATCCAGGTTAAAATATATAGTTTCAAACTATTTACGACAACTTCTGGCGGACAACCACTACAATGCATGTGCAAACGGACCGTTACCTTGAAAAAAATATTAGTTTTCTCCGAGATTGAACATCATTGTAATATGATAATGTCCCTTCTACTAGTTTGTAAAGGTTTCATGGATTAATATTCTGTATAGTCTGTCAAAAGAGGAGCTTACAATAAAATCTCAATAATAATAATGGCGATTTCTTTTAAGATTATTCTTTGGGCTTTTCCGCTTTAAATCGATAGGACAGCTAGGTGAGAAAGGAGAGAAAGGGGGAAGACATGCAGGAAATTGTCACAGGTCGGACTTGAACCCTGGACCTCTGCTTCGAGGCATAAGCCTCTCGGTATATGTGCGCCTGCTCTACCAACTGAGCCAACCGGGCCACATAACGGCGATTTCTAAACAAACTCTAATCAAGTGTCTGACTCGAGAAATCAACACCCTGGTTGGAACAAAAGGATAGTAACCTGTCCTACTAAAGGTGATGTCAAAGATTACTTTATTGATAGTAGACAAACAAAACGCAGATCCAATATGTAACCTGATAATGGACAACAGACTGTTTTTGGCAGTGAACAGCCGTGTCGCACAAAAGGAGAAAGTTGGCCGACACTGCGTATTGTCAGAGGGGTATCACATGTCACGTTACTGCCAGTGCCAACAGGGAAAGGGTGAGACATGCTGTCTATGATGACATGTTTGGCGCCGGTAAAAAGCATTCAGGGGCGTTCTGTTTTAATAAACAAACCTTATACCACTTTCATACAGCAGACAGGCGTTGGACGTATTCATATGGGACAACTATCTTGGGTTAATCACTAAGTTAGTACAGTTAGTAGAGACTCCAGTCTGCAGTACAGTTACAAAGCTACAATTGTACTGCTAAACCATAGAATTATGCACAATTACATTACATAATTACACGTTATCTTTCGCTTCTTTTTCACCTACACGTGGACTCTATCTCTCGCTAACTTTCTTCAAGAGTCAAAGTTTAAAATGATTTTCTTTAACATCATTATCAATGACTTAATAAAGAACCCTGGTCAGCAGACAGGGGGCCACCGACTTTGAACCAAGCTCGGGAGGAGTGTCATGAGGTTGGCTGATGTGTGCTGACCCAGATATAACGCACATCACTTTATCAGTAATCAGAGTCGACCTTCTCATACACATCAATCAATCATACTGCAATGAAAGGTGTTAGTCCGTTGACTGTACATTTCCATAAAGTTAGGGGGCTCACAAGAGACAGAAAAGTAAAAACTAAAGCGGAGGCTGGTGTATCCTGCCTTTTTAATGACTTGTACCATCGGCATCTTTTCACTGCCAGGAAAACACCCAACGGCTTTGTAAGACCATGTTCCCGGTTAGTAACTAAAATGTTCTGTAAAAGCTGAGATCATTCTATTAGACTTGACAAACTCCAGAGCCCCAGAAGGCATTATACAGCACAGGCTGTGGAGCACTCTGTATGACTGACATAAACGGACATTTATATGTGTAAGATTGGCGAGGAAGCAATGCGCAGCCCATATTCTAAATGTGTTAATGTGATCGTGCTATTGATTGCAGGAAGCACAATGTGCAGAACTCAGATGGCAGACGTCATGAAGGGACCTGTGAAAACACTGAACCATCTCTGACTGCATCCGTTTTCATACGGTAAATGTAAACCAAAGATGCTCTGTTGATGACGTGCTTCGAAATTGTCTGGCCCATTGTTTTCTCTTTTTCTTTTAACCCTCCTGTTCTCCTCGGGTCAAATTTGACCCCTTATTAAAGTTTCCATATTAGAAATTTGGGTTTGCATCAACCAAATGACCCCAAAATAACATGGATGGTTTCATTCAACGCTATCCACAAGTAAAATGAATGACTACTTTCATTGCATTTTGGGTCTTTTATAGGATTTTATAGAAATGTTTAAATGGTTTCCAAACAGTATGTTGACTAAACTTTCACATAAACCAGTCTGTGATCCACTCGACATCCTCTGATCAAAATAAATCATAATTTCTGAACTCAGAAATGAAATATAATTTCGTACAAATGAGGTTTATTGACCATGAATTCCAAGAATAAGTGTAAAACTCGTGTGAACAAGTTGGTATTAGTGGTTTATATAATGGTGGCAGTGGGGAAAAAAACGTTAAAAAAAAGGGACAAAAACATAGGAAAAGAATCATCAAATAAAGTGTATAAATTTTGACCCGGGAGGACAAGTTCATAGTTGACAGAAAGACAACACAAGGGTTAAATGAGTGCTCTCAAGGCTACAAACAACTTCCTGTTCTTCCAGCTAACAGCTATTTACTAAGTGGTGCATATTTGTCTCAGAACACAATGAATATCTTCAAGTGGAAGACAATAACCCACAGTTATCTACACAAGGTAAGTAACAGAGTATTTCATCAAAAACTTAGGTCAAACTGCTGAGCGAGCACAATGAAGTAAACTGTTGGTCTACAGTGAATGCAGATCTAAAGTGGCAAAGCAGCAGTATTTATGGGGTGATGGGTTGCACATGGGCTGTGTGATGGGACATGTGATTTTGATCTTGCCCTCCATTGCTACAGGGTACAGACCGTCTTTTCAGAGTGCCCGACTACTGCCGATGTCAAATGAACTGAAGGAGACGGAGTGAAGAGTAAGGCAGTGTCAGGGAGTTGAGCAGAGGCATTAACACTGAGAAACTGCAGGAAGCTACTGTATATGCAATGTATAAAGCTGCACAAAGAAGAAAAATAACATGTTGACTGTCTGACGAGAAAGGAATGACTTAAGTTGTTATTGTTTTTTCAAGTTTTTCAATAAAGTTCAATGTTCTGCACCAAACGCCACTGGATATTTCAAATGTGCAGTAGTTAAGAGATTTAAAGTGTATTTATGGTCAAAACGCCAGACTATCTCAGCTTGAGAGAGAGCAGCACTGCATTCACAACCATAATTGATTAGATTAGATTTGATGTAATTTGTTTTTATGAAAGAAAACGCATCATTACCACAGACTTTTAAATCAGCACACCTTCAACAACAATGTCATGTTTTCCATGTGAAATTCAAGGATTATTTTAGATTTTTTTAAGATACTTTTTTGGCCATTGTAGGCCTTTATTTGTATAGGACGGCTGAAGACATGAAAGGAGAGAGAGAGGGGGAATGCATCAAAGGGCCGCAGGGCGGAGTCGAACCCGCGGCCGCTGCGTCAAGGAGTAAACCTCTATATATGGGCGCGCGCTCTACCAGGTTAGCTACCTAGGCGCCCCAAGGATTTTTTTTAACATTAATTTTGAATCATTTTGTAAAGGCTACCTAATACTGGAAACACAGTTAGTTCACCCAGTGCTGCAGAAAGAAACAGTTTCATTTCCGTTTTCTGTGCTTGTTTGTGTCGGCAAATGTCACTTCGGTGCAGGGATGTTTTCGGTTGACCTTTGACTTTTGACCTTTTTGACCTTTTGTGGGACCATTGTGGGACCATTGTGGGTGAAAATAAGGACAGTAGGAGGAGTATGGGAGTTAAGTAAGGCTTTTAAAGGATTATACTTGCATTTTGTGTTTGTACAAGAACATGTTTACATGCTTTAATGTTCAAAAAACACTTCATTTTTCTCATACTGCCCATGGCTGCTGCACCTGTATTCACCCTCTGTATGAGACGCTCTGTTGGAGCGCCTGTCTCTTTAATCCCTCCTCCTGAAAAAGCCCACTCTGCTCTGACTGGCCAGTGCGCCTCCTTGAAACTAGCTAGTTGAAGCTGGAGCTACTGCAACAGAGTATATAGCAGGACTTTGTACTGTGAAAAAACACCAACAAAGGCTCCTAAACCAAATACAACACAACCGGACATGTCCCAGCAGTAAAGTGACCGGAAGAAATGACCAACATTGGCCAAGATTACAGCTATGTCGCGTTAGCATGTAACGTGTTAGCTACTTAATAGTTAGCAGTATGCTAACGTTAGATTGTAGTGAAACAAAGCAGCACTTTCTACCGTGAGAAATCACAGATAAAGACTTCTGAACCAAACACTACCCAGTCAGACATTTTTCAGCAGTAATGCGACAGGGAATTAGGGAGAATTTAACAACATTGGCAGCCAAGATGACATTGTTTACTGCTGTTAGCCATGTAGCTGTTATAGTTAGCAGTAATTTCTACAGTCAAAAATCGCAAATAAAGGCTTTTAAACCAAATACAACTAACAGAAAATGTTTCAGGAGTAATGTGATCCGGAATTGGGGAGAATTTAACAACACTGGCAGCCAAGCTGACATATTTTACTGCCGTTGGCATGTAGTTACATGACACAATGTTAACACTGCAGTGGCTGATACTTGGAGCAGATGACCAATCATAGAAGGCTGGCTTAGCCCCTCCCCCACCAAAATCACACACACATATTTCTAAGTGACCCCAAACTTTTGACCAGTATTGTACATTTAATGAAATACAGTGCACAGTGCAAACAGTGCAAAACAGTGGACATTGAAAACCTACCTATACTTTTAGGAAGGCTAATACATATCGTTTGTTTTTCTTTTAACTTTGTGGTCATTTAGAAGGCTTAGAGTTACTGAATGCATCTGCCAGACTGTTAACCTGCATACTCAGCACGTGTTCTTTATGAGATGTGTAATAGTACCGTTGATGGGTGATTTAGCAAATACAGGCACTTTAAGTTGTAGGTTTTTTTATTCTATCTGAATATTTTCTTCACTCGGTCTGGAAACAACAACTAATAGTGGCTAAGATCAGACTATTTGAGAATATACAGATTGTTGTTGGTTTCTCCAAATACCTGAGGACAAATGTCATTAGCACCACATAATAAAATTAACAGTTTTAGTTGAAAAGGAAGCTACAGAAATTGTGGCCAAGGTATTGTATATATAAAATTTCACGTGATGTTTTTGTAAAATCATTTTTTTAAACTATTTGTCTTAGTCATTGTCATGTTTAAAAGTCCATATGCCTTCAGGATACTCAGAAACATGTATTTAACATTTCAAAAAAATGCATGTTGGAATGTGAGGACCTTGGCGTGAATATCGCTACTTCACAATCCGCAACACCGTAACACACAGGCTGCTGACAGCCTGCGTGTTACTCACCGTCGATCGACTAGCTAGCTAACATTAGCTGTCAACCTCCCCACTAACGGTTACCGCTAGCTAGTGATGTAGTGAGGATTATCCCTTCAGACCACAGTGGACTCTCCATCCCAAATTGGTCAGGTGTCTGCTTAGCCTTACGTCAGCTAGCTTCCGTTAGCTTCCACCGACTGACGGCTCGCCCAGCACATCTGTTCGCTTTAGAGGTTTTAGCCATGTTTCACGGCTCAAGCAAATAGCTAGCTAGCTAGCTAACGCTTACAGCTAAAGTTAGTGCTGGCCACTACCTCTCTGCACTGCCGAAAATGGTGCTCCTAAAATATTCCTCACTGCAACTTCTCAACGTCATCTGATATGTCGCTCCAGCTTACATTCCCAACATGAAATAAAAATAAAAGTATTGTCCCGTTGTCGGCTTCAGCTAAGAAAGAAATAGTTTGTCCCACACGTTTAACATTCTTAGAACATATCAGATAACGTTCCACAGCGATTGCAGGCTCACTGGTGGAGCTCTACTTTGAATGAAATTCCATCGTGAATGGACTAGTTTGCGGAGTGACATGAAGACATGAATCAGAGGCGCACAAATCGTTGACAGTGGTGAGCGGTCATTATGTTTACCAATACTTGACCCGCGTCTTGCGCACCCCCCCCCCCCTCCCCCAACAATAAAAAAAACGATTTGTATGATTAACGAGAGCCTCATTTTCAGGTCGGAAAAGCTGGATTTACGGATTTATCCGGAAAAAAAATCACACCCCTGCAGAGTGTTCAGAATAGTTGGAAATCTGAACGTTTTAGCTCACAGGGATTTGTCTAAAATACGGTTACCTCATTATTTTAAGTTTTGGCCACGTTTAACATGAAAATCCTACGATGACAGAAAACACGGAAAAGCATAATATGTCCCCTTAAACAACAGGATCTGAGGCAACATGCATACAATCTGAAAAATGCACGTCCATTCTTTGTGTCAGATTTATAAAGCTACATGCACACGTTCTCTTTTACACTGACCTCATTCAAATGGCAAGGGGTGTGGACTGCAACATGCTAACTCAACTTTAGATTTTCTTTAGATCTTTTTAATTTTTACTTCTTTTTATGTACTTGTACTTTTCTGGCAGCGTAAAACCATGTGTTTGCATATTCTGAAGTAGCTGCACACATTCTCACTGCATGTTCACCTCATTCATCAACACCACCAGTTCACGGGTGAGAAATTGCATGTGCATAGTTTTAGTGTTTAAGCACCAATAAAGCATCTGGCCCCAGGTGTTTGATAGGAGTTTGACATGACTCCACTGATATTCCACATGTGCTGTCTGTCTATATATAAATACAGTCGAGGAAAACCATGTAGAACTTGCCATGCATGGAAAACTAGTTGTTTTTGTGTGATATATTCTGTTCCTCGTAGGATACTAGATAGACATATGCTGACTGACTTTTGTCCCCTCTTGATAAATCACGTACTGTACAGTGTACACTTGTACATACTGTCCTTGATGTAACAGTGTAAAATCCATACTAGAGTTATGTCTGCAAATGTACGTAAAGCGCGTAATCAAAGCTGGGGAGAAAGTTTATTAGAGGTTAGAAATGTCAAGTTTTAAAAGCCCTTTTGCAGAGTTTACGGAAACTGACTACTGAAGTGATTACATGATGGCGCAACTGCGGCACTTCAGCCTATTTTGCAAAAGCAGACAAAAGGGTGTGAGAACAAGCAGCGCTGGAATGTCACAACTCCTGTGACTGCATGTAACGCCTTAATTCATACTTTGGGTTCACACTGCACAACTAATTACACTCTGCAGCTACAAATGTTTCGATGCATTTTGCTGTTTTATTTTTACCTTTCAATATGTTCAGCATTTCGCTGGGTTAACATTGCTAGCTATGTAAAAACTAGCTGTGTAATAACACTACGTGTAATAACAGGTTGCATAAAATACATTACACTGTAGAAGGACGGCTGCTATGATGTACCAGCACCCTCTACACAAATAAGTGTAGGTTCATGAAAAAGGAAATGTAATAAGACTATAAAGATGTCTAGTCCTGATAAAATCTTGGTGTTGAAATACATTCTGTGCACAGTTACGTCACTACATCACTGACTAGCAAACTCGTCTCTGATCCAGCCCAGATTCAACAGGGTTTTTTGTTGTCTGAGAGAGAGCAACGATTGAGTGCAACATGTCCAATCTACAAGACCACACAGGCAAAACAATGCACAGGAAATGAACCAAAAAGTAACAGAGACAGGGACACATGAATTGTAACAACATCAGTGAAGCTTGAGGCAACCAGGCAACTTACTCAGCAGCCAGTCTGCCAACACCTCAGCTAAAATGTCTGTTTAATTCAAAGAAAACTATCATCTGTGGCTGGTGGAGAGGTTACATGCATGACTCACGCATAATTCCACTTCCACATGACTCATCTGGTTTTCAAAGCCAGGCTGCCTGCAAGTTTAATCAACTTACAGTGTGGAGACTTGAAACTTCAAAAAAAAAAAAGATTTCATAATTCTGTTTTGTAGTGACTATTGTATGTGCTAATAGAGAGGGTGGAGCAAGGCCACAAGTATAGAGGATGTGTTGTTTCCTAAAACCAGATTCCTGCATGCTTCTGATTCCTGCCTTGGCTCTCAAATGTACTGCCGGCACATTTGCATACGTTACGCTCAAATCAGTTCCAGTTTCACTGAGTGTAAGTGCTGGCTGGTATTTCACCTGGGCTGATCCTCACCTTTGAAGTAGCTCTTGACTCTCAGGTAACCCACGCTGAGGCGAAGGACCGACAGCTTGTCCAAACGAGTGCGAACCTCCCCTTCAAAGGGCAGGAGATCCGTCAGCCGGTCCAGTTCCCCATTCAGCCGATCCCGGTGGCGCTTTGAAGGGTTTGACTTAACGACTTCATTGCCGTCAGAGACCTTCTTACTGTGGAGTAAAAAGAAAAACATATAGTTGGTTATGGCGGTGTTAAATATGCAGATTGAGAAAGCCTGTAAAGCAAGACGGATTCAGTCCAGGCCTGGCTAACCGGCCCTGCCAGAGCATACCATCTGTTGTGGGGTGCAGTGTGACACATGCCAATTAAACATGACCCACATTAACTTTTAGCAATGCTCCAAACCGACTCAGGGAATAAAGACGCAGCCATGAATGTGACTCAAGCACTGCCGTTCAGGTGAGTCAACAGAACATCAGCTCCCACGATGAGTGTACGATATTTTGTAAGACGAAAAAGAAAGAGAGAGAGAGAGAGATGGAGCTCGTATTATGGTACAAGATACTTTTTTAGCTTGGAAAAAATGTTTCACCTTTTCAAGTTAATTTAGCTCTCTATAAAGAGCAAGTAGAAACTCACCAGTAAATAAAAGGAAATGTGTTTGACTGGCCTGCACAGTGCCTTAGCAGATGATACTGAACTGTGCTGCATAAAATGTTTTTAACAGCTGAGGCTAAGTTTTTTTCACCCATGGCCTCAAAATGCACTACCAAGCTGGAATAAACAGCACTGGGGGAAAAAACCTAGTCTTGGTGGTGCACAGGACATGAAGTCAACGGTGATTAACAGAAAACTCTACCAAGCATCCCAAACTTATCTCCATAATATAATAGTTCTACGTTTAAAAAAACAAAATCACAAAATGTAATGTTGACGTCTTAAGATGGTTCCTTTTTCACACCAGTCTGAGAAAATTCAACTTCTTAGTAAACCTGGCTTACTTCGTATAGATGTTTTTCAAAGAAAAGATGTGCACATCCAAACAATTCTCATGTGCAGGCGCGCTGGACAAAAACAAAGACTTGAAGAAAAAGAAAGTCCCGCACACTGCTCTTGCTGCAGCATCACCAATTATTAAAGAAAACTGTCAACCCCTCTGGACCTTAGTCAAAAGTATGTTGTATAGAAAAATTTACATTGGCACAATAGTTGGCACAATATTTAAAATAAAATACAAAGACGCCATCTATGGTACTGAAGATGATGATGCAATTAATTTAGCTGCTTCAGGCTGACATTAGCTTCACAAGACTGACAGAATGAGATATTTAAGTCTCAAATAACACAACAATGGAATCTGCTGCTTAAATTATCAACTGGTGGATTGTCGGTTGTTTGTCTACTCGACAGCTGTCTGAAAATAAAATAATGCAATCAGCGAGGTTGTTTTTCTAGTGAAAGATGGACCAGTATGTTTGGTCTTTTTGAACAGCAGACAGATTCAGTCCACTCTCTTTTAAAAAACATGAAAAACAATACAGAGTGGGCTTTTTTTCCCCCCTCAAGGACACAATCTTCAGCCCAGAATAAATAGCGCGGAATATACGTTACCACAAGTCATTCCACTGACTACTTATGTCGTTTGTCAAAATGGAAACCATTTTTACCATGACAGCAGCTGTATTTGTTCTGCTTGACTTTCACTTTAAGGGCGACGGGGTTTGAGACCACCCATGCTCCAAGTGCAAAAACGCAAAGTCACGAGGCTCGCTGGAGATACATGTCTTACACCTCTTACACGTCTTACACCGGGAGGGAAACCGAGTGTCAGAGGAAGGGTGCAACGGGGGCGACATCATTCCTCCACTACACACCTGCTGAGAAAGACCCTTACAGCAACTTAAGCCCCCACTGTCCTAAAAATCAGGGCATTTAAAAAGTTTTGGGGACAACAAAATTGTAATTAGTGCACAAAGTTGTTTTTTTGTGTGTGAAATGAGCTCAGATTAAAATGCATGCAGTAATCAATACGTTCAATATGTGCCAACACTAGTAAATAAAAAAAACATGCTATTGCTATTAGCAGGGCATTTAGGCTATATGTAACAGCACTGTTTTTGTGTGAGTGTGTGTTAGAGATGGGAATGGAAATTACATGGATTAAATGGAAATAAAATGATGGCTTAGTGTAGGATTAGGATATTGGCCTAAACTGGTAAATATCTTTTTTTTCAAATACTTAAGGGCAATTTTTGCCTCTCAATCACATTTTTCTTGGGGGCATTTTTGCTGTTTTTCCCCTCTTAATTTCTGACACTGCTTGCATCTTATAATAATAATAATAATAATAATAATACTAATAATAATAATAATAATAATAATAGGGCTGCAGCTATCGATTCTTTTTGTAATCGATTAATCTAGCACTTTATCGATCGATTAATCGGATAAAAAAATGTTTTGCGTTTTTAAAAAACCAAAACAAATAATGCATAACGAAAATGATGTGGCTATAAAATGATCAAGCATTTGGCTTTTATTTCTCAAAAGAACAGAGGTATTTATTCCCACTCCAACATTTGGCAGTTTCATTTAATTAAGTTTCATGCTGTAATCTAGCCCTGACATCAAAGTAAATATCTGTTTCATGTAGATTTCTACACCTGCAGCATTTACCATTAGGCTACTAACAAATAATATAGAATTTCGGGGGTGAGCCTATTTGCTATGGTAACCTAGCAACCTGTGTGTGTGTTCGTGTGTGCACGCGTGTTAAGCTGTACTCTCTTGCAATTGAACGTGAATAAGTTTACTACTTAAAAACATCAAAGCTAAACATCAGATCTAGTCAAACCGCATCACGACATCGCTACAAATACAGTATGCGATTAAAATCAGCGAACATCAATTCAGATGCTGAATCATTGAAGTCGTACTGCTGTGGTATGCCTGGTATGTTCTCTTCCTTTTTTAGTATGTAATGATCCCAAACTTTAGACATTCTCTGCCGTTTCTGGACATCTTTACTCTCCGCCATCGCGCCAACTAAATTCAAAATGTATCACGCGCTAGTGGTGTGCTTCCTGAACAACGGTCCGTGTGGAATAATCAGATCCCTGAGCGTATAGTGCGCATCATAGGAATTTAACGAGGCTTCGAGGCAGAGTTTTTGCCTCGAGGAATTTTTGTAATCGAGTTATTCGAGTAACTCGATGAATGGTTTCAGCCCTCAATAATAATATTAATAACTTTCATGAAGGACACTTATTGTAAGCTCATTCCTACCAGGAACGAAATAGCTAAAGTATGTAACAGTTATGACAAAGTCAACCAAAACTACGATACTATAAAGATAGCTACTGTATTAAATCGTAGCATCTCACATTTATGACTTATTAGGTCAAAATAAGTATCTCGTAATTTAGTTTCCAACAGTCTTAGCGTTTTGTGTATTTAGTTGTTTAAAGAGTTGAGTCTGGTAAATGTCAAAATGCTTACATCCTCAAATGGATGGGAAAAAATGATCACTCACATGCATCAAAATTAAACATCTCTGCAAAAAAAGCACCAGCTGCCGGCTTAGTTGGTTGTTGTCTCCTCGCCTCTGCCAGAACCAGAAGGTTTTAAATATACAGCGGTCGCAATTTGCAGAAGGAGTGGGGAGTCTAACGAGGTAACGAGGTTATTTACCAAATGAGATGAATGTGATGTTAATAAGCATGGGCCAATCTGTTGTTTAGTTTAACGTTTAATGAGCAAATCCTGAAGTGCACTGCCCTCGGCCAAAAACATGTCTTTAATTTACGCGCTGACAAAAGCCTCTCTGTGTGCACTGCAAAAGCGATTAAATAATTGTTATGAAATATGAATGATCAAGGTTTATTAACTTAATTGGAAACTCAAACAGTTACTTGGCCAACATTCACATCCTGGGCATGAAACTGATAGTGGACTCTAGTTTTTATTTTTATAAAAGCAAGAGTCTACAGCTGTTTAAACTGACTGAGACCCAGCTGACAGCAGCAGGCTGACGGTAGACTGTTGCATACATGTACATGATGTAGACGCCCAATCATTGTATGTATCCCTCTCAGAGCAGCAAGCAATGCAGATCAAGTAGTAAGAATAACTCTGGATATGGATATGCTTGACGGTTTACATTAAAGACCCTTAAAATTATTATTGAAGGTATTGGATTTATGCTTCTGGACAGCTGGGTGTCAACTAGGGCTGCCCCCTCTTAGTCGATTAGTCGACTAATCGGTCGTTTTGGTCTTGGTCGACTAAGATTTCTTTAGTCGATAAGTCAGTTTTTATGCTTATTCATGCTTAATTACTCATTTCCAAGCAACTTATGAGAACATTTCTGGTGAACACAAGATTTAAAGTGGTGCTTTTGCAGGATTAATTTCGGAGAAACTCAGTTTTACAGATGGTTAATTAACTACATTTATATTGCGGTTTTCTAGTCTTAACCAGCTCTCAAAGAGCACAGCTCTCAAAGAGCACAGCTCTGTCGATTAAATCAACTAATCGATTAGTCGACAAAATCATATAAGTGTTAGTTGACTAAGAATTTCTTTAGTCGAGGACAGCCCTAGTGTCAACTAAGTACACTCACACTGGTCTGCATAGAAATCGGAATAAAAAAATCCATGATATGATTACAATAGATGTGATATGATTGCTATCAATGTAGTCTCACATTGCCAGACCTTCCTCAGCAGTGCTGTGAAGGAGGGTCTGGCCAGTCCACACAGCATTCTGGGATGGGAGGAAATCGTGCTCTGGTTTATTGGCATTTCTTTAAACCAATCACAATTGTCTTGGGCGGCGCTAAGCGCCGTACGGAGCCACGGTGCCTCTGCAAAATAGCCTCGGGAAGGAACTTATTTTGGTGGAACATGTGTACATACATTCAAAGGCTGTTTTAGTTGTGCAACAGAAAACTCTGATTGGACAGATAGTCTAGCTAGCTGTCTGGATTTACCCTGCAGAGATCTGAGGAGCAGTTAACCATAGTCCTTAGAAATCCACCGGAGGTTAGAATTCCAACACAAAGGAAGCCCAAGGCAACGGACATCCGGCCTAAATGAGTGAAATCTGGCGGATTTTCTGTCGGCAACAGAGCAATCCCGGAAGTGGAATGTCGTGGATGTAGGCTAGTATCAATGTACTGCAAAGCCTTTTAGGTGACTCTTAAACATGAGGAAAAGGTTGTGGCTCTTTCAGATGTCCTTAAGCAGCAGTTTTCTGTAATTATTTATTAAGAGAAACCAATCAGTGATCTTTATCAGGCTGGCCAAATCTAAGTCACATGAAATCAGTTAGTTTCAGCCCTAAAACGCATTCTTAGCTTATATTACTACTAAGGGTGTGCAAAAAACCTGATTCAAATCATGATTCAAGCTCTACCAATTCAAAATCGTTTCATAGAATTCCAAAAATCAATTCATATATTTATTTTTTATTGTATGTCTACTGCAATCGCATGATAGCTAGATAGATAGCTAGATAGCTAGATAGATAGATATTTTATTGATCCCCAAGGGGAAATTCAAGGTCCCAGTAGCTTAAAGACATCACACACAACATACACATACATCATAACAGGATGTTAAAATAACAAATAACAAATCCACATGAATAATATGGACAATAAAATATACTAAATAAAAAAACAATATATATATATATATATATATATATATATATATATATATATATATATATATATATATATGAAAATTAACTACATTTGCATACAGTGAATCGTTTTTTTGAATCGAGAATCGTTTTTGAATCGAATCGTGAGCCTAAAAATCGGAATCGAATCGTGACATATTCTGAATCGTACACCCCTAATTACTACTTGCCCAGGTCTATTACTGCCAAGGCATATCTGCAGTGTCAGCCTGCAAATTACCTACCTAAATTCCTCTCTCAATTTCTCTCTTTACCGAAACTTTGGTTAATGATAGGCTATAAAATGTCCTCCTCTGCCACTGAATAGTCTGCAGGGAATGCAGCCTGAACTCGATTGCTGGCTCCAAACCCGAGCTGTACCTTCTCAGAAATAGAGCAGGACTGATCTCACTCTAGAGAAATGTCTAACAGAGACAAAAGCCAGCATTCACAACCATTTTTTCCACCTTGATTTGCTATGGATCACGGGGTTGAGCAGCAGACATCAAGACATTAATTGTAGGAATTAAGGCATATGTTTTGTAATTGCCTCATCCCTCAATTTTTATTTGGTTTTTCTTATCTCGAGAGCAAAAGAGAAGCGATCTGAACCCAATCACCTCCGTCTCAGAGTCAAGGCAGGCCATGTTGCACTCAGTCTGCTGTAATGACACTGACGCACATTTGTCTGCTCGAAGCAGGCGGAGCGTCGGCCAGATCCAGAAGGGATGACTCTGTGGCTCACAAGTAGGAGAAGCGTCCTTTCTATGGCTGCTGGAAAACACAGACTGCAAATTTGGAAATAGGATAGTTTACAAAAGCAGGCGTTAGCCTACAAAGAGCTGTCTAGACAGAGAGGTAAAAAAGAGGATGGAGAACGTACACAAAATAACATTTGTTGCGCATAAACGTCCAAGGACAAAGATGATAAGTGAACAAAGGCAGAACTTTGGATTAGGCCTGCATGATTCGGTGCAAAATATGAATCACGATTTTTTAGCTTAGAAATTATATCACGATTCTCTGCCACGATTTTTTACTCACTAAGTGTAATGTTTGTTGCACACATAAACTATGACAAAATAAAACAAATTGGCAGCACCAAACAGATTTCTTTTGGCACCTATAGCACATTGGGCCTGTAAACATAGAGGCCCTGATTCAGGCTCTATCTGAACTCCTTCAACATGTCTTTACATCATTAACACATGTCAATCAACATGCTGCAGCTACAGCTTCTCTTCTCTCTAGAGAAATGGAGTTTGTCAATTGCCAATTTAAGTACAGTATCAAAAACAGAATGATTTCTTAGCACACTCTTTAACTGCTTGCCTTTCATGTCTTCAGCTGTCCTATCAAAACAAAGGCCGAAAATGCAGATGCAAAAAACACAAAAGTATTGTATTCTGCTATGTTCTGAATGTGGATGCGTTTAAAAAAAAAAAACAACAACAAAAAACATGTGGATACACAGTTGGGGAATTGGATGCAGAAGTTTCTATAGATGTTTTACTCTGGGGGGGGGGGACTGCACGCTGTGTGTTTTTTTTTTACTTTAAGTGATACCGCTCTCCAGTACTCTGGCGGTACTCATGACTGAAAAAAATAAATAAACATAAAAAAAATAAAACAATTCCCATCCTGAGCCATTCTTTAGATTAGATTTACTTGGCAGAGACCTCTGTACAAAATAACAAAAAAATTAATGTTCCCTACACCTACACACGTCAGGAGCAATTAGGGGTTCTGTGTCTTCCTTTAGGGCACTTCTACACACGGACAAGAAGAGCCGGGGGATCGAACCTCCTACCAGCTCTACCCAGTGAGCAACAGCTGCCTCGTTTGCTTTGCCCTGATCCACCACACAGTCAAAGGCTACCTGACCATATACTGTATTAGACTGATAGAGAAACGTAACAGCTTTCACATTTTTATAGAGATAATGGTAATATAACAATCATGAAATGAGTTTTACTGTAAGCTACATCGTTTGCTTTTCTAATACAGCTTCAACAAACACAACAAACTATGGCATTCTATTGTTAGCTGTGCACAGAGGTTTTCTTTCAAGCTATGGCATAGATGGAGACATTTTTCCTGAAAGACTGTTAGACAATGATAAAAGTATTTAAGTGAGGACTCGTCTTTGAAATTGAAACAAAAGGGCAAAGAACAAAGAGCAACTTTGTTGCTGTTCACTCGTTTTGGCGCTCTGCCAAACCTCTTATCAGCATGTCTGCCTGTGTGTGTGTGTGTGTGTGTGTGTGTGTGTGTGTGTGTGTGTGTGGTCTATTGAGATTATTGTGCAAATGCACTGGTGAAGCATATCATGCCTTCTTTTTTTATTATGCCTTCTTATTAAGGATGCCATTGTTTGCTAAAAAAAATGCTTAGTCACACAAAGCATATCACTTATAATCCACATACTCAGTGTGTTGAGTACACATTACCACTGTACTCACTGGGGGGGGGGGGGGGGGGCGGCCCTTTAATGAGCCATTTACCCTATAATTAACTCATATTTTCACATGAACCTGCAGGAGTGATGCTATTGCTGAAAAACAAGAAGGACAAAGCAGATTCCATGTTCTGTGTTGTTAGTGTGTATTCAGCAGCGCTGCGCTGCAGGTAC
The DNA here is from genome assembly GCA_023631565.1 of Gymnocephalus cernua. Taxonomy (NCBI): domain Eukaryota; kingdom Metazoa; phylum Chordata; class Actinopteri; order Perciformes; family Percidae; genus Gymnocephalus; species Gymnocephalus cernua. Next base: position 26,770,445 of record CM042434.1, on the reverse strand, counting down.
ATAAAGACAAAAGCAATGCCATAAATTACTGTCAGTTCTGGTCAACTTGGGAGACTATAGTTTGGGTAGAAATGTGGGCTTGTGATGATCCCCATGGGGACCTTATGAGTTAGCGTTTTTTGCTGTGGGAAGTTAAACATGACCCAGTGTTAATACATGAGAATAATGTTGCTTGCAAACTAGACCTGTCCCATTTACCATTTGTTGTGCTTCAAAGCTGTGGTACTAATCAACAGCGAATATTCAAAGCTTCGGTGGTGGCACTTCAATGGCTCATTTGTGTGATGTCCTGTTGTTATTTAACCCCCCCCCCAATGTAGCACAAGAGACTTTATATTTCACAATTATCGTTTTCCGTCGGATCGTTTATAGATCTCGACATTTCCGACCGCACTTGAAGGCAGCTTCATTTCACGGAGAAAGAAAAGAGACGGTGCTTTGCTGTTGCAGGAAACAGCTGTTAACACAAACTCCTGGGCAGTTCAGTGCTTGCGTTTCGTGTTTAAAAATGTTCTTGTGGCAGCGATAGAGGCAGCGATGTTTCCTGTTTACTGTACGGGACTCTCACACCGCCTCAAAACACACTGACAAGTCTGACCGCCGGTGTGACGTCGGGTTGCATTTGTCCAAAAGTTTAATCTGTCTCAACTTTATTACAGTACTGAAGGAAAAACAAAACAAAAAAGAATATTCAAATCCCAAAATTGAAAATTGAATACCTACCCAACGAACGAATATCCTAATAGTCGAATACTCGGATCCAGCCCTTTTGCAAACTAACAAAATAGTTGCTGTAGTTTAATAGTTTAAAGTGCTCATATTATGCTTTTTGGCTATTCCCCTTTTCCTTTATTGTGTTATGTATCTTTTTTGTGCATGTTATAGGTTTACAAAGTGAAAAAGCCCAAAGTCCCCCCCAAAGGGACTTACCATCTCCAACAGAAAACACTGTTCACAAACTGCTCCAAACAGCTCTGTTGTAGTCCAGCCTTTACTTCAGAGACAAACGTGGTCACTTTGTAAAACACATTATAATGCTCGCCTAGCTGCTAGCATGGCACGCCCTCATACTCTGCAACTGACTGGCTAGTAGTGCTGACCTAGGTACTCCCAACAAAGATGGAACAGAAGTGAGATGTCTCACTCTGTAGTTAAAACAGAGCGCTCAACACACAGGGTGAAAAGAGGAGCCGCAGCAATGTGCAGTACAACAAAAATATGGTGTATTTTTATTTATTTTTTATTAAACTGTGTAAAACTATTCTGGTACAATGACCATAATATGAGCACTTTAAGACATAGTATGTAGATTATATTGCATGGGTATTTTAATAATGTATCAGGAGGCATGGCAGAGGAGACTGGCAACATACACAGAAGGTAATAAAAGAGAGAATTTGGATGGCTAGATCTGCCATGGAATGCCCCTGGGTAGTGACCACCACTTTTTACAGTCAGGCTCAATGGTGCCTTTGTGCAGCTGAGCCCAGCTGGCTGTCCAGGAAACCTCAGTACTCACTGCACAGTCCCACATCTTCAGAAACACAGACGTCTGCACACAGGCCACCTTTTTATTTTTGGATTTACACTGGGAACAGCCTATACCCAAGTTGCCAGATCACTATAATCACACACACACACACATACACACATATATATATATATATATATATATATATATATATATATATATATATATATATATATATATATATATATATATATATATATGGCTCATTTGTGTGATGTCCTGTTGTTATTTAACCCTAGTATATATATATATATATATATATATATATATATATATATATATATATATATATATATATATATATATATATATATACTAGGCCTATATCTGTTGCCTCATCGTCCATCTGTTTGACAATATGATTTAAAATTATCGTTTAAACGGTACTGTTATTCATTATTTTAAAGTATCGCCATCGCCATCCAGATTACAAATATTACTTATGTAAACAAACCTTTGCATGGATTTAGTTTGTCTATTGTTAAACCCTGTATTAAAAGTCAATCAAATTAAATCAAAATTGAATAGAGGGCAATGCATTTGTCCAGAAAACCTGATGCCTTTAATCAGACGTTTGGTGTAACTTTTGCTATAAGTTTTCATATTTAAGTATGAAACTTTGGGCCAACTGACGAATGTCCAACATTTACTCTCCTTTCAGCTCTTTCTTCTTCTCCACCAAATATCTTTTCGTACAGCGGGTCTATTTCCTGACGTTTCATAAACCAGAAAGTAATCTGCAGATTAATCTGTAATAAAAAAATAATCGTTTGTTGTGTTGCAACTTTACACACAATGCCTTTTAAAAGAGTCCCACAAAATACTGTAATGCAGTAGTCAAGCTACACCTGGACAAGCTCCAATTTATTGCAGTATTCCTATGTTGTTGTATACTTTAATTTAAGCACATTTCTATTTCTGTACTTCTAAGTATAATGTCACGGTTTGTGTAAAATAAACTTTAAAAAAAGGTAAGAAACAAGAGGGGTACAAAAAAAAGTTACAGGCGCTGCAGCACGCACGCACGCACGCGCACACACACACACACACACACACACACACACACACACACACACACACACACACACACACACACACACACACACACACACACACACACAGTATCAGATTACAATAACATACTCGAAACCCGCGAGCCCTCTCCCTCCATCTCCCTCCGCCCTCCTCGGAGCATCGCGTGAGAGCAGCAGCCGACTCTCCAACTTGATTGTGATTAATGCGCGAGTGCAAGATATCCATGCCAGATCTGAGCTAGACGCATTCTTAAGGTAGTCCACAAGAGTGGAGAAACAAAACGACAGGAGATCATAATCGTCAAAGCAAAACACAAGACCACACTTAACCGGGTGTTCCTCGTTATTCTGACTACTTTTGCTTTAGAGTTATAGTTGAGATATCAATGATAGAAAACTGGAGGATGCGTTCGACCTTAACTCGGGTCTATCTTCATTTTCGCAAAGATGTGTTATTTGATTACGTATCAAATCTTTATTACAACTTTTTTTTATAAGAAAGCCAACATTCATTTTAATGCCCACATTCCTATATAACTTGCAGCATTTCATCTAAGTAAACTGAAAATTGAGTTAGGCTCTACAGATGGTGCGTGGAACGTTACGTTACGTACTTAGTTTTTCCCGTATGTGTATACCGGTAATAGCTTTACATACTCGACATAGCCATAAAAACGGTATGCATCAAGTAGCCTAACGTTGAAGAGAAAATATCTTAACACAACCACAGTTACTGGTAAGTCTTACTGTTTGAGAACAGGCTTCTTCCTCTTCTTGTTAGCATAAGATCCTGGGTTTCCCAACATGGTGTCACTTTGAATAAAGCTCACAAATTTGACGTTAGGCCAACGTTTGTTTGGCTTATTTGGCTACTCCTTCGTTGCCGAGGTTTCCTCCATCCGTACAGGGACTGTGTGTCCGTCGTTTATTCAGCCAGTGAGTCCAACTCCGAAGAAAAAAAGCTGCTGCCGGGGTCCGCAGAGGTTCGGTGCCGCGTTGCCAGTTCCCGTGGGCGGTCACTGACGCTGACCTTGGTCGCCGGTGCGGTGAAGTGAAATTGAGGCAGTAGTGTGAACACAAAGTGGTGAAGTTTTTTGAGAGGGGAAGAAAATGGAAATTTAGAAGAGTTTGGCGAATTCAGCAGAAGTCCAACCCCCTTCTTTGGATAAACATCGCAGCCGTATTATTATCTTTCAGAGTCACTTGAGTTTTCCTTTTTTTCTCCTTGCACGGGGCGTTTTCAGGAAATGTGTATGAACAGTCTGTCAGAGCTGTATGTTTTAAGGTGGACTGGACTCTTTGTGACTGTCGAGCATGTTTTGCTTCTGCTTTTGTAATATTCAGAGTGTGCTGTGATTTTGGACTTAGTTGGGAAAATATGTTCTTTGGCTGAGTTTTATGACCACAGCAGGAAATATTGTAGAAACGTTTCCCTAATAACTTCCATAATATCTGATGCACATATCATATTGTTTTTGTAACTCGCTACAACTTGGCTTTAGTCTCATTTTTCCACTGTATCACTGTATGCTGTTGTAATTTAAACCTAAACTATGCAAGGATCTCTGACACACACTCATGCACTTTATTCTCTGTTAAGAATAAACTAATGTGTATGATAACTGATTTATTTAAACTAATAAAATTACACAAACTAAATCCAAGAGACTTTTATTGGAGATAGGTTTAAAAGCCCTTCTTGGCATGTGAATGATTTACATTTCAGCTTCAAGCAATACAAAGTCCAGCATGGCCACTAGCTCCTGCAGATTTTAGAGTGAGAATAAACAGCTACAAGGTTTTGCCTTAAGGCAAATCAAAAAGCTTTTAACTTGTAAACTATGCAACTATTCAGGCCCCTATGTTACCTTATTACATGACCAAATCTATGTTAACACTCAAACCAACTCTGTGTACACCCACACTTGACACCAATATGTGATTTAACATCTCATTCCAAAACAAGGGTCATTGAGGCCTTCCACAATAATTTTGGATTTGCTCCCATTCAGCCACAAAAACATCAGTAATACCGGCCACTGATGTTGTGCGATGTTTCCTCCCCAGTGTGCTTGAATCTCTTCTTCGCCAAACTGGAAAACAATTTTGTTACAGACCTGGCTGCTTTGTGCATAGGGGCATTGTCATGTTGAAACAGGAAAGGGCCTTTCTCAAACTGCTGCCATAACACTGGAAGCACACTATTGTCTAAACGATCATTGTATGCTGTAGCATTAAGTCTTCCCTTTTAAGTTTCTTGGAACTAAGGAGAACAGCTCAAACCACAGAGAACAGCCCCAGACCAAAAGTAGTCACAGATGTGTCCACATACATTTGGCCATGATGTATTTTTTTTTAGCAGGTTTTGAGTATGTGTAGTAGTGTATTCATCCTGACAAAGTGGCAAAATTAGTCAGTATGCATATCAAATATTCAGGATTTTTAAATGTGCTGTTGATGGACACAAACACTTTACTTTAAGTCCCCCTATGTAGCATTTACAAACATTCACTGAAGGGTTTATAACACACTATAATGTGGTTATAAGCAGCTAAGGACTTTTTTGTGTTATCAATGTGCATATTTGTCAGTTATAATTTCTCCTGTAGGACATGTTTTATATTTTCAATTGGGTTTTACTATATTGATATTGTCATTCATTATCTGGTATATACAGCAGCCTCCACCTATGGAGTTGATAATAGGCTACATTAAAACCCTTAGGCCTAAATCTGCTTTTGACTAAATATTGTGTAATAAACCATTTATTAACAGTTTATACGGTCTATCATTGCTGTTGGGTGAAAACCTTGTATGTCCAAAACTGCTGTTTTTCAGGAAATGAAAAAAAGGCTAATTGGAAAACATTTTATTGAGCTATTTACCTCACTGTTTAAATATGTAAAACCCACAGATGGACGTTAAGGGTGACTAATAGAAGTTATTTATGAAAGGAAATTAAAATGATGAAATATGGAGTTTCAAGGTCATTGCCCGACAGCGACGTTATAAATGATAAATAGGTGGACTTAAAGTAAAGTGTCACTCACAGCTGAAAAAATGAAGACCTTTGGCAGGTTTATTAGACACACCTAGCTAAAACAAATGCAGTCTGATACAACAGTTCTTGAGCAAATCTTACCATCGTGAAAGTTATAATATTCACTTTTTTGCCAAAACAGTTTTAGAAAGCTGTTGATTGGACTTGAAAAAGGTGCCCTGCCACACAAAACCGTTTTTACTTGTATTTTTGAAATATGTTAGCTCCATATGTGTTTGTGTTATGTCGTGAATGTGAAAATGAACTGCTACCTCCTCTGTCAGCTCCAGCCACTGAAAAGAAATAAACGGAGAAATCAGGCCAATTCCAAAAGCTGGTCAGTCTGACGTGGTGTTGCCTGAGCTCATTACTATTCATGAGCTCACCCAGTTGCACTGGGTAAAGGATGCTGATAGCCAGGCTCTCATTGGCTAGCTGTTAGCCAATCAGAGTCAAGCCGCTTAGCTCGTTGAATATTAATGAGAACTGGCACAAATCGAGCTGAGTCTTCCTGCAGGCTTTCTATACCACGCTAGAATGGCTTGAAACAAGGTAACCAAGGCATTTTTTTCCACAGAAAATGTTACAGAGTCCATGGTAGAACTTCAGGCATTACCACAAAGTAATGAAATACGTGTGGCAGGGCACCTTTTAAGGTAATTTTGGAAGCTGCAGTTTGTGGTGGCGTGTATACTGACAGGCATTTTAGATCAATGAGGGTAGACTAAATACAGAAATGCCGCTCCGTATAATTGTTTGATGTTTTGATTCCCCTGGTTGTTGGAAATGCAGCTTTCTACTTCACCTCGACACACATCAGTGACAGTTAGAGACATGTTGCAGACAGTCGCCATGGAGACCATTCACACCCTAAGCTCTCCCCAGCATTCATCTGTAAACACAAATGTTTATTTTGGGCACACTGTACTTCCTTATAACAGCCGTCTATCATGTTCACATTCCCTGCTTGGAGTTTGTCAATGGTTGAAATACTAAACTGTTTCCTTGATGGCGCAAAACAAAGCACTTTTACTTTGAATCATGACAGGCTGGCATTAAAATCCTGACTGCATTCTGCACACACACACACACACACACACACACACACACACAATGACAGCGTGTTTTTTCCCTAAGTGTCACAAGTGAATTATTTCACCTCTAAATGCATGGCTTGATTCGAGGATTGTTTCTTGTTTTGCTGTCTTTAGTGAGCCAGTTTTTCTACACACAGTTTTACTGTTTATGCCACTATATTGTTAAAACACACACTGTTGTTTCCTAATTAGCATCTGAATAAACAGAAGAAAAAATCTAACACGAACACAGTGCGACAAAGTACAAGGTGCAAAACATTTTGGAAAAAAAATGCAGACATGTCATGCTTTTATGAGGAACTTCGGCAGTGTTTGACAGTTTGACTGCTGGATGACTGAGAGACGCCTGAGGTGGAGGCTTTGACATGTCTCTGTTTCTGAGGAAGGATACTCGTTGCCTTGCAATAGCTATGAATGATCTAAAAAGGACATGTTCACAGTCATAGTTACAGGTGCGTGCCCTACTGTATGGTCCCATGGAATGTAACTCTAACCCTAACCCTAACATAGGGCCTAATTTTAAGAAAAGGACCACACGTATTCAAAATCCAAATTTCAGGAACAGGAGTCTTCTTCTTCGCCCGGAAAAAGAAGAAGGATATTGAAAAGAGCAAGAGACCGGCTTTTTGAAGCATGAAGGCTACCGTAGATGTAATACGTACTTTGAACTGCGTGGCGCAAGAGAGTTGATTGGGATATTTGATCTCAATGCTAGATGGTAGAAATTCCTACACATTGGAACTTTAACTTTTGCCATCACGTCACGCAGCATTGCCTTATGCGTATCATGCTACGTTATCAACTAAAGCTAATGACAGCCTATGTTGCAGCAGCAGGCTAACGTAGCTATCCTACGTCCGTTACACACACGTTACATCTGTAGAGAAGAGAGAGGCTCGGGGATGTGATGGTTTGGGCTCTGTCTGCTCTTGAATCATGCTAGACTATACATTGTTTACAGTCAATATGTTACGTGAATTTTCAACCTACAAGCAGATGTAACGTTAGTGACAGCTGGTAGAAGTCACCTTAGCTTATTTATTTTTATTTTGTTACGAGATGATACACATATGTCCCTATTGGTTAATGTAATAAACTTAGCTTCTTCTTCTTTTTTTAAATAAATGTATAGCCTAATGTTAGTTTTGTGTACATATGTACGTATACCTTCACAACAAATATGACTGAAGCGGAGAGAGAAAGAGCTCAAAGAAGCAGCTAAAAGAACTGCAGAGCTGGATTCAAACTGCCAGCAGGCCAGCTGCAGGTGAAGCATTTGATAATGTCAAGCAACCATCCTACATTATTCATTTAATGGGAAGTAGGCCTATTGTATCAGAAGCATTTTATTCAAATTGGAGTAGGCTAATAACTCATTAAAAACAAATGTTTCAATTCGTAATAAAAGCACATTATGCCTGCGCTGTGCATAGCATTGTTATGTTATTATTTTATGTGTAGGGCCCAAAAGCCTCTCTCTCTCTCTCTCTCTCTCTCTCTCTCTCTCTCTCTCTCTCTCTCTCTCTCTCTCTCTCTCTCTCTCTCTCTCTCTCTCTCTCTCTCTCTCTCTCTCTCTCTCTCTCTCTCATATATTATTTATATATATGGCGCTAAATCGTAACAAAAGTTATCTCAACCAGAATCAATGCATTCACAGTCTAAAGGTCAACTGGCAGCACTAGTGTCTGTGTTCCATTGTCTTTAGCAGTGAAAAGTACAGTATACTGTATACGTTTCTTTATTATGATTCTAATCATTCCATTCCAGATAAGGCCCAACCACAAGGCTCCAGTGCAGACAGTGAGGGAGAGCATGGAGAGCATCACTCAACAAATCAGACGGCTACATAATGATCGGATAAGCGTTCCTATAAAAGGGCCAAGTCAGTAAAAGTGCGTTAAGGAGAAATTAAAGGTACATTATGGAACTTATTCAGAATTATAAGGTTTCATTTGGACAGCTCCATCTTTGAAGAGTCGGCTGAAGGGGGGGGGGGGGGGGGGGGGGGTAATGTGCAAACCTTTGTAGCTTTATCCCCCCGCCCCCTCCCCCCAAAAAATAAAAACTACTGCAATGACACTTGTGAATCCGCTGAGATCATAACTGAATCTGTGAAAAGTAGTTGAAAACTATTTCTTTTCCAGTTTGATGTTTGATTTGATACATACAGTACACCATCATCATTTCTCACGAGTGTAGTGGTAATCTGCATGTAATCATATTACTTTTGTCTTTTATGTAGTAGTGTTTGGTATCCAGTCACAATAGTTTACTGCCTGGCGAAAATGAAGAACTACTACGTCATACCTGTGTCAACATCTGCGTCAAGCCAAGACCCAAGACATAAAACATAAAATTGTGGAAATACTGAATACAATAGGCTATGTGATATACTGTGGAATACTGTACGGTACTCCACGAGTATTGTTCATGAAAAATCAAGTTAAGGAGGTGAGTTTTTTTTGGCAGCACTGTCAAATCAGTTCATGTTGACATCGCTATCTCCATCCGGCTGCTCCCCTGAGAGCTCGTTATAGAATAACCTACCTGTCCACAGGCTGTGACAGAGACCCGCACATTGAGCAGGATAACACAGCAGCCAAGCACTGAGGGAAATGGGAACATGGCAGCTGCCATGCCCCAGAATTTGGCGTGTGGTTGCTGGTGAGCCCTGTGCAACTGTTCCCATGCATTTAATCCACTCTGGGTGCTTGTTTATTTGGCCCTGGTGCATTCCTGTGTGACAGACACCGGTGCACAGCCATCAACACCCGGCTCAATATCTTTATTTCTCACTAACTTTAGAGCAATGTTTTATTCAGGCCAACAGTGGTTTCCATTCAGGAAGGCCAGCTACCTCATTGCCTTTTATTGTTCTCCACCCACTGCATAACTTCCCTCAAACTTATTACAACACTGTTTTTTTCGGTGTTTTTTTTTTTTTTTTTACGGTTTTGATTTCCTCATTTGAACAGTTCAGTCTTGTCCTGGGGTCCGCTGCGCTCAGAGAAAAAGTATTTAATGCTGAGGCAATGAGCTGCACACTTGTAGAGAAGTGTGATTAATTATTTCCTTTGCTCTGAGCAAGATGTATGGAAGCTCATTCGCACCGGGAAAAGTAATGCATTTGTCAGGAATGATCAACGATACCAATACAAATTCTAATTAGAAAAAAATCTGTATATGTATGACTTTATATATCCTACTTAAGACTGCATCAAATACATATTATGAGATAATCATAGTTTTAAAGGTCCCATGACATGCTCTTAGATGCTTTTATATAGGCCTTAGTGGTCCCCTAATACTGTATCTGAAGTCTCTTTTATATAGACCTTAGTGGTCCCCTAATACTGTATCTGAAGTATCTTTTATATAGACCTTAGTGGTCCCCTAATACTGTATCTGAAGTCTCTTTTATATAGACCTTAGTGGTCCCCTAATACTGTATCTGAAGTCTCTTTTATATAGACCTTAGTGGTCCCCTAATACTGTATCTGAAGTCTCTTTTATATAGGCCTTAGTGGTCCCCTAATACTGTATCTGAAGTCTCTTTTATATAGACCTTAGTGGTCCCCTAATACTGTATCTGAAGTCTCTTTTATATAGGCCTTAGTGGTCCCCTAATACTGTATCTGAAGTCTCTTTTATATAGGCCTTAGTGGTCCCCTAATACTGTATCTGAAGTCTCTTTTATATAGACCTTAGTGGTCCCCTAATACTGTATCTGAAGTCTCTTTTATATAGGCCTTAGTGGTCCCCTAATACTGTATCTGAAGTCTCTTTTATATAGGCCTTAGTGGTCCCCTAATACTGTATCTGAAGTCTCTTTTATATAGACCTTAGTGGTCCCCTAATACTGTATCTGAAGTCTCTTTTTATATAGGCCTTAGTGGTCCCCTAATACTGTATCTGAAGTCTCTTTTATATAGACCTTAGTGGTCCCCTAATACTGTATCTGAAGTCTCTTTTTATATAGGCCTTAGTGGTCCCCTAATACTGTATCTGAAGTCTCTTTTATATAGGCCTTAGTGGTCCCCTAATACTGTATCTGAAGTATCTTTTATATAGACCTTAGTGGTCCCCTAATACTGTATCTGAAGTCTCTTTTATATAGACCTTAGTGGTCCCCTAATACTGTATCTGAAGTCTCTTTTATATAGACCTTAGTGGTCCCCTAATACTGTATCTGAAGTCTCTTTTATATAGACCTTAGTGGTCCCCTAATACTGTATCTGAAGTCTCTTTTATATAGACCTTAGTGGTCCTCTAATACTGTATCTGAAGTCTCTTTTATATAGACCTTAGTGGTCCCCTAATACTGTATCTGAAGTCTCTTTCCAGAAATTCAGCCTTGGTGCAGAATTCCAGCCACTAGAGTCAGTCCCACAATGAGCTTTCCTCAGAACGTGCCATTTATGTGTCTGTAGCTATTGAGGAGGAGAGGGGGGGCATGGTGGAGGGTGAGGGTGGGTGTGAACTCACATTAATGTTAAAAAACCTCATAAAGTGACATTTTCATGCCATGGGACCTTTAAGATGCAGAGTCATAAATAGGGATTTGCCTATATTACTAGGAAGTGTTTATGAGATACTATGTCACAATTTTGACTCCCTTGGTCCTAATTAGTGTGTGTTGATCAGGACATTGTTAAATTAACACCATCCATGGTCAGCAAAACCTACCCTGAATTAAGTGTGAAATTGTCTCATAATTTGAATTTCTGCTACATAAGTTCCAAGTCATCATACTTATCAGATATTAACTCATTATTTCAAGGCACTTAACATTAAGTAATAATTCTGATTTACTACAACAAACTTGAGTTTTCATTTTCATTGCTTACTTTATTAGTGTATTTGTTTTTTGGTGGTGGGAGTGGGTTTCCATAAGAGTTGATGCTGCAGCTGCAGTAACGGCTGGAAAAGCAGACAACGGTGCAACGACCGTCAGATACTCTGTCGGCTCATGTTCTCTCTGGACTGCAGAGTCCTTTTTCAAACAGGCAGAGGCTTGACGTGAAGCAGAACTGCTGCCCTCTGGGATAGGGAAGAATCGCGTGTGAAGGACAGGAGGGCAGTTTTTAACACAGTGAGATCTAACTGTGATCCATTATACCCTTAACCACGGCGCCATTAAAATGAAGAGAAGGTCGTATAATAAAGCGCCCTGTGAGTGTCATGATTCCTGTTCATTTGCACTTGTGTGGTCAATTAGTTTCATGTGTGAGGTTATTAGTCGAGTATGGAAGTTACTACTGTGTGGTTGGTGGGGCCAGGCAGAGAGACCTCACTGTCAGAAGAAAGTAGAGTAAAAGAAAGAGAAAGAGAATTATTTTTTAATGAAAGTAACAATGCATGACTGACATTGTTCGAGGCGTGCATACTGTTACTGGTTTGAGGGGGTTAGATAACGGCAGGACTCATTACATGTTGATGTTGTCAATATTGTGTATCTTGTTTATATTTTGGGAGTCACACTAAAAAAGAAAGTAGAGCAGAAATGCACTTTTTAGGGTAAAAAAATGGTGTCACTGGAACAGTAACCTTTGCAGGAATGACATACAAGCACACATACATACATACTTAAACTCTATGTTAACATTAAGGGAAAACTTAAGGGGGAAACTTTTTTTTGCATTGCCATGTGACATAAATGTTTCACTGTGATGATCCCAAAAAAATCTGGAAGGCATTACATATTTTTATGAGACAGCCACATGCTTCCTCTAATTGACATTAAAACACTGGGTGCCATTTTTTTTTATGTGCCAAAAAGCAGTATTACACAGAGGTTCACACTGCTTCCTTATTACTTATAACAACCCTTAAACATATTTACGGGACTTAACGATTCTCAGAAAAGCATTAGCATCAGGGTTGAACACTTCATGTAGCAATGGCTAGAAATGGACATGCAATAAGTGAAAAACCATTTAGATACATTTTGGTAGAGTCAATATTGGGGCTGCATTTTCATTATTGATTAATCAATTGATTGTTTTAGTCTATAAAATGTCAGAGACTAGCAAAAGATGCCCATTAAAAGGTGATGTCAAACAACTATTCAGTTTGCTGCATAAACTATATAATATTAATGGCCAGAGCATCCGGTTCAGCGAAATGCTGCAAATGCATTAAGTGCCTTAAACCTGCATTCTATCTGAATACCAGCAGGGGGAGACTCCTTAACACTAGAACGGCCATGGCGGTCATTTTGACCGTTTTGAAATTTATTTTCTTATATACTTATACTTATACTTATATACTTTGCCGAATAAAAAAATACAATCCTGCTGGTGCCTGACTTTTCCTAAAATAGTCTGTATTTTATTTAAATGTGTTTTATATACATTACACAAAAGGCAAAGAAAATACAATCACTTTTACCTATTTCGGCCATAACGGTCATATTGACCGCTCAGATTTTCGCGGTATTGTTTTTAATCTTTCGCGCGGTTGAAGATGCATTTTGGTTGCTTAGTAACCATCATCGTCTCTGTCAGAGAAACGTAACTAGCGGTCTCGAGTAACAAGTGTGGGCATCACTGATGGGCCGAAGGCAAAGCCAGAGAGGTAACGTAGATTACTACGGCGTGGATGGACTCGGTTCTGAATCGGAAGGCAAGCGCCGGGCGCTCACTCTGTGAAAGGCGCGGTACACGGAGATGGTCGGTGGTGGCTGTCTACGTGTTCATATAACTTCATACATCCTTGAACTGGCTGGAATCACACATCCTCTCCAAGGAGTGCACCAGCAGTAAAATTGCCCGGTGGAAGTTCATGCGGCAACTGTCAGAGGAGCTGAGAGTGGAGTTTATGGAGGGAAAATGGCAGCGGCACACGGTCCGACACCAAAACGGAGGCAGTGCCAAGTTAGGTTAGGTTAGAAATGTTCAAATAACATACTTTTAATTGTTATTTGGCAGTTATGAGTTAAGTTGAATGACTTTCCACAACATATTTTTCGGGATATGAATGTATGAAATAATCACAGTTTATATGCCATGATATGAATTATTGAAACACATAGCCTATTACTATTCAAATGTATAATTAAACTCGTTAAAATGTACATTTTGGTGTTATTACGTTTTTCTAAAGATATCCTAACACAATACATGCATTAATATCGCAATTAGGTATTTATCATGAGAGATTATAGAGTTTGGAATCTGGCGGTCAAAATGACCGCTCACGGCAGTTCTAGTAGTTATGGAATTCTGGAACTTCTAGTGTTAAACCTGCATTCTATCTGAATACCAGCAGGGGGAGACTCCTTAAACCTGCTAAATCTGAATTCCAGCAGGGGGAGACACGTGCGGTTGCAAAAAGAGGTTGGTTTATTACCTCAGTAAACATTTTCATAATGAGTTTATGCTATTGTCTCAATCGCTAGTTTTAAGTCTTCTGCAATACAGAATAATGTTCATTTTTTTTAATTATGGTCTCGTTGAAAATCGGCAATAAAGTAGGGGGTGTTTTAGGGCGTGGCTACGATGTGATTGCCAGTGAAAGTGTGTAATGTAACGTGGCTCCTCCCTCACTCCTCCCTCTCGTCTAAAATCGTCACATCCCTAACCAGGATGGCTGGGCCTGTAACGGCAAACTCAACGACTCATAGCAGATCTCCACCCAATGGGTGGTGTTACACATGCTCTGTCCATTAATATTATACAGTCTATGGTTTTCTGTAAAGACAATGAAACTAAACTGCAAATCTGGGAAATGAAGATGCTGAAACCAGAGAATGTTTGAGATCTCCGCTTGATAAATGACTTCAATGATGAATCGATTATCAAAACAGTTACCGATTATTTTCTGGACCAATGAGTTTTTCATTGTTTCAGCTCTAGTCAAAATAACTTGCATCCCAAAGACTGTTGCAAAATGCCATGAACCCTTTTTAAAACACACACACACACGCGCACACACACACACACACACACACACACACACACACACACACACACGCACGCACACACACACACACACACATACACACACACACACACACAAGGTAAATTACGCAACTCTGCAGAAATGGTTTCATATTGAGCACACTACAGTTGCTCCCCTGTGTTGTTCACTTTCACACGGAGACTTTATGTAACATCACATGTTCTAACGTTGAGAGTGCACCATTTTGGCAGTTAGTATACCAATAATTACTACAACAGGAGATGATGAAGGTGTGAGCCCGTGGATGTCAGCCAAGCTGCAACTACGAAACACTGTTCCATAAAATAGTCAGCAAACATTTCAAAGAATTATTATTGTAATGTATTGCACCACAGTCCACAATATCAATGTGGAACAACAGTGTCCATCAACACCACATTATAAATCTAGTTTTTCTTTTATGTCAAATAGTGTTTTTCAATTGTAACATGCATTACAGATGCAAAACACAGTTAGAAACACTGGAACAAAGGTTGTTTGATAAAGTCAAGATGAAGCATGCTACTGCTGTCGAGTTTTCCTTGTATGGTTTAAGGCAGGTGTGGAGAGAAGAGCAGAAAATGTAAGCTATTTTGGTTGCCATGCTTTTGAGTTGTTTTAATGATAAACAATGCAGGCGAACCTCCTCCCTGCTGGCACTGTTAAAGCCAGTCCAAACTACAGAGGAGTGAAATAAAACCTGCTGTAAAAACCAACGGAAATTTGGCAGAGACAGATTTGCCAAACCCCTCAGCTGGCCTCACAGGGCTGCAGCCGTGAGACCTGAATGTAGAGTATTGTTGTTTTACTGTTGACTAATTACTCGGGTTCCTGTGGGGGGGTGCACGTCTCTGTGTGTCAGGATGTGAACACAGGAAAGTGTTGGTACTGTACCGTAACTGTGTGCATGAGAATGTATTCATCTCTCAACGTCGGCTGCAAAGACCTATTGCTTGCACACATTTCGTTCACAGCATTCCCCCCTTTCCGTACACGTTGCAACTTCTTTCCAATCTGCTGTGTCATCTATTAAAGTAAACTAGTTTTGGCAGTTCTTTTTTCATCAGTGGAGTACAATTTTTTTCGGTCTATCAATCCATCTGTTAGTCCAAAACAAGATAAACCTCGACTGCCATTTTGGATTTTCATAGCCCCTGGAAGATAAATCCCAGTGTTTTTGGTAAACCCACTGACCTTTCCTCAAGTGTCAAGAGCAGTTTAACGTTTCTGCCTATGCAAAAGATATCTCAATCCATTTCCTAACTATGCTTTAGTTAGAAAGTAGTTTTAAGTTATGCTTCAGAGAAACCATTTTGATTATGATCGCTTATGGTCTCCTAAAATTCTTTTTTAATTTAGTTTGTATACACAACTAAAGAGTTGTGCCTAACAACGTTTTGGAGAAAACGTAATTCCTGCGTGGGAAGTTTTTCCAGTCGACACACTGCAATGTTCTTGTACCGCACAGACGTCACAGAAAGGGTGGATGGCGCAAAGCTACAGGGCTTTGACAATGGAAACACTTTGGTTTTGGTTAGGGAAATATCACCATTTTGGTTAAATATTGAAACAAAACACACATCCTGTCTTGTGTTAAACCAAGACCACAAGATTTCCCAGAACCATAACCATGTGCTTCGAGTTTCCTTAACATAATCTCAGAAAAGTGAATCATGTTTAAGTTGCCAAAAGTGAATATTGTAGTGAAAACAATCTTTTTGTACATAAATCCTGTATGATGATGGGTGGAGATTGTGTATCTAATACGAAAACCTTGGAAAATAAATATAGAAAAGCGACCAAACGTCAAAAGGTGACAAATGTTGGAAAAAGCGCCAAAAACCTCGACAAAAAACGTCAAAAATAATGTCAAGAAATTCGAAAAGGAAACAAAAACATTGAAAACGTGATAAAAACTTCAAAAAATGTATTTTAACCCCCCATAAATTACACCTTTGACCTTATAGTCCATGACGCAGTTACATGTACCTCCTCATTTTTTCACGTGACTCAGCTTAAGCCAACCCCTGATGATTTCCTAACCTTAACTATGTTTTTTTGTTTCCTGCACTTAACTGGTTCTGTTTCACAAAGTTAAATACTAAGTCCCCATACTGAATGGCCTTTGAAATATGAAGCGGTGTAGTTGACTGTCTGCCATGTTTACATTGGTGGTTTCTGAGCCTACAGAGGAAACAGCCAGTGAGTCACACTTGTGTGCCGACAGACTGTAGGAGTTATGTAAAGTCTCGGGAATTCATGTGTGAGCGTAGTGAGCTCGTAGCTGTAAGGGAAAGTGCAGGCAAAGAATGGGCCAACCTACTGTAATATCAGAAGGTGAGTGAATATGTGTGAAGTCATTACTATCACTGTGACACCAGAGGGAACTATTTATAACCATTTGTTGAGGTATCGTTTTCCCTGTAGACCAGTGTTACAATAACAGCTTGTGTTATAATGATCTAATCAACAGCATCTCCACCACGCTACACCTGACCTGTTGGTGAGTCATCGCCGTAAAAACACAGGATGAGATGTCAGGCATTGTTTAGACCCACATATCAATTCCAGTCCAGATCATGAAAAACATATTTGTATAATTAGACATCTGGCCAACTGTTTTCCCTTTCATGCTGAACTCAGGGCTGTAGTGACAGAAAAAGAAACTGAGATCATGTCGCTTCAGGCTCCACAAAGGGGGCCTGAGGGGGCAATTCCCTCCCCCAGATACACACTGTTTGTATCTGACAGGGTAATGTGGTTTAAATCCTGCTGTTCACACCACCACATGCAAAACCTCAGAGATACTTTTTTTCAGTCAGTCAGTGTATAGTGTTATGGCTGTTTACATTTCTTGTGGGGGAAAACAGATCTAGCTAACTTATTTATCCCATCTGTCTCATGAGCCTGGTCTAACTTTTAGCCGTCCCGCTAACTATGGGATAGGCGCCTGTTGAAGAAGGGGCCGATGTGTATTCCTGCCAGCGGTGGAAGAAGTACTAGAAATATCCTGTTACTTAAGTAAAAGTCCAAAATTATCAAAATAAGTATCAAATGTACACTACAACAATACATACTGTTGGAGTTTAATCTACAGTAATACATCCTAATTCATATGGTCGTTTTTTGTATTGATAATTTTAATCTGCAAAGTAACTTGTAGGGCCTCATCTACAGCTTTAAAGGTCCCATGGCATGAAAATTTCACTTTATGAGGTTTTTCAACATTAATATGAGTTCCCCCAACCTGCCTATGGTCCCCCGGTGGCTAGAAATGGCGATAGGTGTAAACTGATGCTGCGTTCCAGACACAATTTTTAGCCCGTAAGTTACGATTTCAAGCCACGACTCACGACTTGGTAGCGTTCCAGGTTTCAGGTTGGGCTACGCTGACGTTGACGTTAGCTACTGGCTACGCTGACGCTGACGTTAGCTAGCGGCTACCTAACGTTGATGTTAGCTAGTGCTAGCTGATACTAGCGATTTCTAGTCAGCGACATATATTGGGCTTTTTAATAAACATAACCTGTAGTAGTACACAATTGTGTGTGTATTGTTTTGATTACAATGTGCAGAATTACTTTACGTTGTCTATTCATGTCTATTTATTTCTATTTCACCTGCGTCTGTACAGCATCAACAGGGGGTCGCCATTGTTGTTTATGTGTGTGTGACGTCAAAAACTGTAACTGGGAGTACAAAATCTGGTACGAGTTCACGGGTAGTAAATTACGGGTTGGACGGCCGTTCCAGTGCACTTTCACGGGTAGAAGGTTGTGAAAACACGAGTTACAGGTTGCCTGGAACGCAGCATGAGCCCTGGGTATCCTGCTCTGCCTTTGAGAAAATGAAAGCTCAGATGGGCCAATCAGGAATCTCCTCCCTATGAGGTCATAAGGAGCAAGGTTACCTCCCCTTTCTCTGCTTTGCCCGCCCAGAGAGTTTGGCCCGCCCATGAGAAAGAGAGAGACATCATGGCTTTCAAACTAGCAAAGTGGCAGTTGGTTAAGGCCACACCCCCACCATACACCTTGCCCCCCCTCTCTCCTCCTCAATAGCTACAGACACAGAAATGGCACATCCTAAGGAAAGCTCAAGGTTGGACTGGCTCTAGTGGCTGTAATTCTGCACCAAGACTGAATTTCAGGAAAGAGACTTCAGATACAGTATTAGGGGACCACTAAGGTCTATATAAAAGAGACTTCAGATACAGTATTAGGGGACCACTAAGGTCTATATAAAAGAGACTTCAGATACAGTATTAGGGGACCACTAAGGCCTATATAAAAGAGACTTCAGATACAGTATTAGGGGACCACTAAGGTCTATATAAAAGAGACTTCAGATACAGTATTAGGAGACCACTAAGGTCTATATAAAAGAGACTTCAGATACAGTATTAGGGGACCACTAAGGTCTATATAAAAGAGACTTCAGATACAGTATTAGGGGACCACTAAGGTCTATATAAAAGAGACTTCAGATACAGTATTAGGGGACCACTAAGGTCTATATAAAAGAGACTTCAGATACAGTATTAGGGGACCACTAAGGCCTATATAAAAGAGACTTCAGATACAGTATTAGGGGACCACTAAGGTCTATATAAAAGAGACTTCAGATACAGTATTAGGGGACCACTAAGGCATATATAAAATCATCCAAAGAGCACCATGTCATGGAAATGGAGTAAAACGTACTATATTTCCCTGTGAAATGTAGTTAAGTAGAAGTACCTCAAAAATGTACTTAAGTATACAGTACTTAAGTAAATGTGGCCTGCATAAATATTTCCACCACGGTTTCCTGCCTATTTTTCCATTGCTGACACTGAAATAAAAAAAAAATGTTTATGAGTACACCTTGAGTTCAGGCAGGTTTATTTAAAATAAATGAATACTGCCACCTGCTGGTAAAAAGACGGAGACAAACATCGGGCATGGACTGTGGGTCCTCACATGAATATAAGAATATATTATGGATGCATTAAAGACAATGACAAAATTATTATAATAGTCAATTCTTATGAAGAACATTATCAATTTAGCTCACAAGTATTTTTGCTTACAGAACTCAACTGATTAGTCAATGAATCAATTAGTGGATTGTCATCAAATCAATTAACTGTTTTGATAATCGCTTTATGTGTTCAAGCAAAATGCTTCCACCTAGTTCCACCTCATAAAATGTGGGAATTTAAAGCTTATTTAGTTATAACCTGAATATCTTTGAGTTTTGGATTGTTGATCAGATAGAACAAGCAACTTGAACATGTCACTTGGGCTCTGATGGAACTATAATGGGTAATAATGGTAATTTCATAGACAAATGTATCTGAACCATAAGCGCAGGAAGGCTAAATTAAAATGGGTTGTTTTGTAAAAAATTTGTTAATTTTTACGTTTATTTTTTTTTTCAAACCTATAAATGTAGCCTACTTTTATCCGCTATGTACTGTAATCATATTTAGATTTTTGCAGTAACAGATATGTTTGGTTCCTCAAAAGAAAATTTGATTAAATTGATTTTTTAAAAATAAAAAAGAATTCAGGCAACGACTAGACGTACTCAAACGTGTAATACACAAGACAACACTTAGCAAAGGCCCTTTCTCCCTCTGACGTGTTATCCTGTCGCCGGGTTGCGGTGATTTCTTCTCGGGTCAGTTCGGAGGGTTTTTGGAGGACAGTTAATCATGGCCCTGAGGGTGATCGGACTGGTCATCCCATCGGGAGCAACTGCTTTTAAAGCGGTGAACGTTGCACAGAAGGTAAGGACAGAAAGTACACGGACCCTTATTTGTCCTGCATAATGTGTAAGTTCACAAGGGCAAGCTAACTAGGTAGCTTGCGAGCTTCCCAGCCACTAGCATCACAGTCGGTCGCCGACAGGCTACCAGCTGTTTTGTTTATGATGTTCTTGGCAGTGGATAGGCAATAACATGACGTTCGCAGTCAAGCCTGTCGATATACCAATTTGTATAGTTGATTAAGCTAGCCAGTTTCGGTGTTGCCATATGCAGAGTTTTGAGTTTCAACCACGTATTTAGCCCTAACGTTATGCGTTATCTCAACACTCGGGATTCGATATTTCTACAAAATGTGTCAGACTGAGGTCCCAATTGGGACTATAAGCAGTTACCATCACAGACAAATGTAGTTACACTAAGCTTACACGTACCTGGGAACCGGTCGACTCTCATTGACATAAATGAGGTGGACAAAAAAAATGGATTATGTTAGTTTGAATTTATTGTCATTGCACAGCTTACAGGTACTAAGACAGTGAAATGCAGTTCCGCATCTAACCAGAAGTGCAAAGCGCAGTGAAGTGCAGAGCAATGTACATAATAATATAAAATAGAGATTAAATAGGATGTGGATTAAAACATCTTTGTAATGTCTTCCATAGTTTTGTCTGTGTCCGGGCTAAAAACTACCTGAGCACAGTGGGCCAAATATGTTGGGCTCAGTTTATTGGTGTGGCAGTGACTTTGTAATTTTCATTAAATTACAAATTTGTTTGGTAAATATGTACCATTAAAACACAATACAAACTGAAATGGTAAGGGCCCTATGGTTGGTTGTGTATATTACCTAATGTGGAGACCCTGTCCATGTGTCAATCTAGTTTTAATATCTGCAATACATCAGCTGAAATATTATTTTTTACATTGCGCGAATTGCCTGTATGTGTGCGAACAGCTTTATTTGCCCTCCAACAATGGTAGGAGAAACACTGGGCAGTGTTGCTGTGTACAAATACTTAATGATTTTTTTTTTTTTTTTTTTTCCCGGACTTTGGGAGCAAAATGGGTTGGAGGGCATCTGTGTGGATTAATCTCGCTCTGGTCGGTGTTAACCCCATGTTATCAATTCAAAAGTGGCGTTTTTTGTTGTTGTTGTGTCATCCAGGCAGGTGTTCACACCAGCTCGGTGAGAAGCTTACGGTATGGCTGGTTGGCCTATGCGCTGGGCGAGAGGACCACGCCACGGTTAAAGCAGAACAGCAAAATCATCACCTTGGACGGCAACTTGTCCTCAGGGAAAGGAGCGCTGGCCCAGAAGCTGGCTGACAAGCTGGGTAACTATCTCACAGTAGGGATCCTTCATCAGAGTTTGCACCAGCATAGGTACACTCCTCCTGTGAAATTTGATTTTGATAATGCTTACTGCACCAATGATTGAGAGCCTGACTGACATTGATATATCTGCGATAATCCAATATAGGCTGATAATATATAGCATACTATGGACACTTTGGGAAATATTCTTACTTGTCTTATTGGGAGTTAAGTCCAATTTATGGACCCGTGTTAAGTCAACGGTGTGGGTACACGGGGGTAGTACTGTGGCGGGGGATGCTGCGGGGAAGCCGGGGGAAAAAAACACAAAAAACCAGCGGCCTTCGGTGAAACGTTACGACCGACGTCGCGCTGCGGTGGTCAAGTGCGCTGTGTGACAGGTGTCGTGGTTGTTTTGAGGCGGTGTGAGAGTCCCGTACAGGAAACGGGAAACGGCACTGCCTCTATCGCCGCCACAAGAACGTTTTAAAGCTATGAGGGTAAAAAGAAAACGAAACACGAGCACCGAACTGCCCCGGAGTTTGTGCAACAGCTGAACGTTTTGCAAACAACAAAGCACAGTCGATCTCTTTCTCCGTGAAATCAAGCTGCATTCAAGTGCAGTCAGGAACGACAGTACAGTAACGTTACTCTCCTTTCCATGGAAGATTAATCACCTTAGATATGATTGCTGTTTCAGTATTAACATAAAGGAGAGGGAGAGCCTGTATGAGGCAGAGGCAATAATACAGTCCATTGACAATAATAATACTTTAACATTTCTGAATGTGCATTTGTTGTAGTGCTGGGCGGTATACTGGTTTGGACCGCATACCGGTATTAATTTCCCGTATGATATGAATTTTTCACGGCCGCAGAGAGCACTACGGCCGAAGTAATCTGCGGTGACTTCAGAACGGGAGCCCTGTTAACTGCGTACCCTTCTCACTCATGGTAGTAACTTTATAAACACAACAATTAATAACCCACAACTAACTCTCTAACGCCCACAACTACCTATCGACCGGTCCCGCTACAGAGCGTTTAGAAAGACGGGCTCAGAGCGATGATTAAAACACTGGATTTAAGATGTCTCGCCTCGCTGAAATACGTCGGCCAACCTACTAACATGATTCAAACACAGAAGCAGGCTGACCGCGAAGCTACGTTCAGTCGCCCACTTTTCTACAACAACCTAATTTACCTGTGGCCAAGGTAGTGTTTATACAACTATTTTGTTTTGAAAGGGAAACAATGTTAAAGTTGTTTGTATGTGTATTCATTCAATTTAAGTTTATTTGACTATTTTGCAGTTTGCGCAATAAAACTAGTCTCATGCATTCTCCTCCATATAACGTTATATAATGTTGTAGAGCCAAGCAAACCCTTTAGTAATCAAAGCTTTTAGTAAACATGACATTAACATGTTTTTGTAATATTCTATGTACAGTAGAATAAGCCATTATAAACCTATATAAAGGCCCAGTCAAGCAAAGAAAGAAAATACCGTGATATACCGTGAAACCGCCAGAATCTTAAAAAATACAAAGTTTTGGTCATACCGCCCAGCACTAATTAAAATGTGACTGAACTAAAATATGACAGCAGATTGTAGTTTCTGTATTTATTACCAAAGCATTTGTCAGAAATACAATTGAAATAGGGGAAATGTGAAAAATTGAGTTGCAGGTCGATTTAAGGTGTGCGCCCCTACATTTTCTTCCTGCGCCCTTAAAAAAAATTAGAAGCTACAGTAAAAAAAATAAAAAATAAAAAATGAGTCTGGAGCCCTGGCCGTAGTGTGACGTGCACCTCTCAAAAGATTTTAACTGCACATCATGGTGACGCAGACCGCAACAACTGTGATTGGTCCGCTTGGCTGGGTTAACTTTTCCTGCTCCAGCTTTCCGCCCGTGGTCAGAAAGCACAGGGGAGACACTTTGTTTCTCTCACTATGCCGGTACTCGCTCCGAAGCTAATCACCGTCACTCTCTCACTCACTCTGCCACACACTCCCCACGCGCAAAGTGTAAACCTTAGGCCACTTACGTAGGCTACGTCTACGCAGAAGCATACTGTAAGTCCCACTTCAGGGTTATGATGCGATTTGATTATTAGTTTACATGTAAACGCAGCCACTGACTGACCTTTTTGGAAAATTCAAATGGGAAGACAGTGTGGGCAGTAGTTGCGTTGAAAACAATAACTTATGATTCTGTACGTCCAGGGATGCTCTACATGCCCGAGCCCGACACTTTCTACTTGGACAAGATGACCGGCGAGAAGGAGCCACTTCCCGTCGACTTCAACGGGATGTGCAGCCTGGAGAAGTTCTACACAGACCCCAAGGCTGCCGACGGAAACAGCTACAGACTGCAGATGTGGATGTACACCATGAGGCTGCTTCAGTACGCCGATGCCCTCGAACACCTGCTCACCACAGGTACCGCCGACTCAGAGATGCACTGGAGCTTCCCGTGCTCAGCTCAGTGTCCAGTTAGGTCATTTCCACGGCACATGGCCAAAATCACGTTTGTGATTGTCATATGCAATTATACAATTAAGTTTGTGATTCCTTTTAAGTAATAATATTAATGAATGTGTGTGTATAACAGGATTTATAGTGTGTTAACAGAATCACTCGCATACATCCTGATCTTCTTCTGTGTTTTAAGGCCAAGGAGTGATCCTGGAGCGTTCTCCCTTCAGTGACACGGTCTTCCTGGAGGCCATGTTCAAAGAGGGATACATCAGGAAGGAGTGTGAGTATATCACTAGGGCTGGGTTGAAATAATCAACTCTCCAATTAAAATAATTCTCTTTGAGTAATCTGATATCGATCAATAAAATCCTGAAAATTGATCTTTTAAATTGCTCATGTTATGCTCATTTTCAGGTTCATAATTGTATTTAGGTTGTACCAGAATAGGTTTAATTGTTTAATTTTCAAAAAACACCATATTTTTGTCGTACTGCACATTGCTGCAGCTCCTCTTTTCACCCTGTGTGTTGAGCTCTCCGTTTTAGCTACAGAGTGAGACATCTCACTTCTGTTCCATCTCTGTTGGGAGTACCTAGGTCAGCACTACTAGCCAGTCAGTTACAGAGTATGAGGACGTGCCATGCTAGCAGCTAGGCGAGCATTATAACGTGTGTTACAAAGTGAGACACGTTTGTCTCTGAAGTAAAGGCTGGACTACAGTGAGGAAAATAAGTATTTGAACACCCTGCTATTTTGCAAGTTCTCCCACTTGGAAATCATGGAGGGGTCTGAAATTGTCATCGTAGGTGCATGTCCACTGTGAGAGACATAATCTAAAAACAAAATCCAGAAATCACAATATGATTTTTTAACTACTTATTTGTATGATACAGCTGCAAATAAGTATTTGAACACCTGTCTATCAGCTAGAATTCTGACCCTCAAAGACCTGTTAGTCTGCCTTTAAAATGTCCACCTCCACTCCATTTATTATCCTAAATTAGATGCACCTGTTAGCTGCATAAAGACACCTGTCCACCCCATACAATCAGTAAGAATCCAACTACTAACATAGCCAAGACCAAAGAGCTGTCCAAAGACACTAGAGACAAAATTGTACACCTCCACAAGGCTGGAAAGGGCTACGGGGAAATTGCCAAGCAGCTTGGTGAAAAAAGTTCCACTGTTGGAGCAATCATTAGAAAATGGAAGAAGCTAAACATGACTGTCAATCTCCCTCGGACTGGGGCTCCATGCAAGATCTCACCTCGTGGGGTCTCAATGATCCTAAGAAAGGTGAGAAATCAGCCCAGAACTACACGGGAGGAGCTGGTCAATGACCTGAAGAGAGCTGGGACCACCATTTCCAAGGTTACTGTTGGTAATACACTAAGACATCATGGTTTGAAATCATGCATGGCACGGAAGGTTCCCCTGCTTAAACCAGCACATGTCAAGGCCCGTCTTCAGTTTGCCAATGACCATTTGGATGATCCAGAGGAGTCATGGGAGTAGGGCTGAAACGATTCATCGAGTTACTCGAGTTACTCGATTACAAAAATTCCTCGAGGCAAAAACTCTGCCTCGAAGCCTCGTTAAATTCCTATGACGCGCACTATACACGCAGGGATCTGATTGTTCCACACGGACCGTTGTTCAGGAAGCACACCACTAGCGCGCGATACATTTTGAATTTAGTTAGCGCGATGGCGGAGAGTAAAGATGTCCAGAAACGGCAGAGAATGTCTAAAGTTTGGGAAGAGAACAAGGTGCAATGTGTCTACTGACCTGGTATACCACAGCAGTACGTCTTCAGTATCTGAACCGAAAACATCCGCTCCACGCCGTTTCACTGAGCGTCGCTGAAACAAGGTAACGTAGCCTAAGCAGCCGCTGGTTTTAATCGCATACTGTATTTGTAGCGATGTCGTGATGCGGGTTGACTAGATATGATGTTTAGCTTTGATGTTTTTAACTAGTAAACTTATTCACGTTCAATTGCAAGAGAGTATAGCCTAAAAAAAAACCTTCACACACACACACACCCTCGTCCATGGATGTATTGGCCCTCGTCTCTCACTCTTCCGTGTGCGCACACAGGTTGCTAGGTTACCATAGAAAATAGGCTCACCCCCGAAATTATATATTATTTGTTGGTAGCCTAATGGTAAATGCTGCAGGTGTAGAAATCTACATAAAACAGATATTTACTTTGATGTCAGGGCTAGATTACAGCATGAAACTTAATTAAATTAAATTTGCCAAATGTTGGAGTTAGAATAAATACCTCTGTTCTTTTGAGAAATAAAAGCCAAATTCTTGATCATTTTACAGCCACATCATTTTCGTTATACATTATTTGTTTTGGTTGTTTCAAAACGCAAATAAAATTATCCGATTAATCGATTAATCGATCGATTAATTTCTAGATTAATCGATTACAAAAAGAATCGATAGCTGCAGCCCTACATGGGAGAAAGTCATGTGTCATGTCATAATTCCACTAACCGTGTTTGGAGGAAGAAGAATGAGTACCATCCCAAGAACACCATCCCTACTGTGAAGCATGGGGGTGGTAGCATCATGCTTTGGGGGTGTTTTTCTGCACATGGGACAGGGCGACTGCACTGTATTAAGGACAGGATGACCGGGGCCATGTATTGCGAGATTTTGGGGAACAACCTCCTTCCCTCAGTTAGAGCATTGAAGATGGGTCGAGGCTGGGTCTTCCAACATGACAATGACCCGAAGCACACAGCCAGGATAACCAAGGAGTGGCTCTGTAAGAAGCATATCAAGGTTCTGGCGTGACCTAGCCAGTCTCCAGACCTAAATCCAATAGAGAATCTTTGGAGGGAGCTCAAACTCTGTGTTTCTCAGCGACAGCCCAGAAACCTGACTGATCTAGTGAAGATCTGTGTGGAGGAGTGGGCCAAAATCCCTCCTGCAGTGTGTGCAAACCTGGTGAAAAACTACAGGAAACGTTTGACCTCTGTACTTGCAAACAAAGGCTACTGTACCAAATATTAACATTGATTTTCTCAGGTGTTCAAATACTTATTTGCAGCAGTATCATGCAAATAAATAGTTAAAAAATCATACATTGTGATTTCTGGATTTCTTTTTTTTAAGATTATGTCTCTCACAGTGGACATGCACCTACGATGACAATTTCAGACCCCTCCATGATTTCCAAGTGGGAGAACTTGCAAAATAGCAGGGTGTTCAAATACTTATTTTCCTCACTGTACAACAGAGCTGTTTGTGAACAGTGTTTTCTGTTGGAGATGGTAAGTCCCTTCGGGGGGGACTTTGGGCTTTTTCACTTTGTAAACCTATTATATATATATATATATATATATATATATATATATATATATATGCACTTTAATGTGTTAGTCTTGTTGAGTAAAGAGTACTTTAATCAAACCTTTTGCGGGTCAATTCTTATCTTATTTTTTATACAACCCCAACTCAGAAAAAGTTGGGACAGTATGGAAAACACAAATAAAAAGAAAAAAACAAAATTCCTATTTTGGTTCTTGCAATACATTTCAAAAAAAGTTGGGGGTAAAGCATTAAATTATAAAATTAAGTAAAGCATTTACCACTTTGTAATGTTGCCATTCCTTTTCACAACACTTAAGACGTTTAGGGACTGAAGACACCAAGTGATGAAGTGTTTCAGGTGTAATTTTGTCCCATTCTTGCTGCAAACATGTCTTAAGGTGGGTAACAGTACGGGGTCTTCGTTGTCGCATTTTGCGCTTCAAAATGCGCCACACATTCTCTATTGGAGACAGGTCGGGACTGCAGGCAGGCCAGTCAAGTACCCGTGTCCTCTTCCTTCGCAGCCAGGACTTTGTAATGTGTGCAGAATGTGGTTTTGCATTATTTTGTTGAAATATGCATGGACGTCCCTGGAAAAGATGTCTTCTTGAAGGCAGCATATTGTGCTCCAAAATCTCTATGTACGTTTCAGCATTAATGGTGCCATCACAGAAGTGCTAGTTACCTTTGCCAAGGGCACTGACACAACCCCAGACCATGACAGACCCTGGCTTTTGGACTTGTTGCTGGTAACAGTCTGGATGATCCTTTTCTTCTTTGGTCTGGAGCACACGGCGTCCATTTCTCCCAAAAAATACCTGAAATACTGATTCATCTGACCACAGTACACGTTTCCACTGTGTGATGGTCCATCCCAGATGCCTCTGAGCCCAGAGAAGTCAACGGCGCTTCTGGACACTGTTAACATAGGGCTTCCTTTTGGCACAGTACAGTTTTAACTGGCAGGTGTGGCTGTAACTACGTATTGTGGTACTTGACAAAGGTTTTCCAAAGTAGTCCTGAGCCCATGTGGTGATATCGCTTATAGATGAATGATGATTCTTGATGCAGTGCTGCCTGAGGGATCGGAGATCACGGTTGTTCAGCTTAGGCTTGCGCCCTTGTCCTTTACGCACTGAAATTCCTCCTCATTCCTTGAATCTTTTAATTATGTTATGCACTGTTGAAGGTGAAATAAGGAAATGTCTTCCTATCTTTCTTTGAGGAACATTGTTTTTAAACATTTCAATAATTTTCTCACGTATTTGTTGGCAAACTGGCGATCCTCGGCCCATCTTTGCTCCTAAAGGACTAGACCTTTCTTGGATGCTGCTTTTGTACCAAATCATAATTACAATCACCTGTTGACATCACCTGTTTCAAATCACATCATTATTTAACCAATTTACCTGATTACTAGCCCTAAATTGCTCCTGTCCCAACCTTTTTTGGAATGTGTTGCAGGTCTGAATGACAGGAAAGGATGTATATTTACAAATGAAATTAAGTTGACCAGACAAAACATGAAATATTTTGTGTTCACATTGTCTGCAATTAAATACAAGTCAAAGTACATTTAGAAATCACTACTTTCTTTTTTTATTTGTGTTTTTCATACTGTCCCAACTTTTTGTGATTTGGGGTTGTGTGTGTATCTATCTATCTATCTATCTATCTATCTATCTATCTCACTGTCACTAACAACAAGATGCAGGCAAATGGTCTTGAATATAATGGCACGTATCAAGCACAACCATTAAAAGTAATTCTCTGTATTTCAGTAGCCTTAAATATAAAAACCTACTGACTAGGGCTGCACGATATGAGGAAAATATCTCATTGCGATTATTTTGCGATATGATTCACGATATTGGAGGGAATTATACTTTTTGTTTCATTACTCCATTTTTATTGAAAAGTATTATTAGATTATAATGGGATTTTTGCAAGGATCTGTACCAAACAAAGATTTTGTCTTAAGTCTGTAGGACAGGAGGTCTCTGCAGCACCTCAATACTTAATTCAGATGGTTTGACATATATTTTGCCTTTAACAAATATCGCCCGCCCCCCCGGATTAGGATATTGCACTAGTCCATAAAATTGCGATTAATTGTGCAGCCTTAGTATTGACGGGGATTTCCTAAGTCAGTGCTGTTTTCCAATGTAAAATGTGGTTATGTTGTGCATTGCGAGAACAAATTGTGCTCCCACACACACATTCCACACGTCTTAAAGAAATGTCCTGTGGCTCGCAGGTGTGCAGCACTACAACGAGATCAAGGGCATTAGCATCTGTGAGTTCCTGCCTCCGCACCTCGTCATCTACGTGGACCTGCCAGCCGAGGACGTGCAGAAGAAGCTGAAACAGAGCGGCAAGGTAGTGAGACGCTGAGTCACTGGAACCACAGCGCACTGTAGATACTGTCATTCTGGCAACATATTTCAGTCTCACTCATGAACTTTAAACAGAAGACGTTTCATTTTCCGTTGGAAAAGAAACACCGGAGAGAATAGATAGAATTGATACGCTGATTCCAAATCAAATATTGATATAAAAACGATAGTTTGAAGTGGGACGATTCAATCAAGCTGTTTTAGCTCCATGTTAACTATGTATTAACATTGAATCTCTCCATTGGCAGTCCTATCTTCAGAATGTGCCCCTGACGTATCTGAAGAGCATTGAGGAGAGCTACAAGAAGTCTTTCCTGCCTAAAATCAGGTGAGTAGTTGAATTAAAACAGATGTGTAACACAGAGACCACCGTCAAATTACACACGCATCATACATGAGCCTTATGTATTTTGGTATTTAAAGACTCCTAGTAGGGCTGGGCAACATGTGGCTAGATATAGTCTTACATTTTTGGTATCGTAATATAGCAATATGACACGTGTTGTCTTTTCCTGGTATAACAGACTGCGTTACAGTAAAATGATGTCATTTTCTGAACTTACTAGACTGTTCTATCTCTTCTTCTTGCCTTTACCCACTTTGTCATTATATCCACATTACTGAAGATTATTTATCAAAAATAAAAGCAATAGTCAACCCTCGTTATTGCCGCAATATCGATATCCATCTATTTGGTCAAAGATATTGTGCTATTTAATTTTCTCCATATTTAACTCCTAGCCCATAAACCCTGTAAACCTAAACTAAAGAGTGTTTGCCTTACCTTCTCTTTAGCGAAACCTCAGAAGTGCTTGCTTATGATGCAACCCAAGCCCAAGACGTTGAAAGGGTAAGACTATAGTGCACAGTAGCTGGGTGAAAACATTTTTGGGGTGGAATTTTGATCCCTAAAATCTTGTTACTGCTTCTGTAGAAGGCGTATTTATTGTGTGCTGTCCGCAGGTGGCAGAAGACATTGACTATCTGAAGTTTGAAAAAGGGCCGTGGCTGGAGCAGGATGATGTCACATACCACCACATGAGGATGCTGTGAGTGCTTGATTAATGTTATACCGTTTGCCGCATTTAAATGCAAATTACATAGAGGAAGAGCTCCAACAGGTGAAGTCGGATTCACAACCTCAGCCTCCGTTTTGTCACACTCGTTATGGATAAATATGCAAAGTACCTGAAACGAATCACGCAGAGAACTCAAAATGCAGATTCGTTCTGATTGCCTTTTTTATACGCTGTATTCCACACAGATCAGCATACATCCAAGTTGCTTTGATAGGAGTGGATTTTTATTTTATTTTTTCTTTGCTGTCTTTTTCTCTGTGTTTTACAGTGTGGAAGACAAACAGAAGGTGGCAACCCTGACCCACATACCAAGGTTTCTGCCAGAGATAACCATCGGGGCCCACGACTACGATGAAAAATACTACGCCTTCAAATCGGTATGTAGAGAGATGTTCATAAAAATCTGATATATCGGCCAACATTCTTTTTTTCATATAGCAGCCTGAAAAAAGGTTAACACATTGCTTTGAATGGACATTTTTAAGTCTTTAATTTTAAAATCCTACATCAGAATGTTCTGATATTAATCGTGTGACAGTCTGGAGTGGAATGAAGTGAAATGAGTCTGGTTCCCTGTATTTTCAGACTTAGTGTTTTTTGTAACAAACATGGTAGCTGCATCTGCATGCCGATATTTCGCCAAGCGAGGATTCTTTTATTTATTTATTTTTTTACGTCATCTGGTCAGGACAGTTTATTGTTCGGTTCAGGAAATGTAGAAATGTATTGATAATGTGATTACATCACAACACATACACATCTTTGGCATTTCAGCTAGAGCTGGGCGATATGGAGAAAATCTAACATAACAATAATTTTGACCAAATACATTGATGTCGATATTGTAGGGTTGACTTTTGGTGCTTACAAAAAAAAAGAAAATTTACACAATAACATTTGTGGGTGAATGCAAATAATAAAAAAAAGGTTCAGGAAATGAAATGACTTTACTGTAATACTGCCTATAGAACCATGACACACACACACACACACACACACACACACACACACACACACACACACACACACACACACACACACACACACACACACACACACACACACACACACACACACACACACACACACACACACACACCCCTCTTGTTACTTATTGGCTGATGTAAACACAGATGTGTCTTTGCTAATAAGCGAATATGGGCCGATATATTACCCTGCCTGGAGTCCACAGTAAGCGGATAATGAATGATCAGGTTTTATGGATCAATTCTAGGTTGTTCTGGCCTTATGCTGATCCCACAGATCAGCTGGGTTGCTGTTGGCTGGTAATATTAATTAGCTGTGTTGCATGAGTATAAAATGCCCTTTCGTTTTCATGTTTTGTCATCATCTGTGGATTAGTTACATTATCTTGCGATGATCACTTTATTGAAACCTATACAATCCTATTGAGAACCCCCCCCCGTTCTCTTCATATTTAATGCTTTTGTTTCTCTACCCTTTGCCATGTGAGGCCTGTGCAGTACTGTCGGCGTGATGGAACTCATTTCCTTCCGCTGAAATATCGAACGACTCGTAGTTACAAGAAGGCAAATGCCAGAAATGGAATATTCTACAAGGCTTTTGGTATCATCAGTCTTGCAGGGAAACATTTGGCTCTGACCTTTTCTGTTTATTGACGGGAGACTTTTTTGTCTCCCCTTGCTGCAAAAAAAAAAAAACCCAGGCTGCGTAATTCAACAGGAGGCTGTGACCTGACATTTAGTTCTGAGCCTGGATCTCAGTGGAGAGAATGAGAACTGTGACACGTGGAGGCGTAATCTCCCTCGGCACACTTGAGTTGACAAAAGTAAAGTCAGGGAAGGACGTTTGCAACACTGATGTATTACAGCATCCATTAAATTTATGATGATATTGTTTACAGCCAAAAAACAAGGTATTGCGTTTCAGATTGTAACAAGTAAATGGTTGACTTTAGTTTTCTGTTGCACAATTTAACTGATTAATCAACTATCAAAATCAACAGATTTTCTGCTGATCGAATAAACAACCTACCTGCATTACTCGTTTTAATTTAATGTTTTTATATTTAGTATTAAACATCAAATGTAACTCTGCAGGCAGCCCGGTTATCTTGATTAGATGCCATTTCAATTAGAACAAGTTAATTTGAAATACAAAATTATAATTCTGCATCCATTTATCAACGAGCCTAAGCTGTTTTGCGTGCGATTCTGCCGTTTTGAAGTTCACGTGTTCCTTTTTAGTTCATACATTTGTTTTGTCCTTGCAGCTCCCTGGGAAGAAGTATGCACCTGGTTATAATGCAGATGTCGGAGACAAACACATCTGGCTGAAGTGAACCGAGTCCACAGGCCTGTCACTAATTCAACCCTCGTCATTGGCTGATCAGCTCCCTGAGTGAACTCTGGACCACGCCTCCGTTGTTGATCCAGTTGTCTCCTGTTGTACATCCTAAATAATGTGTATGTATTAAAATAATACATTTTGAATCTACAAAATGTCTCTTTTGTTCTGACTGTATGCCAGAGCTCATGGAAATATATAAATTTGAGTGGGTCACTCCTTCAAATAACAAACGGAGACAGCTAACTATAAAAAACAACAGTGGAAAGTCCGATTCCTGCTGTGTTCAGAGGTCCGTTTCAGGTAGGAGGATTAGTGGAAACTCTGAGTTTGTTAAGCCTGAGATGAGGGAAACTGAGTTTTCTGTTTCAGAAAGAGAGGTAACTTAACCTCAGAGTCAGTTACTATGGTAACTGAGCCTGTGAACCTAACCTGGTCGGGAGCAGGTTTTCTTCAAGAAACCTCGAGTTTCTCTCAGACTCCTCCCCATGGATGTATGAAGAGAATTAATGCTCCTCCCTCTGACACAGAGCTCTTCATTTCCTCATTCATTCATTCAGTTTGTATCAGGCGCATTTCAGCGCAGTTTGTTATATTGGCATGAATAAAAAAAACATTGTTGGTTTATTAACTGTTAGGCAGACTTTAAAACATAGTTTTTTCTCAAAACATGACATTTCCTTTTATCGACGATCCCGTTGATGAAGACGCTGTATGGCAGGGAGTTAAACATACGTCGGAAGATGATATTGACGCATTTTAATTTCCAGATCCAAAAGTTTAGGGAACGTTAGATAACGTTAGTTTTTGGTTATCTAAAGGTTAGTTCGAACCAAACCAAAAACTAACGTTGAGGTAACGTTTCCTCATGGTTATAACGTTCCCTCAACGTTAGGGAAACCAACCAACTGAAACGTTATCCTGTGGTTGCGCTGTAACCTCCACACAACGTTACCGTTTAGTTGTTTTTGGTTGTTTTTGGTTATTCTGAGTACGGTTTTGAAAATGTTTATTCAAACCAGCTCCAAATGACTGGTCTTATAAAATGTAGCTAAGTAAGATAAATAGCATAGCAAGAAAATATATGTATGTTTAGGCTGATATCAATTTTGCTAAAAAAACAATAGTTTTGTGGGTTTTTTTTATGCACTGTTATCTTGTGATAACGACTTATTAATTTGTTATCTCGATATAACAAAGTTTGTTTTCGAGATTTTGTTTTTGTTTTCTCAAGATTTTTTTTTTTTTTGCCTAAGAGACACCCTTCCATTTAACCCGGGGAATGTGCTCCATGGGCGGATAGAGGTCTGCCGTTTCTCCCTCCTCTTCTCCAGGTTAAATTGAAGGCTGTTTTAGTGGGATTTTTCCCGAGTATTTGACCGGAGAAGAGGAGGAAGAAACGGCAGACCACTATCCGCTCATGGAGCCTCTTCCTCTTACCGCTCAAATAGGAAGCTATAGCTTCCTATTTGAGCGGTGTGGTTTTTCTTCCCAGGCTATCAGTTAGGTAAGCTACATAACCTTATCCGTCCTCATATCACTAACGTCACCCATCGTGGACATGCTCTATATCCCAGCACATTCTTTGTGTTGCATTACAGTTTTCCCTACAACCTTGGTGATGCGGAGCATTTTAATAAAGCGCCGTCAGAAGAGATTGCTCTGAAACGTATAACTGCTATACATCATCTTATGCTTTGTGTTTGGGCTTAATTAAATCCTGACAGTCTAAGCTTTCAACCGATGTGCTGCATGACCATATATTTTGAAGATTTAATGCGTCAAATTTATAACAAAGTTTAAGCAGTGTCCCGTATACGGGTCAGTGAAAGTAAAGAGTTTAAACATTTGTAGTGTTCCCTGGACACAAACCAGTCAGAGACATTAAAAAGGAGTTCCACAGTATTGCAGGTGAATGATGTATAAATCCTTTGAAATGAAAGATTATGAATTATAATTCTGTTAATGATGGTGCTGCAGCCTCAGAATGAGATTAGTAGCCTAGGACTTTTTCGCCCGCAGTATTGCAACTAAATGAAATAGATTTTCAGTAATATTAGCTATACTTATGATTAAATATGATATATACATTATATTGGAATATATGCATTTACTCTAGCAGCAATTTTCTCTAACGCAAATTCTCTCTCTTTTGCAGCAGCCGCTGTGTTGCTTTTTTGATGAAATACATGTTCAAACTCGCATATGTGCACATGAGTACTTCCGCCGACCCGTTTGTTTGTGGTTGTTGCCATGGTGAATCGTAGTATCATGGCTCCATTCATGCTGTCTTTGGTGCACACGCGTAACCCTGAGTCAACCTACTCCGAGTTGATTGAACCAACTCAAATCAGCCGTTGTGAAACCGAAAACTCACAGTTTCCCATCTCAGAATAAATCAACTCAGAGATCAGGCTCAGACTCAGAGTTTGTTGAACCTCCTACCTGAAACGGACCCCTGGTAGCTCAGGTAGTTTGTTTCCAACGCTGCTGTATTATTTGAAAAAAAAAAAACAACAACAAAAAAACTGTTTGGTTCTGCCAAAGGTTTGGAACCAAGAATACTACATACATAGAACTAATCCAAAAAATACAATGTTTTTTCTTTCATTACATTATACGTTTTTTTTTTATGAACGTGCTAGTCTCGCATTGCCAGACCTTCTCACACAGCGCTGCAGAGGCGGGTCTGGCTAGTCAACACAGAATTGTGGGATGGGAGAAAAAAACGTGCTCTGGTTTATTGACATTTCTTTAAACCAATCACAATCGTCTTGGGCGGTGCTAAGCCTCTAAGAACTTGTTTTGGTGGAACGTGTATGTTCAAAAGTTGTTTTAGTCGTGCCCGCTCCTTTCCACTGCCTCCAAAATAGCAATCCTTTACACACCTGTGACTGTTCAGGTTAAATCAGCACACAACCACTCCCCCCCCTCATGTCACATCAGTCTGACTCTTCCTACTACCTGAAAGACCTGATTACAGTTTCTTTTTTGGATTGCTAAACGACAGTGGGCACAACTGGAGACACGTGCAAAACTAACTCCAGTCTGCACAGCAGCAGTTCATGTGGACCAAACTCTAGTTCATTTTTCATTGCTAGAACAGTTTTCAAAACTCTACACACTTATCCCATGACTTTAACCACAACATCCACGACACTGTGGATTTACAGCACTTTGTTCAAATGCTAACACGCTGCTGTCAAAACTGTTAATCACACAATCACACATTCAAAACAGAACAGATTTCAGTCTGGTGCCTATCAAACACTGCTGATTGCAATTTTAGCAGAAGCAGCCTAAGCAGGTGTCTTGTTTTAGACTAGTTAGTGAACATATACGGTATTTATACAGAGAAAGTTCAGAAAGCCTTTTTTGTAAGGGTGCTCCGATCGATCGGCCACCGATCGGTATCGGCCGATAATGGCTTTAAATAGTTTGATCGGTGGTCTCCATAAAGGCCGATCAGATAGGCCGATCAGATGACGCACTACCACGGATGTATTAAGAGCGCACTACTCCTGAGAACATTTTCAAAATGGCGGCATCCCTACATTCAGCGGTCTGGCAGTTCTACAAGGTGTCTGAACGGCGGCAGAACAGCAGTTGGCCTGCGGCAGGCCGCGGAACGAAGACGCTAGGAAGACAGACTGCTTTTAAAAAGCGGCTGCCACCGGTGGTGCTCCGGCAACCGTGTTTGTGATTACACCATTCTGACGCTTCTACTGCCTCTGGAGCACCGCTGGTGGTCCGCCGACTCATTGCTATCTGGGAAAAAGACAATACACTAGCGATTAGCAACGTGTGTACCGAGGAAATACCACGAGGCGGAAAGCTCCAAAGACATTTCAACACCACCAACCTCATCAGACATTTGAAGGTTAGTCACAGAAAGGAGGATGAGGAGTTTTCACAGTTAGCTAACGCTAAGGCAGAGCGGAGTCGTGTAGCTAGCAGCTCCGGCGCCGCTCAAACAGCTGTTTCGCCGTGTGTGTGTGTGTGTGTGTGTGTGTGTGTGTGTGTGTGTGTGTGTGTGTGTGTGTCGGTCCGTGTGTGTGTGTGTCGGTCCGTGTGTGTTGGTCCGTGTGTGTGTGTGTCGGTCCGTGTGTGTGTGTGTCCGTGTGTGTGTTTGTCGGTCCGTGTGTGTGAGCCGTGTAGCTAGCAGCTCCGGCGCTGCTCAAACAGCTGTTTCCCCGTGTGTGTGTGTCGGTGTGTGTGTGTGTGTGTGTGTGTGTGTGTGTGTGACTGACTGTGTGTGTGTGACTGACCGTGTGTGTCTGTGTGTGCTGAAGAAATGTGCAGTGATTGAAAGGACATTTTTTAGATTTTGAGCTAGGACAGAAAGCCAAACAGTTACTGATACATTCTCTAAACATGTGTGACTGTTATGTAATGGCGTAATTTTCAGTTCATAAAAGTGATCGGTGATCGGTATCGGCCGATACGTCTGCCAGCAATCGGTGATCGGTCCCAAAAATCCTGATCGGAGCACCCTTACTTTTTTGTATACAAACACCAAAAAGAATGAAACAATTATACACAGTACCGTTTGAGAGAAACAGGTAAAAGAGAAAAGATACCAACATGTCCAGGTAAGATGTCTGAGGTTACATACACAGCTATAACAAAAAGAGTGAAAAACACTTCCTTTACTATAGTAAAACTGTGTTCTTACTTAAAGTAATGGAGGTGAAAGCAATGGAACCACCACATTCATTAGTATTTAGAGATGATGCAGACATCCATTGTGATGAAGAACACTTGCTGCATGATGCTGGAGAGAGGCAGGATTAGTCACACTATTCTTTGTTACTGTTATGTACCTTTAGGTTTTTTTTCAGTAATTCCATACATTACTATAGAGACAAAATACTATATTGAAGCAAACTGCTGATTTCCATTCCTTCTGGTTTACCTTACATAAAAATTGGTATATTATAAAATCTATATATTTTCTTTAAAGAAACTATTGAGTAGTGTGAAGTCACTTCAATTGTTCAAACTGTAAAGATGAGAAAGACCTCTATGCGCCGGTACAACAGTGCACATGTACGCGCACGGGCCACGGTGGAGCGCTCCATCGGATTGATTAACAGGATGTTATTCAACGCTTTTAAAAGGTATAGTGTTATGTTTGGCAATGATATTCAATACAGGAAACATGACGATGCACAACATTTTTATTTATTCTTCAGGTTTTTGTTTCTCTTTTAAAGGTTAATGATCACAAGTGAACAATTTATTCTGACTCATGAAAAAAACACGAGTAAAATAAAAGACACTGCATAAACTCTGCTACTGTGTGTTTATTTACATGTACACCATGTAGGCCTAAGAGATTGCACTATAAGCCTGTATATTACTATTAGGACTATAGCATACATGTGTCAAGGATATTAAATGAACTTCAGCTCGAGTCCGATTTACTACGGCAACTGTTGACCGCATCTCTTTTCATTCCGCATTCTTTATAAAGCTTTAATACCAGTTTTCAGGCTGCCAAATACTACACACAAACCTGAGCTATCAGGGTTTCAATCTCCCCCTCTGAAACGCGCCGCTTCTTGGCCGAATTACGTCTCGCCATGTCGTAAATTGTAGGGGCGAGGCCTCAAAACCGAGAATATATTGGGGCGTGACATTTAAATTACGATCGTTTCCAGCCGCTGCATTTATCAATGTACGACCATTCTTACGCTCTGATTGGTGTGATACGAACGTTTCATGAATCACGCGTGAAGCCTGTCGTAAGATGATATTTGCGCTCATATCTGCGCTGGTTTCTACGATAGGTTGATAAATGAGGGCCAGTGTGTTCTGAGTGACAGTGGCCCTCATTTATCAATCTATCGTGGTCGTATGTCGTGTAAAAATGACGGCTGAGACACCACACCATCGAGCAGTTTACAGCCTCACATGTCCTCATACAAGCAGATGAATTTGCCTGCTCTAAATGCAAAGCCAATACATATATAGTGACAAACACAAAAATATCATTTTATCATACCAAGGGTGGCTTGTTATGGGAGAGATGCTTCTAGCTTACAGCAAACTGCACATGGCCTGGCTTGGGGTTGAATATGGAGACGACTTGCCAATCATCTTTTAAATTGACGACCATCATATGTGTAATTCATGGCACGATTCAAACAGGATCGAAATCATTATGTGTCTCTTGTCATTTACAATAATTTCCTATGGTGGTCCACCAGAAGGGGAGGGACTTTTGCTCTCTATTCAAAATCAGAAACGAGATATCCTTATTTGATCAGGAAAACGCTTGTGGTGTAGTCATCGATCCCTTATTCTTTAGCCAATCACAGCCTCTCGGTTTTGTAAAATCTATTACTATTTGGTCTCGAGTTTTATTCTGAAGGACTGGGGCCAGAGCTCCCCTCTTTTGAGAGAGATTATTAGCTCCTGTTTGCTGGAGCAGGCTCCTGTTCTAATCAAGAATTGATCTCCAGCACAGATAACGTTAAGCTGGGCTCAGTGGCAGAGTATACTGGAGAAATGTGGGGAAATCTATCTCCAATAACTTGACTGAATTATGACGCCCTGCTTGTTTTTTTGCTGGAATGGCCACAGGATAGTTGATACGTTTCCTGCTTCTCAGGACATGCACATGTGGAGACACATCAATGAAATAACTACATTTTGAGAATAGTTTTCCTTGTGTTGCCGTGGAAGCGGTTTGCAAACTGCTTTGATTACGTTTCGAGTATCAACTGTGGCTCAACAAACTTGGTAAGGAAATACTCAAAACCACATGAGCCGAATCCAATCGGGACTTTTATTTCTAGCATCTTGCAGGGCAGACATGGATGGCCCTGATCAGGGGCGTAGCACAACATTCTGGTGCCCTGTAGAAAGGCATTTTCTACGGGGCCCTCCACGCATCCACAGCTATTCATTCTAGCATCTTTTTTTGGCCCTCCTCACATGAGGACCCTGGGTAACCCACCCCCACCCTGAAGCTGCAGCATTCGAAGAACCAAACCAAGCTGTTGTTGATGATCCAATTTTCCCCAGCATGCATGGCCACCTGGGAAAAAATAGGGAAGGCAATAAAGCTACTGCCGCAATTATCATTTCGTATGATGCTGCCTAAGCAGTCCAATGCCTAATCATCCAAAAGACTTGAAGTGATCTACCTCTCTCTCAGTATCTTCTTTAAGATCTCAGGGTTGTCTTTCATTTAAACATTTGGCCAAATCGAACCCTTTTCCTCTGACTCCTGTGTGATGTAGAGCGACATGACGAGCTCACCAGAAGGCTGTGCTGATTGAAGTATACAATACGGGTAAAACTCTGCCAGCTGAAAGTACTTGAAAATTATAAATCTATTATGTATTAAAGGTCATTCTATTTTATTATATCTATTATCACACCATAAAATGAGTCTTCAACGTAGAGAAATAGGTACCTGCTATTTGTAATAATAGAGCTAAAGATATTCAAAGAGCAATCATGGACTTTGAAAAGAAGAAACAGTGATTAACTCCAATGTCTTCATTATCCTGTCATATAAATGACCGCCTCCTACTTATCACAGTGAGCCTCCAGCCCGACGCTGTCTCCTGACACCAGACATGCTGATCAGAGCTGTGACGTACTCTACTTAACCCTAGTGTTGTCCTCAGGTCAAATCTGAGCTGTTTTTTGAATTTTCTCTATCAGAAATATGGGTTTCTTTAGACCATATTGCCCCAAAATACCCAAACGTTTTTTGCAAGTAAAATGAATGGTCAGTTCACTACTTTCATTGAATTTTGGGTGTTTTATTCAATTTTTTATTTTAATTGTTTCAAAACAGTGACATCCTGCCTAAACTTTGGCATCTACCAGTCTGTGATTATCCGCTCAACATCCTCTGATATTAACTATTAGTCAAAACAATTCACAATTTTTGTTTTTTTTTTAACTCCAAAATTAGTTTAGTATAAATGATGTGTGCTGACCATGAATTCCAAGAATAAGTGTAAAACTCGTGGTAACAAATTGGTGTTAGTGGTGTATAGACTGGTGGCAGAGGAAAGAAAAGCAGAAAAAGTGACAAAAATGGAAAAAATTAAATAAAAAATCGAAAGCATCCAAAGCGGGATGAATGTCATCTCTCCTAATCAGACTAGGTTTTCCCGAGAAAGTCCGCCAAATTATTAGGGCCGGGACGATATGCTTTTGCCCCGATTCGATTCTTTCATGATACACGGGTGCCGATTCGATTTGTATTGCGATTTTCATTTATTGCGATTCTAGAAGTATTGCGATTCGATAGTGTTGAGTGTTGCGATTTTCTTTTCCT
Organism: Gymnocephalus cernua; assembly: GCA_023631565.1. NCBI lineage: Eukaryota > Metazoa > Chordata > Actinopteri > Perciformes > Percidae > Gymnocephalus > Gymnocephalus cernua. Next base: position 26,728,819 of record CM042434.1, on the reverse strand, counting down.
TCTTTAACAAAACCAAAAGTTGAATAATACCCTTCTAGAAGCAATATATCATGAGACATTTCTAAAAAATAATTGTTTTCTAAGAAAAATGCACTTCACGTCAGTCTGACAACTATTACATTTGTAAAGAAGAACATCACATGGATTTGGATTTTTCAAACGGCCATTAATGGCGACTTGTTCAGAATACGATCTCAAATTGTACTAAAACTGTTTCTGAAACGTGTTTCTGAAAACATTTTAAGCGAGAAGCAGGCCATGCAGTTGCTGAATCTGTCTTCATTTCAGATCGACAAAGGTCAGTTTAAAAGATTTTCCTCAGATTTTGAGAGACTCTAGTCACGCTCATTTCGGCTCCCTGTTTCCGGGTTAGCACTCCACCAATCAGATTGGTCATTTGAGCCCGACTGCCGGCAGTGCCCGCCCTCCCGACTATGCCCTACAAATTGGCGAAAATGAAGGCCGATGGCCCCTCCAACGGACGACGGCCAATTTTCGGCTTGGTCTGTAGTGGGCTTTAGAGTTTGATGAAAGCCTTTTGACAGAAAAGACGTTATTCTCTTTCCAACAGTTCAGACCCCGGAGTGCCCCAAGGGAGCCCTAGGAGAGTTTTTGTCAGAAGGTTCCTGGAGAGATCCAAATACTTTGTGTTGAATGGGAAGTTGCTTAGAGCTATGGAGAAATTTCTGTCTGAGCAGTTGCTATATTTCAGGTCTGGGAGACACTTACATCCTTTTTAACAAGCTCAAAGTGCCCTAGGAACTGAAGAGGCGAAAAATGATAGCGAAAGAAAAAAGGAACCCAAAGGCAGAAGTAAAAAAGAAATAAATGTGCTTGTTACAAAGTTTTCCAAACGGTTATACTCAGAGCTGCAAAGATGAATGAATGAATCGATTAGTTGTCAACTAGTCATTTCATTGCCAACCATTTTGATAATAGATAAAAAAATCTCTGATTCCAGCGTCTTGAATGTAAATATTTTCTAGTTCCTTCTCTCCTCTGAGACAGTAAACCGAACATCTTTGAGTTGTGGACAAAACAAGACATTTGAGGACGTCGTCTTGGGCTTTGGAAAGCACTATTCGACATTTTTCACCATTTTCTGACGTACACCAAACAACTAATCGATTAATTGGGACAGTAATCGCCACATTAATCAACAAATGAATCCACAATGAAAACAATTGTTAGTTGCAGCACTACTGTCAGTTAACATATACAATTCTTTACTTTAAAAAGCTACATGTATTTAAAGACCTAAACTGCTGTACATCCCATGCAAACTGAGTGATTGCATCAACAAGAAAAGTTGAGCGAGTTAAGTGCGAACAAAACAAAAGAAGTACTTCTCAGGTCACTCAGAGTGTAATGGAGAAAGAAATCAACTGTGGACAGTCAGCAGACAGTGGAGGCCAGGGGCCTGCCAGGATCTGAAAAGAGGTTGTCTACTTGCACTCGCAGTGCCAGAGCACCAGGGCTACTCAGACAAAGGCACTGTCAATAATTGACAGCACAGCCGCCCGGTGCAGTCACATTGAACTAATGGAGGATGAAAAACATGAAGTCTGGAGAAGGGGAAGTTGGCACACTATCCTGTCTGGTATAATGCGACACAGAGGTCTTATCAGGCAGAGGGGAAAAGGTCACATTTCAGAAGTGGGACAGATCTGGAAGCAGAAACAACCTACTGGCGGAGTGAAACTCACACACTCAAGAGAAGAAGGAAAAAAAATGATGGCACAAGTTTGTCAGGGGATATTTTTTAAGGCTCGCTGCCTTTGTCAACTACTGAAGCCAGACCTAATCCTGAGGAGAGGGCACGGGTGAGAGAGGCAACCAGCAGCCTGTAATAGAGTCTTTAACCCCAGTGATTCTCACTGGGTTTAACCATTCAGCTCATGGTGGTGTGCCGCTTAAAACCACAAAAATGTTTCTAGACAGAAGCCCAACGCAAAAGGCAAGAAGTCAGCGGCAGTATAATAGACCTTTTTTCACGGCAGACATGTTGACATGTCACAGTAGGAAAAGCACAGGTGTATTCAAAACCATTAATGATGGCTGTGTTCCACTTAGGAGAGGCCCTGGTGTTGTGCATGCTGACTCACTGAAATAGCTTACTGGGACACTTGATGGAATTGAGCCATCGTTAAGGTTATCAATTTCAGCTGTGCTTTTCCTACTATGACAAGTCAAAATGTCTGCTGTGAAAAAGGTCCATGAAGCCAGTTCCAGCTTACTGTAAAAAATAGTTCTGATCATGAATATCTAAAAAATAAAAGAAAAAAAAATTCCTATCCTATCCAGGCCTATTCACATTATTTTATTGTATTATTATTATTATTATTATTATGTATTTATTTTAAAGATTATTTTTGGACATTTAGGACCTTTATTAGATAGGACAGCTTAGACATGAAAGGGGAGAGAGCTGGGGAATGGCATGCAGCAAAGGGCTGCAGGTCGGAACTGAACCCGCGGCCGCCGCGGTGAGGACAGAGCCTCTGTATATGGGAGCATGCTCTGCCAGGTGAGCTACCCGGGCGCACATTTTATTGTATTTTTGTGATCAATTTCATCTCAGTTTTTGTATCCCTATTTATTTTTAATGTTATAACTATGTTTGCGTTTTTATTTTACTCTGTGTTCCTACTATTACTGTTATTATAGCTTTTAAATCTATTGCATTACTTTTCCATCACATTTATTGTCTCGTGTGCATTAGTCTAATCTCTAATTGTTCATTGTAAAATCGCTATTGTCTTCATTTAAGTCTACACTTTGTCTGTCTTGTCGGCATGTCAGTCATCTGTGAAGCATTTTAAACTGCACTAAGCTGTATGAGACGTCCTAAACTATAAATAAAGATTGATTGATTGATTGATTGATTGATTGATTTGCTTAAAGCAGCACAATATTCAGTATTCATATCTTGTATCAACATTTAGTAAAGCTCATGTTGCTCTGTGTCGGCTGGATGTGTAAATAAGCAATTGTTTACTTTAGAAGGCGATTTAGCTGACACCAAGTAGTCAATCAAAATGAATCCTGCTCTAATTTCAATTACTTACTACAAGTAATCTTGTAAAAATGAAATACAAACTTCAATATTTATATTTGGCAACTTTCTTGCTCCATCCATCCATCCCGTTAACAATTACGATACTTAAACTTGCGTTTCGGCCGATGCTTAGTTACGATCTGACACTAGTGCTTTAAAAAATACATATATATTATTATTTTTGAACAATTGTACACTACTAACCCTGCATGGAGGTTATTTGATCGCTATCATTGTTGAACTTTATTTTATTATCTAGTTTGACAGTCAGCCATAATGGAAAAACAACATAAACAAACTACTTAAAGTATTTTTTTTTTCTGGGCTAAATTACATGGTATCGGATCGGTGCATAGACTCACATACTCGCAGATACCGATACCAGCATTTTTAGCAGTATTGGAGGCAATTCTGATACCGGTATCGGAACAAATCTAATTAAAATCATGATGCAAATCTAATGGTTATGTTCATTATTTTACACACTCTGTACATGTAAGTTGTTTTACTTTGAACAAATAATACCACACTGTCAGTATTCATTTTTTATTATACTTAAACATCAAAATTTAAACATACACTGAATAAAAACTCAGTCTAATCCCCGCTGCCTTAGCCCAAGAAATTCAGTAGTTCAACATAAACGTAGTACAGAATTTGAGAGATTTAAAACAAAAAAAAATCCAGTCATTAATCAGTGGCCTGAGTCCAAGAAACTGAATAGGCTTCCAGATTTTGGAGGCAAACGATGGCTGATGATGAGCTTTGCCATGTGTTAAGGCTTTGAGAACTTGACATCCCTGCGGAGTACTTCACTAAAAGCCGATTTTAAACTTTCATCTAAAACTCACAGCTTCCGGGATTAAAACTAATTTAACGCTATGTACAGCAGACTTATATTGAACGTGTTGCACCAAAAAGCAAATTCCGCTCCATAGAAAGGCCTTGGGAAAGCCTTGCAATGACTCAGTGATGAAGCTGAGGGAAGATTATTGGTGCTGGGGTTCATTTCTCAGCTGCAGTGAGCTGTGGCTGCTGCCCGGTATCATGGGAGCCCCTGAGCCCGGAACAGAGAGCCAGAGCAGTAAGTGAAAGGAAGGTTATGCTTCTGTAATCAACAAGACTAATAACCATGCATTACTTCTTACTAAAATCATTTCTTCATGTTTTTTCAGGGTGTTGGTTTAAAGGTTTATGTGTGAAAGGCTACAAAAAGAGGAAGCTGGTGTGATGACAAGTCATCAGGCTTTAGTCTGGAGGCAGCAGATGGCAGTGTTGCTATCTGGATACATACAGTGTGAAGACTGTCTAGGAGATGGTAGTTAGCTCTGGGTACCTGTGAGATGAAATTCGCTTCCAGATACTGAGATATTGTGTGACACCTTCTCTCCTCACTTGAGCTGTTGTTTGCAAGATATGTGAGAGGAGCTGCTGGCTTTATACTAGGCTACTGTTGCCACTTTATTTGCACTTCACTTTTTACTTTCCTTTTTAACCATGTTAACTGTCGTGTATGTGTCTGATTTTTTTCTATATATTGCTTACTTTTGTATATTTCTTTTATCTGGTATTTTGTTTATTTAGCTTTTATAATTTCTTGTACTTGAAATTGGGCAATGCCTGGGTGTTTGACGCCACAACATTTCACTGTATGTATGTAGGCTATATGTGACAAAGAACATCTCTTAAAAATCTCTTGAAATTAAAGGTGATCTGTACGATGTTGGGTGATGTCACTTCTTGTTGACGTTCAAAGTATTTTCAAACAAAACGAGGCTAGCTCGTCCCTCCCTCAACCTCATCCTGTCCCCTCCCTTCAGTGCTTCCGCGCACTAACCCCCCCCAACCGCCACCCCCAAATCCTTCTTGTCGGTTATTGGCAGGAACGCTGGAAGACTGTTTGTTATGTTTCGGGGTGCAGGTTGGCACAGTTTGTTTTTGTTTGTGGAGCCTGGGCTGTCTACAGAGGCCGCGTTTTTTTTTTTTTTTTTTTTACACAGTGTGTTCAGGGGACAGGCAGCTCGTGGATAGTGAGGAGATGTTTGCTGTATGTGACAAAAAAACACGTGACATTGCTTAGAGCACCTTTAAATACTGTATTTTCCCCACGGCATACTCTCATTGTAACATTTTCTTACTGGTATCCTAAGAATTCATAGAAACAGAATGAGCGGGAATAGAAAATGGATGGATGGCTGGACAGAAGCAGAGGATGATTAACAATACTTACAGTGTCACAATAACAAGACAACCAAATGATTTTAAGGAGTCAGAGTAAAAGGGAAAAAGAAAGGGATTTATCCACAGCTTATCTTTCAAACTTATCAAAAGCTTCTCAAAATGTAGGAGTGGACCGAACAAGGTGGCGTACCAAACAAAATACAAATCAATAGCACACAACTAGGCCTGACTAATCCCTTGCTCTGAAAACAAAAAAACACCAACAAAAGATCTCACTTGGCTTATCGAAAAAGAACTTCATCAAAACGATTACAGAGGTGGCAGCGTGTTTCTAGGCTCATGTCGTTAGCACCTGAAGAGAAAACAGGGAAGGGAGAGAGAAAGAAAAGCAGGATGGCAGAAGATCACATACACAAGCACTTTGCCTGTGCCTGGGCACGTAACAATAGGTAGGCTATATGTTATGTCCATCAGTCTAAATGATTTCCACTTTGGTGCTGAGTAATCAACAGTTACTTTTTGTGGATGTCTCTAAGTAGGCTACTACAATACCCATGAACCTTAGCGGCTGTTGCTATAAAGAAAAGAAAATCAGGAGGTGCAGCAATTTCATGATGCTTTGTTGTTTTAATTGGTAACAAAATACTGCACCATAGCTGCTGACTTCAGCCAACAGACGCAGTATCTAATAGTGAATTGATTTAATTGCTGAATGTGGTATCTGGTTTAGCTTTCACTTCAGCCTGCTGTTAGCATCGAGCACAACTCAATCTTAAGTGTGGTGTGATTGTTTTTTTGTTTTTTTTACTGAAAGGAATAGTTGACTTCTCTGTTTAAAGCGGCTATATGTAACTTTCAGTTTGTGTTGATTTTAGCGGCCGCTTTGGACAAAAGCGGTAGTGCTTTTACCACACCTGCTGTCGTGAAGATCTGTTCTTTATGGTGCTTTATTGCCCACTGTATTACCGAGTTAGGGTTACGGGGAGGTCATACAGTTGCGATGAATGTTTTGCTGGACAGAAAATCATTAATTTACAATGAGAGAATAAGTTACAGATGCATCGTTGCATTTCAAGTGTTGCATACGGTAACTAAGTCTACTTTGGATGTCTCATGAGCTAATTCGGGTAACGTTATCACTGTCACTGTGTCACGGGCCAAAGCATTAAGAGTAATAATAACTTATAGCATAGCGCATTTTATAAAACCCATGGACACTTTACGTCAGGCCGTACCCATATCCGGCGCAGGTCTCCAAGGTGAACAGCCTCTGGCATGTAAAATCAAGATACTTTCTTTTCTGAAAAGGGAACAGAACAACTATAGTTTCAGTGCTTGAGACTATGAGGTAAAACAAAGGAAAAGTACATAGTAGGCCAACCCAAACACGGACTAAAAGGAATAAAACGTCTGCGCTAAATGGAAGGGAGACGTATTTTATATAGGCTGTTGACAACCACATTGCGCATTGTAAAGTTATTTCATGAATGAAACCTGGCTGGATACGATAACATAGGCTTTTCTGGTGTTACGCTGAAATCTGTGACCCATCAGAATGTGTTACTGTAGCGCCGTCTACCTGCCGCAAATCATTTGGTGACTTTGCATGAAAAATCGGACCCGGGCAGAGGCATTAATAAAAACTATATAAAAATAGCATTCTTTTTCACTGTTAGTCTCGTTTGCTATTACAGGTCATTTAAGATCATCAGATGACAAAATTACAGAGTTTCATGAACATTAAAAAAGTTACATTACACAAGTTGTATTTTGTCTATTGCCAATAAATTCCACGAAACAATCAAAACCAACAATCTATTGATGGTTTCCAACTTCCATTCACTGTCTGTGGCACTCATCTGGTAGCATTCTTTCTTTTAAAAAATAGCTCACAAACATATTGAATATACTATATATGTATATATTAGGGCTGTCAATCAATTAAAAAATGTAATTGAATTAATTACAGACTGTGATAAATTAATTTAAATTAATATATATATATATATATAATATATACATCATTGCTGTTAAAGTACTTTAAATATTTCAATTCAAGTGAATCAGCATTAGTGACATTAAAGTTAAAAAACTCTTATTATTATTTTCACTCTTCAAATAATGACCATGACAATCAACAATATGACCTAATATGCTGAGGAAATACATTCAAAAGGGTATTTTACAATAACTATGATGCACCGCGAGGCTATAGGTTCATTGAACGCACCGTCTCTGTCTGTGTTTTTCCGACAACGGCAGAAACAGTCAGACTTTTTAACCGTGTTTAATCCAGCTACTAGCCAGCGGTAGGCTAACGTTACCTGCAGTTGAGTCAGTCCCTCCAGAAAAATGCAGAGTTTTTTTGTGATTGTTGCGGGCAAAAATCCTTGATTATGCGGCACGTTTTCTTAAAGAATGTGATGGAATATGCGGGATATTTTTGCCATTTAATGCGATGAAATTGCGCGAACTTGCAAAAATTGCGGGAACTTGCAAAAACTGCGGTTTGATGAAAAAGAGGAAAAAAAGTGATTCCCCCAACACCGTGTTCTCAGTAGGTGAAATTACATCACTTCATAACGTTCCCATGGCAACAGGGGAAAATGGCTGCTCTTGTGTGAAGTAAACGCAACATTTTTCAACTTTCTGCTGAGATATATGTGACTTTTTTTGCAACGAAAATGCGGGGATTATGAAATCATGCAAGCCTTGCATATTTTGCGCGGAAATTGGTGTGGCGCATTTGAAAAAATGCGGCCCCCCGCATAAAAATGCGGACTTTGGCTGATTATGCTTTGAATTCTGCGATCGCATAATCGCGTTTTTCTGGAGGGACTGGTTGAGTGTAGTGTTAACTAGCGTCACATGCAGCGATGTTTCTGTTGCCGGTCCCTCCTTCATTTTACAGTCGAATGGCTAGAACGGCTCCGGGTGAAAGGTCAATATGGAATGGATTAATCTGCGTTATTTTTTCTCAGAATAATTAATCGAAATTAACGCGTTATTTTGACAGCCCTAGTATATATCATTACAATACACTTTGTTATAGCCCCTTTCATCACATGAAATGCAGCTCAAAGCAAGTGCTTTACACAAAAACAAATCAATAACACAGGTATTAAAAACAGAAAACACAAAAAGCGATACAAATACAGATATCAAACAGGAGTATAACAAGACTTTGAATTTGCTGGGCACCTGGATGCTGTACGTGCAGTTCATTGTTACGAAAGAACATGTCACCCAATGTAACAATATGACTTATTGATAGTTGTTACTAGATTTTGGATAATAATGGGATCAGGCTTTACTTGTAGCTGGCTTTAAATTGTGATTGTCATCATAGAACTTCAAGTTTTGTAACACTGTCGCTCATCTTTTGTACTGATTCATTTGTTCATCCAAGCCTTGGGAGTGCCCTGACCATAAGACCCCCCCCCAGAAAATGAATGGAAATGAAAAAAATAACACCTGCTTGACATCTCTATTTGGGCTCTATATTTGATGCAGTGCAGTTGCCTGCTCCTGGCTCCCACCATGTCACAGAAAGCACAATTAGTTTTAAATGATTGCACATGCAGCCAACACGTAGTGTGTGAATATAACAGCATTGCTAACTGTAAAAGAACTAACAAAAAACTGGTTGCAGGATGATGTGATGTGACATGGTGGTAGAGTTCTCTGTCACATCCCCTGACAGGTCATATAATAGGCTTATTGATAATCTGTCACCTCCGGTACTTTATGTGTTGCTGTGGTTCAAGTGTTATATTTGAGTGAAAGCGCCTCCGACACTCGTGGATGTTTCCACCGGCATTGCACTGTACACTTCATGGATGCCGTGCACCATCGATCTGACCTGTTATTTTCATCCCGTCTGATTCCCAAAAGTGTTACCAATATTTTTCTCCGGAATATATGTACCCGAAGAGCTGTGTGGGCAGAGTATAGATATATCTAAAAACAAGGCCAGGCAACATCAGTAACATCTCGGATAGCAGCCATAACCAGATATGGATTGATTGGGGAAGTTGAGCCTAAGACTCGCAACCCACAGCTTTTAGTGTTTCTGCGGTTTGATTTGAATAAAAAACAGAGTTGCTGCATTCTGGCTTTTATTATTGTTGTGTTAAAACTTGTAAAGTTATAAGTAGTCTATTTTCCCAGAATCAATGTTTTCTCCTGTGAGCATCTGCTGCCAGGTCCAGAGTAAAAACATTTAAATCAAGACCATAAATGAATAGAAGTGTGGACATTCAGTGGACATATGGTGCCAGGAAAGGAACAGAGTGTTGAAATGGCTCTGCAGGATGCACAATAGCTATCATAGGAAGAAAAATGGGCGAAATGTAGCTAGTGCAAACCACCACCCTGTTTGCCATTTTCAAACTGTAATTGAGTGTCCTCCAGCCTCCCGTGCTGCCTTTCCCTGAGCTGCTTCAGTCAGTGCATCGTGACACTTAACTCGACAATATGTCATCTGGTATTTTTCAAAGAATGTTGGGCTCTTGTGAAGACTTCCTCTTCGATTTTTCAGAAGTGTTAACTGTTAAAGAAAAGAAGATTTCACTGCATTACTTGCACAGCACATATCTGACAAATGGTCCTCTGTATACACCTAGTGCATGTCTTGCAATATTCTGCTCATTAACGTGCTTGCAGGATACATTTGCAATTGGTTCTTGATAAGTCGGCAGAGGAAGACAATGTGAATAGAAATTTCCTTTGTTATTTTGTGACTGGTACAAATGGTGGTAAAGCAAATGTAATTTCCAAGTCATTTCCTTATCTCTGCCTTGCTTTCCCTTACAAAAGCTTTGCTTCTCCTACTCTTGGAGCAAGAAGATCATGAGATGAATGACAACTATCCCTTTGTTTCGTCTTACAATTGTGGCTGTGTGTTTTTTCCCCCCCCATTCTCAATTCTTCCTCTAGGAGCACTTCAGCAAGGATATTCTCAAGGAGTTGCAAGTGATGGACATGAGTAGGTGCCCTTTACGTCAGCCCAAAGAACAAAGCACTGAAAAGGAGCAGTGAGTGTCCTGATTGACAAGCTTCAGCCGAGCCCTCTGTGGGGTTGTTAATCTTCCCCTGCGAGTGCAGGAATTATCTTGCTGGACCTACTGCCCTTTCACTAAGAATAAGAAGTCAAGTTTGGGAATTAGACAGCACAAGGACGTGCTTCATCATGTTTAAGCTGCACAAGGGGAAAAGTTTAGGTGAAATCTAATTCGTCTACATCACTGGTTCTCAAACTGTGGTACAAGTACCACTGGTGGTACACAAGCTCCCTCTAGTGGTACGCGGATGGAATCTCTGATACATTTAAAAATCTGAAATAAATTCATTTTAAACTACTATAGAAATACTACAAATAAGTGTTTGTTTAAGTGTAGTATTTTTGTTTCTAGATCAGCTTGCTTCATAGTCACGTTCATGGACGGAGTGCACATCCATCCATAATTAGTTAGTGAGACGTGATGGCAAGATAGTGAGCAGAGGTAAAATGAATGGTTCAAAAACACTGCAATCGTGTCTCCAAACGTTATCTATTAGAAAGAGAAGTTTGAATGAGGAGGAAATGTGGACGAGCACAAGTGCTTTGCCAGACCTTCATCCACAGCGCTGCAGAGGAGGGTCTGGCTAGTCCACACAGCATTCCGGGATAGGAGAGAAACATGCTCTGGTTTACTGGCATTTCTTTAAACCAATCACAACTCCAGCGATGCCACTGCAAAATAGCCTCGGAAAGGAACTTGTTTTGGTGGAACATGTACGTTCAAAAGTTGTTTTAGTCGTGCAACAGGAAACTCAGATTGGACAGATAGTCTAGCTAGCTGTCTGGATTTACCCTGCAGAGATCTGAGGATTAACCATAGTCCTCAGAAATCCACCGGAGTTTAAACACAAACAAAACGGAAGTTAACGGACATCTAGCAGAATTTCCAATGGCAACGGAGCAATCCCGGAAGTGGAACGTCGTCGATATAGACCAGTTGCTACTTAAGCAGTGGCGGTGAAGTCTCCACAGCACCTGCTGGCAGCGAATTGTGAAAAACAGTAAGGAGATATGACCCGAGTTAACTCAAATGTGGCTTCAATTGGAGCGGGACGGAGGAAGTACTGCGTGGCTGTGGCTGTTGACAATAAATATTGTTTTCAGGAATAAACCTGCCTCCTGCGTGATGTCCATAGAGTAGGGTAGGACTATGCTACTCTATTTTAACATGGGCCATTATTATTACAATATTTTGTAATAATATTTTGTACGTGTTGTAAAAAGTTTGAGAAACACTGGTCTAAATAACAAAGTTAAGCTTAATTTGCATATGATTTCATCCAATCTAGATTTTAACCACACTTTAACAATGCAGTTAGTGAAAAGGGAAGGTATAATAGCTTCCTGGGGGAGATTAGGGTGGAAAGTAGAGGTCTACGAGCAGACGAGAAGCTCAACCTGAGGACCCGACGAATGAACTGGTGAACTAAATAAAACAGGCTAAACAGAAGCTTGAATGGTTAAGATAATTGTAACATGTTTTGGATTAAAGGAATAGTCTGACATTTTGACTAAGCGTTGTTCACTTTCGACAAGATGGATGCTCTCGTCTTCAGGTCCCATTTCATTTGTGTCAGTTGGTCTCTACTTGCCGTTATGTCATGATCATAAGAAAACAGTCTTGTTTTGTTTTTAGTTAACGATATAAATATTTCATGATTTCACGCTTGTTATGTTGATCACTGAATGAATATTTTCTTATCTCATGCCAGCAAACTTGCTGTGAAAACAAAGTGTTTTACTTGCGAGCATATTGTCGCCGAAATCAAGTAAACAGCTGTACCTACACATCTCCAGCATGGAGCTGGGATTAAGCTTCCTGCTATGCATTACAATTAAACGTTTTGCAACTATTACATGGATATACTTTAATCAACCAACCAAACTGATTCTGATCTCACAAGATGAAGAGGACAGCGCTCTTGTTCTTGTTGGAAAATTGATTGTTGATTAAATACAATCTTCCAATCAGTCAGTTACTGTTGCTGAGTTATTTTGAGAACTGAGAAAGCAATCAAAATCATTAACAAAACATTCTGGAAACAAATGCAACTTGAGATTGATTCAGTGAGCAAATGTCTCCAATTTGGCTGCACAATGCTGTTCTGGTAATGACGTATAATAAAATAAAAATAAAAATGGATGGATGGATGGATGGATTGATGGATGGATGTTCATGTTAGTCAGTTTCTGTTTTGGTGGAGGTGACCAATAGTGACTGACGTATCTGTCTCTGGTTTCTCATGTCAATTAAGGAAATGCAGATTTAAGAGTTGTTATGTCCATCAGTTGACTTCAAACAACCTGTAGAGTGTTGATCTCATGTTGCCATTTGTCTGTCATTATTGTTTTAGTTTTTTCTGGGAATTTGTGTGTTCATGTGAGCATCATCCTCAATCAGGAAGTGGGACTTTGAAGAAGCAATGGTTAGAAATAAAAGCAAACAATAAAGCAAATTAATTCCTCAACTAAACTGGATCCAGAACGTATATGCCAAATACATATTTGAATAAAAAGGCTTTTTTAAATTTGATTGATAAGGAAATGAATGATGCTACCTCACCCATTCGCTCGGACAAGTGGTAAAAAAACAGGTGTACAAAAAAATCTATTCAAGGAAAACCAAGTTGAGCTCACTGTTACTATTTCCATATAGGATGTCACTGATTTCTGCATGACTAGAACTACACCAAATGCCAGACGCAATATAGGTCCTTTTCACGGCAGACATTTTGACATTTCACAGTAGGAAAAGTGCAAGTGTAAATAAATAAAATTAATGATGGCTGAATTCCATTAGGCCTGCCTCAGCTTCACGGCCCTGACATTGTGCATGCTGGCTCACTGTCACACTGTCATGGCTTACTAGGACACTTGAATAGAATGGAACCATCTTTAATGTTATTAGTGACACCAGTGCTTTTCCTACTATGTCAAAATGTCTGCTGTGGAAAAGAAACCTATGGTTGAGAGGGATTTGTATCATGTAGAAAGAGTGTCTACTGCCATCCATTATGTTCTGGTAGAGTGAAAATGACAAATATAAAGTATTTGTCCTATAAACAACCCATATAGGCTGTCTAAAATTACTCCCTTGCTCACACTCACCCACACTACTCCCTTTCAATGGACACTCAAAAGTTTACTCAGTAATGAGCAGTAAATTGGGATTTCGGACTCTTACTTCAATGTTTTATCACAAACAGCTGTGACTTTCTGAATTTTTGGGGGTGAGGGGTGATCATTTTCTTTTCTAATTTATTATTTCTTGCATTTTTAAGTGACCCAATTCACACTACACATAATCTCTATAAACAGAAATCTGCAAATGAATGCAAAATCTGTATAGCCGGACAAATCTGCCTGTCTTCATTTTATTTTATTGTGTTACAACCGTTTATATCACATGTGGAAGGTTTAATACGATCGACAATGGAGCGTCATGCTTTAACATAGTTACTGGACGTAACTGCCGTTCTCCGTCCAGCGCATTTGCAAATTAGTATTTGTAGGCAACAAGACAAGATCACAAGTGTTCTAGTTTCCATTTGTTGTCCGAGCAGTATTAATCAATCATGTTTGAGCGGGCTTTGGTTGCATGCAGTCAGTCCGTGTGCAGAGCAAAAGAGGTAGAAGGCATTGGCTGAAACGCAATCTTGGAATCCATCGGCTATCGTATGAAATTATATATATAAAATTTCATTATATATTAATGGCATTTAGCTTTTAAAAAAATGTATCTGCATTCACAAAAAGGAGGATAATCTTTAAGAAACCAATTAGAGACCAGCTTCAGGTCACATGCTCGCCGAAAGTTTTAGGACTCACATACACACCCATTTGGCCGGCGCCCCTGCAGCCATGAAACCACAGGAAACATAGAAAATAGAAAATACGTAACTGATTAAAGCCAGTTTTTATTAAATGCTGAGGCTCTTACTACCAGCCGGCACATCATATGAGTAAACTATTTTTTAAAGTTGTTTATTTAATTTTTGTATACATTTATATTTCTGGAACCTTGATGGGGGCGGCGCCCCAGCGCCCTCTATTGACAAGCCGCCACTGGGTGAGAGTACCTGTGTAATGTCTTGTATCGGAGAAATGTCTTTGCCTTTCCTACTGTGTATTACGGTAGGAAAGGCAAAGACATTTCCCCGTTCTCAGCTGAGGTAGACACATTAACGAGCTAAACAAGCTGCACTGTTTTCCATTGCACATTAGCCTAGCAGCTAGTGGAGTTTCCTTCTGTTTATAGCTTTATCTCGATAAAACGGCACGGTTGAATTTCAGCCTGCATGCACGTTTCATAGCCTAAAACAGAACGGCTTATATTGGTAGAGAGAGCAACAAGTTAGCGAACTGTCGAGTTGCCCTTTCTCGTCTCTGTCTGCTCAGCTGCTAGACGGGCTGCACTCGGCATTGTCGGCAAACTATTTTAATTATATTTTACTTTATTGACAAAAGAGCTTTCCGAACTGTCTGTGGAATGGATCAACTGAGATGAGAGAAACCATTGTGGCCCTAAATGACAGCAAAACTCAGTAAAGACTCTCACTGAGCTGAAAAGGAAACACTGTGCTGCAATCTTTTTATACAGTCTATGGCTGCAACATGTGTTGTAAGGCATGGATCTTCAACAGGGGGTCCGGGACCCCTAGGGGGTCCTCAGAGTCAATGCAGGGGGACCTGCAAATTATTGTTAAGTTCTTCATAAAATGAAAGTCCTAAAATGAATCCAACATATTATAAGTAAAGATAAATCCCCACTGATGATAGGCTTACTGGCCTATAGGTAAGGATGTCACTAAGGCCATCCACATACAGTTAATCCTAAGGATTCACTGGGCCACATGTATGTTTAACATTTAAACACGATTCATAAAATCATGCCAACAATTACTAGGCTATTTTTATAGCTTATTATTCTATGCAAAAAAGGTACGTATAAAGGCTTTAGGCCACCCTACAAGTTATTGTAGGCCCAATTTAATATGCAACTTCATTTTATACAATATATGTAGTATTTGGTCTCTGCTCCATCTCTTTCAGTTAAGGGGTCCTTGAGTTAAAAAAAACGTTGAAGACCCCTGTTGTAAGGTTTAAGCCAATGTTTTTTCAGGGTTAATGCCATTCACTTTACCGGCTGCATTGACAACAGATAAAGCCAGCGTGTCTTGGGAAGCTCTAGCTTGTTGTTTTATTGTTCACGTTTAACTCACTTTACATCAACTTTGCTGTTTGTATTATCTGGTGGCATTTAGA
The DNA here is from genome assembly GCA_023631565.1 of Gymnocephalus cernua. NCBI lineage: Eukaryota > Metazoa > Chordata > Actinopteri > Perciformes > Percidae > Gymnocephalus > Gymnocephalus cernua. The sequence goes on along the minus strand of CM042434.1, from coordinate 26,713,253 downwards.
AATTTGCACAAGTGAAGATGGCAGAGGGAGAGGAGCAGGGTTTAGTGAGCAAGAAGGGGAGAGCAAATTCCCTTTAAGTTCAATAAATGCAACATCTTTCCAAAAGTCAATGAGTTATCGTGTTAAATAATCGTGATTTCAATATTGACCAAAATAATTGTGATTATGATTGTTTTTTTCATAATCGAGCAGGCCTAACTACACACACACACACACTTTTTTTTCATTGTTCCATACAAATATTCATTAGTGCAGTTTTACTGACTATATTGTGATTTGTATGCATATGTAACCAATAGCCATTGCGAGCACAGCTAGTTAGATTATTCTCTAGTTCATCCAGATAAACAATGTCAATTGCTACTGAAAAGTGTGTGTAGTTGCTGTGTATTGTTATTCCAGTCACTTCTGCCCAGGCTTTTGTCTGCGTTTCTCAATCTCTCACTTCCACTTGAGAGCATGCTGTTGGTTAATTGGATTTTTTTTCCTTGGCCAGCAAGAGGAGACATGCCAGCTTGTGACAGACACAGACACAGAGAGACACACACACACACACACACACACACACACACACACACACACACACACACACACAGACAAATCGATTAGTATTTGACTTAGTATATGCTAGTTCTTTCCCCACTGTACTTGCAATTACTGTGAGAGTGTGTGAGTGTGAGAGAGCAGAACTATTAAAACCATTCACTGATTTTACTTCAAAATATTCCGCCCATCGATTGAGTTGGCCTTCCTTTGTCTTGATGGTGTTGCTTTATTTATCTTTAACTGGTCTTTCTGGCTTGGTGTAGCTGTTTCATGTTTCCAATTCTTGATGCTTCTTCGGCCTCCTCCGCTAGTTTGTTGATGTATTTCAGCTTGTCAAACTTGATGCTTTTTTTCACAATTCTGTGGGCATTGCTGTATTCTTTTTGGGCCTTAACTTTGGATGTTCTAGTATGACTGTTTGTTACTGCCATGTTCTTTTCTTTCCTTACTTTGACCTTTTGTAATGTTTTAGCAGATATCCATTCTATTGCAAATATTTCTTGTAGCTGACAACTTCCTGACACGTTGATGTTATAGTGTCTTTGATATGTTGCCACTGCATGTCAATACTGTTCTCCTGTTCTAGTAGATCTTGCAGAGCTTCATGTTTGTTGGAGAGTTTTACGCTGTAGTCTTCTCGAATTATATTTGTTCTTCCCTTAGCTACTACTTTCCCACAATCACCATCAGATACAAGAGAAGACGACTCTACTCGCAGAAACATCAAATAAGTGGGCCTTAACATACACAAGGGAAAGACAAAAATCATGAAGATGAACACAAATAGTGGGGAGCCAGTAACACTCGAAGATACACAACTGGAAGAAGTGGAGTCATTTACCTACTTGGACAGCATCACCAACAAAGAGGTAGGAACAGATACAGATGTCAAAGCTCGAATATGAAAGGCAAGGGCATCCTTTCTACAACTGAAGAATATATGGCGCTCAAAGGAGGTACAACAACAAACTAAAATAAGAATCTTCAACTCAAACGTAAAATCAGTCCTGTTCTATGGAGCCAAGATCTGGAGAACAACAAATTCCACAACCAGCAAAGTACAAACCTTCATAAACGGATGCATGAGAAGATTTCTGAAAATCCATTGGCTAGACAAGATCACAAATGAAGACCTGTGGACGAGGACAAAGCAAACACCAGCTAGAGATGAAATTGGACAAAGAAGATGGAGATGGATTGGGCACACCCTTAGTAAACCAATGTTGAATACCACCAGACAGGCTCTGATGTGGAACCCCCAGGGGAAGAGAAAGAGAGGTTGGCCTAGAAACACCTGGCAGAGGGAGTTTCAGACAGATATAAAAAATATGGGATCACAGATAGAAAAGAAATCCAGCGACCGAGTTCTCTGGAGGTCCTTTGTCGACGGCCTATACCCCCCAAGGCATAAGTCACTAACTGATTTTACTGTAAATATAAGATATGATAAGTAGATGTATCGGTCATCTCAAGCGTTTACACATTTCAGTAGTGCACATACATATGTGCAAATTAACATTAACACATAATAATAAATGCATCATATTTGCTGATGTGTGAAAACCTTGTAGCTCCATTTTTGTGACTGGTCTTCTGGATGTGACTGATAAGACGGTAGTGCTGGGCAGTATACCGGTTTGTACCGTACACCGGTATTCATTTCCCGTATGAATTTTTCATATACCGTATTCTGCGGTGACTTCAGAACGGGAGCCCTGTTAACTGCGTACCCTTCTCACTCATGGTAGTAACTTTATGACACAACAATTAATAACCCACAACTAACTCTCTTTAACAGGATAAAACACCAAATTTGTGACTTTAACAATTTCTAACACTAATAATTTAACATTTACAAATTTACACTGCCGAACGGCATGCTGGGTAGCATATAGTTGCTAGCTAGCCAGGTAGCATAACAGTCTGTTAAGCTGGGAGAGGCTCCGGTCGCTACTGCACATTCAAGAACAGAGAAGAAAGTTAGAGGATGAAGAAAGACCGGAGATACACGAGAACAACGTATGCTCAAGAGAGGAGCCGTCTGTTGTTCCCAAGTTTTTTGTTTCTAAAAAAATCGGACATAATTTAGCCACTGTTATTGCCCGTTGCGCTAACTCGGCCATGCTAACGTTAAAGACATGTCATTTCAAGCATGCAGCGGAGCAACATTATGAACGCAATAACAATACACCAGCGGTCCCGCTACAAACCGTTGAGAAAGACGGGAGAATTAGAGCCTTGCTGAAATACGTCCAAAGTAGGCTGACAGCGGAGCTACGTTCACTCGCCACTTTCTACAACAACCTAATTTACCTGTGGCCAAGGTAGTGTTTATACAACTATCTTATAACTATTTTGTTTTGAAAGGGAAACAAAATGTTAAAGTTATTTGTATGTGCATTCATTCGATTTAAGTTTATTTTACTACTTTGCGGTTTGCACAATAAAAATAATTTAGATTCTGTAACCGTTTCATGCATTCTCCTTCATATAACGTTATATCATTTTGTGGAGCCAAGCAAATCCTTTAGTAATCAAAGCTTTTAGTAAACATGATGACATTAAAAACAAATTTGATATTCTATGTACTCCTGACAGTAAAATAAGCCATTATAAACCTATATAAAGACCCAGTCAAGCAAAAGAAAGAAAATACCGTGATATACCGTGAAACCGCCAGAATCTTAAAATATACCGTGATATAAACTTTTGGTCATAGCCTACCGCCCAGCACTATCAGACGGCATTATTAGCAGATAGCAAATTAGGATTTTATTTCCTTGCTTACGCCTCGGTGTTGCTTTAAGGTTAGCCTACTATAAAAGGTGCTGGTTGACAAGTAGCTAATGCTAATGCTAATGCTTGGTCTATAACGTTGGCTAATTCTTGGTGGGTAACATAAGATTACAACATCGTTCAACACGCTCCGTTACTTTTAGTATGATTGTTTTGACCACGGTTAACAACTCTAACTCAACGCTAACCCACAAATTCATCAGTAACATTAACTGTATAGATAGACGACTAATGAATGCTAATTCATTAGCTAATTGCTAAGCTAAGGACGCTAACGGCATCTTACTGAACCATCGGGAAACCCATGCACCCGAATCAGAACAGCAGCCATTTGTAACGTCACACATCCGTTAGCGTTACCGGTGTTCGTGCCTAAAATCTCCTCCCTACGCGATTCTGCCTTCTCACACCGTGACACAGGTTCGTGGATCTGAGTGTCGCGATTTCGGTTTCATATCACATTTCGTTACAGCCCTAATAAGAAGACTCATGCATAAAATATAATGTGTTTTTTTACTCCTTGAATAACTCCAGTCAGATGCAGCTGCTGCATTCGTCTGTGTGAGCTGGGAAAAAACAACAGTAGAAGAAGCTGTGAACTGCATTTGGATTGACAGCTTGATGGAACAGCCCACAGGCAGCGACATGTGGGAGTTGTCGTGGGTTCCTGGTGGTCTCGCAGCGTTCTGTATATTTCTACCCTCAGTGTGGAGGCTCCACAGGAAGCACCTCATCAGTGGATGTCTGCGGGCAGACTCTGCTGAAAAGTACTGAAGTCCCACCCTGTCACTTGGCTAGACTCAGTTCCACCTGCATCAGTATATAGAGAGTTTCTTTTGTCATTCTTCCTGAAAAGCTGAAATATGTTCCTGTGGTGTACTCCTAGTATTTGATGTTTTAGAAGCCTAAATTAGCCTGAATTAGTTGTACTCGCTGTTGCATGTTTTCAATGCACTCTAATTAGTTTCAAAAGTTTGCCTCAGTCTTAACCACGCTGGCTCAGTATCCGTCATTACGTGCAATGAGTACCTAAAATAACTCCAAAATACACAAACCTCTTCATGAACCGGCACACATAGCACAGCTGCAATGTATACATGTTCATATGAGATTTGTGGTGTGACAATACAGCAGTATTGCTGTCATTACACACATCTTTACATTGAATCCTCTAATATTGTAGGTTCAGTCAAGTAGCTTTCATACAAGAAGTTAAAGGTGTGCTTAAAAAAACCATCTCGCGCACCACAGCTCATTAACTCAGAAGTATGGTGCAAAGAAACTTTGTCTCCAACTTTACTTAATACTAAAAACAGTTCCTATTCCCCCAGGACATTGTGTAGGTGGCCCTGAAGTCAAAACAGAAAGTAGTGACTCTAATAAATAAGCTGTGGAAGGGATTCTCACCAGTTCATCTTATTTCTCTGGTTTATTAGACGTGTGTGTGTGTGTGTGTGTGTGTGTGTGTGTGTGTGTGTGTGTGTGTGTGTGTGTGTGTGTGTGTGTCAGTGTCTCAGGGACAAAAGGAGGGAGGAATTCAAATACATGGAGGGCAACAGTTGGAGAATGGGAATGGTGAATCCATCTATGGTGATTTAAAATGAGTACCAGCTGTGAGTCATTACTCTTTTTCTATCATCATCATCTGATAGAGGTTCACTCATCACAACTTGTGTCTGGTACTGTATATCTTCTGCCCAATTTAACATGATTGGTATGGATAATTATGCACAGTAAACCTCCATGTACACAGATGGAGCCCTTTCATAGCGTTCTAGTCTGCAGAGCTTGTCTTTGCAAAGATGAATGTTGAATTTAACACACATATCAAAAGGTTGTGTTACTAGCACAGGGTTTTTCCTGCATAGAGAAAGTTTTGGCGCCCCCCAAAGAGGTTTTGGCCAGTGCCAAAGGAATATCACGACCGCCAAAACGTCTGATTTTCAGCAGCCAGCCTCCCTCTCATTCACAGCCACTACTTTATAGACCCATGCGACTGGCGCTGATTTACCTGGATCTGAACGCTCTGCTGTATAGCGCTAATAGTATCTCCGTTTGCAGAGTTAGACTGTACCAGACTCTCCCAAGGTGACCATGCTGCTCTGGAGGACCGGCGGCGCAGCGGGAAACCGCTGCTGACGGGCGCAGAGCTCTTCTTCCGCCGGAGCTCCGACTGCTGTGTTTTAACACCTGATGCGAGCCGTACATTAGTATGCATGAAAACCAAAGATTTGAGTGCTTTAGCAGCATTGCCCTGACTCCCTGAATAAGCTGCACGGACGTTGTCTCACTCTGCCTCTCTGTTGAGCACCGGAACAACATATTCTACTTGGGAAAAAAAGTTACCGTTATGCTCTGTTCATACTAATCAAATGAACTGGACTTTGTGGTCAATTGTAGTTGAATGCAAAAGCCCCCTTCCCTTACTGCATTATATTATCCATTATATTTAAAATTTAGAATTGTTACCTGCCACTGGAATTTTGTATTTTCTTGACATAAATTAAGACGTCTTCTCCATAAATGTGTGCCTGAAAATGTATTAGAATGGATGAAATTAAGTCTTTGACGCTCAAAATTTCCACACACCCGCTTCATATGTGCCCGCCCCAAAAGGCCCATTCTGAGCCAGGAAACACCATGCTGTATGCAATTTAGGCAATACAAATGTTGCTCATACTAAAAAGGAAACCTCTCTTTTGTATATTTACTACTGCCGTTTAGTATAAAGCAAAAGTATTTTTTTTATTAGATTAGATTCAATTAGATTCAACTTTATGGTCATTGTGCAGTGTACAAGGACAAAGACAGCGAAATCTGATGTGATTAATCGATGGAATAATCGGTAGAATACTCGATAACTAAAATAACTGATAGCTGCAGCCCAAAATGGAACATACTATTAGTTCCTCTGGCAAAATATCCCAGCAATGCGATGCATACAGTAAGCGCTACTATAACTGCAGCTGTGTTCAGTGGCATTACTAAAATAACGTTAGGCTTCAACAAGTTTTCATATATAACATATTCCCTAAGTTAAGAATGGATTTGCTCAGAGATTGACTCTCACCTATTTTGACGCTGTTTCCAAGGAGTTAATTAGTAAAGGGTCCTTTTTACCAGATGTCAAAGCAACAAAAGACATTAAATTTATAAAGTCTTACAACCTCAATAAATTTACCATTAAGTATTCACCTGAACAGTTTATGATTTTGTATATGGCATCACTGTAATCATTCACCATCAAAATGTTGGGGTAGACATCACCTATTCTGTGTTATCATGTTTGGTTCAGGAGATATGATGCAAAATACAGAAACAGGGCTGTTTTTCTGACACCATTAAAAGTTTAGTTTTTGTCACATCACACTCATTTCACATATCCCATATTTCTACCACACTCACCGCTCTGCAGATCCACTTCCGTTGTCAAACTTCTTCAGAACTTCACAACACTTTAGCTAACAGCTAACATATCTAACAGCTGAACGAGAAGACTTCAGTTCGATTAGCATGCGAGGTAACTTCAAACGCCGCAGTACCTTGGCACGACACCGGGTTGACAGCATAGACAGTTAAAGAAAGGTTGACAGCTGGCGAAACAGTACACACTTCCCGTCTCCTAAAAGCGTCGTGGCCTCGTTTGAAAGTGAAGTGAACGTCGTGTTGATGGATGAATAGTTTAAAAATATATATATTAATATGTTTTCTTTTGCTAAAACTAGATATTTACACAGCTAAAAGACATATTTAGCGTTAAGAACATAAGTTTTTGTTTGAGCGTTACTTGACGCCAGCTTATCTGTTGCCAGATCTCGCGAGAGTTCGCTGAGACACAAACAGGTCTCAAACTAATTCCCTCTTGATTTGGGCCATAGACTATATATATATATGTATATATATATATATATGGTGTTTTTTTCTCTCTTAAATCTTAAATTTGAAATATTCCTATTTCATAGTATAGGCGTACATATATATTGTTTTCTCTAAAAAAATACAGAGTACCGTTTGACTGAATCTTGAACGGTTTTGTCTATGAGTAAGTTATTATTTAGCTTCCGATACTCTCATCATTTATTATTACTTTCTTTAATAATAATAATAATAAATTGAATTTATATAGCGCTTTTCATAGACTCAAAGTCGCTTTACAGGGAAGAATTACAAGTAAGGAAAATACAGCATAACATGAGGAAAGGGGAGGAGAAAAAACCTCGGCAATAAGCACATACAACACGATTCAACACATGACTTGCAACAGGGGAGGGACATGGGGGGGAATGGGGGGTGGAGGTAACCCAGACATAGGCAAGCACAGAGCCATAGAGATAGTGTCTTTCTCTATCACTCTGGGCAAGCAGCCATCAGAGCAGGCAGGAACCAACCAAATGTATAGGGATCATCTTATGATCTGATAAGGGAGCCTAGCAATGTGAGACTTCTTATAGGCTATATATTGCAGACAATATACGTAGAAGTTAACTATAAATCTATCCTAGCTTGCTGTTTACATCTAGCATTACACCAAGTAAACTCTACTGCTTGGGTTAAAAAAACGCCATGCATCTGTCACTGACAACTTCTTGCATAAATAACATGTAGCTTTAAACTGAGTTTTCTCCCGAATTATATCTATCAAGTCATTTGGAGCACCATTAAAGTCCCCACTTATAATTAAGAATGCGTCTTTATATTTATCCTGTAAATCTTTTGTCTTTGAATAGACCTGATTGAACATTATTTCCATAGTATTTGACTCAAATGTTTTGCACCAAAAGCTCTTTTATTTCTGGGCATTATTTAGGTCAGCTGCTTAGCAAAATCTCCTATGAGTATTATTAGTGTTCATAAGGGGAGGGAACTGTTGCCAACTTAGACACGTTGTAGCTAGATTTGTCCATTTATTTCCACTTCTTTTGCAGCTATTAAAAAAACAAACATGTTTTCACCTGCCAGCGAGGGCCTTAACTGGTTCTGTAAAACATGGGAGGTTCATGCAATCTCTCTCCAGATCCCCCAAGGATGTAATCCCTCACTGGCTTCCCACCCGCAAACTCCAAGAACAATTTTGGACTTTTGATTGAAATTACTGCCGGGCTGCCACAGAGAAAAAAATCCTGTTTGTGTCAAAGCCTGATCTGACTAACCTGGGTAAAAAAAAACATTTTACAACAGAGGATTAATGAATATATTCACTTTTATTATTAAATTATACATCTATACAATAGATCCTTAATAAAACTGCAGCTATACAAATCATTAAGAAGAAGTAACCATGTGATATTACCCATTGCGATATAACTGAAACACTGGAGAGGTATGTATTCATTCAGTGATAAGTGGAGATCTGCAGACCATCACATCTTCAGACATACTAAGATAACAAGGACATGCACAGATGGGGCCCAAAGGATCAAGACCCTATCGTTTGACCATGCCACTCTCCTCTATCACTTTCATTCTCATAGTGTTAAGCCAGACGGTGGGGCTCCAGGATGGTAACAGTATTGTTTATCTTTCCATCCGTCAGTCCATCAGTGCATTGGTCCAAAAAAAAATGAAATCAGAGTGAAATATCTTCACAATTGTTGGATCGCGTTTCCTTGAAATTTTGTACAGACATTTATGATTTCTAATGACTTCATTCATTCATTCGTGACAGGATACTTGTGAGAAAAGAAAAAGAAAAACTGTTGCCGCGTTCCCATCAGCCTCAGATTCAGCTTTTGTTGCAATAATGTCTAGCGTGTTAAGCTCAAACTACAACTAACAAACTTGACAAAGACAGCTAACCTGCCTAAGAGCAGCTGAAGCCAATGGACAATAATGAGCTAAATCTGTAGAGCTGAGCCTGACAAGCTCATTTTGACATTTCGCTTTTCCTCTGGCGTCATCTGCAGATCGAACTTAGTATTTTTAGCCCCACTAGTGGTAAGGATCTAACTTAGAAGCAAAATCTCCATTTTTCAGCCATGCTTTAATTTTTGTGCATTACAGGCTCGCGGGCAGGCTCTAGACTTTTTGCCTTGTCTGTGTGTGTGTATGGATTCTTTTCTTAGGATCAACCAGTGTATGATAAGGTATATCAAAAGTATTCTGCTTGAAATATAGAAAACACCGCTTATCCCTGTAATCCAGATAATAAATAAATCAACACATTAGGTCATAGTGCCCTTTTTCTTGGTTGCAAAAAAAGCTCTAAGCACTGCTGGCTATAGCGCTGCAAAATAATGGAACTGGACTGAACTTTTGTACCAGTACTTTTTGAGCTGTGATGCTTCTTAGAAATATCACAGCTTTGCAGTTTGAGTCCGAACTTCTCCTGCCGATTTGGCTTTTTTACATTACCAAGCTAGCGATTGAGATAAAAGCCGTACAACCTCAAACAGTGGTACAAACTCACTCTAGTACTGTGACAAAGTGTAGGTTAGGCTGTGACAGACACACTGACCCTGGAGTTTACTGTAGCTGTACAAGCACCTCCAAAAAAACTCGCTGCTGTGATTGATTCAAACTACTGCAAACCTGATTTGCATGCTGGTTGAACCAGTTTCCGTAAGTACTTTGCTGAGCGCAACACTTCCTGTACATACCAAACTGCTGTCCACTTGCCAAAGAACACCAAAGATACTGCTTGGGAGTTGCAGGATTTGCCAGATTTGCTACCAGCATCAGTGTATGCTGTGTTTTTTTAGCCTGCAGATACCATTCATCTTTTACCTTCATTGGTATTGTATTTGTTTTTGCTTGTTTATTTTCTGTTTTGGATCCTACTGTATTGTAACAAATGTTTATTGTGTGAAACACTTTGTGACTCTGTAAAAGGTGCTATATCAAATACAATTATTATTATTATTATTATTATTATTATTATTATTATTATTATTATTATTATTATATTACTGGCTGCTGCAAAGTTGAAATTGACATCCCTTACCTGTTTGCGCTTGTGTATATGACTGCTTTGTATTTATTTAAATATGATAATCCTCTCCATTTCTTATTTCTGCTATTTTCATGATACAATATACACATGTGCTTTTGGACTTTTATGTACTTGAAAAATAATACATAAGCCAAATTTTCACATGGAAATGAAATCCATTAATTTCATGAGTAATCAGCTAAAAGTTTCCTACAGCTAAATATACAGTATGTGGTCTGAACGGTGTATAATGCTTTCTGAGGGACAAGACTTAAAAAAATCCTTGAAAGTGTTGGGATTTACAAATTGAGAAAAGATTACAGGATTTAGGTATGCAAATTCTTTTCCCATGCTGTTTCAAACAGTCCGGGGTAAAATAAACCCAGTGAAAGAAATGAATAAATTACTGAGAGTCACCCTTTACTGATAGTCAAATGGCCGATGTAGTGCATGACTGGGAAATTCAAATATCCGTTTATTCTATAGTAGTGTGGTGGGTTGCAGAACTGAATGACAAGAAGCTCCTCTCTATGTAAATGTGATTGCTTTTGTGCAAATCACGCAAACAACTTCTAAAATGTTCAAATAAAACTTGTATGCAAATTAGGCACTCATACAGTGTAGGCAGTATTAACCCCTTTACTTCTACCACATTCACCACCACTGAAAAAACAAAGACAGCAGCGAATGCACGCATATCTTACAGGCCTGACCTATATTTCCTGACTCGCAAGTCCAATTTTACTGAGTCCCACTGTACTGTGGAAGTATTCAGCGTTTCAGGTTTCAAACAAAATGTTTTAAATTGTGCGCATTCAGGATGGACAGCAGCCTTTCGCTCGTTGCACTCATGGTGTCCCTTTTGTCCACCCCTGCAGAACGTTCATCTTTTTGCTTTACACATTTTGCAACGACAGAAACCACAGCAGCTTGATTCTGACAGTTTCACCAACATTAAATACACTAACAGCTGTAAAGATTCAGCCACTTGCTTGTACTGGAGCATTACGAGAGTGGACTAACAGGCTACAGTTTTTTTTAAAGTGTTCCTGGGAGACTTCCAGGGCACAGAGAAGTGTTTGTTGTAAGAAATCCTGCAGCAGTGCATCCACCTGTTTTGTCCCTTATAAGAGAGAGGTAAGTTTGTGGCTGAGGTCCACAGAGTGCACAGTGCAGTCAGATGTAGTACTCCTTCATGTTGTCCCTGACTGAGTTGTTGAGGTGCAGCTCTGTCCTGTAGTCTGTGTACATGCTGTGTCTGTTCTCCTCTTTGATGCTGCTGCTCCTCTGGGCCCGCCTGTGCTGGTAGAGCAGGCGACTTATCACAGCCAGAGCGCACACAGCAATGAAGACCACCGCTGTGACCACACCTGAGAACACAGCAGGGGACAGGCATTAGTAGAGACCAGGGGACAATGCTGCTAACCAGGGCTGTCCCCCTGATCCTAGTCTCGCATTGCCAGACCTCCCTCCACAGCGCAAAGGAGGGTCTGGCCAGTCCACACAGTATTCTAGGATGGGAGAAAAACGTTTCTCTGGTTTATTGGCATTTCTGTAAACCAATCACAATCGTCTTGGGCGGCGCTAAGCCCCGGACACAATGACGGTGCCTCGGCAAAATAGCCTCAGGAAGGAACTTGTTTTGGTGGAACATGCATACGTTCAAAAGTTGTTTTAGTCGTTCAACAGGAAACTCAGATTGGACAGATAGTCTAGCTAGCTGTCTGGATTTACCCTGCAGAGATCTGAGGAGCAGTTAACCATAGTCCTCAGAAATCCACCAGAGTTTAGAATGACAACACAAAAAAAGCTGAAGGTAACCGACATCTGGCCGAAAATGAGGGATATCCGGCGGAATTACCGGTGGCACCTGAACAACCCCGTAAATGAAACATCTTCGATATAGACTACCCTGATCCTGATCTAAATTGGTAACAGTAATGTCCATTTGCTTTGACTCAGTTGACTTTAAAGCTATAGTGCGCTATTTATAACTATTTTATATTAATAAACGCCTGTTACATTCAAGCCATTGCCAAATGAGTTGATACAAAGCCTAATTCAGCTCAACAGAACTCTTTCTCTATTTCTCAGTAGGACTATGTTTACAAAATGGTGTAGTCCGGCAACTTTCGCTATAGTCTCTATGGTAGGCTAAATATGGGGCACCAGTAACCTCCTGGAGTCCCCGCTGTTTGCCACGCAACACATAATTCACACTTTTTTTTCACACTTTTCACATTAGACACAACGTGTTAATTAGTGAGCATTAGAGGTGCTGGAAGGCGGATTGTGTTACCTTTGGACAAGGCCAGGCTTGCTGTTTTCCCCCTGCCTGCAGTCTTTATGCTTAGCTAAGCTAACCATTTCCTGGCTCCAGTATTACCGTTCGCCTCATCTAACTCAGCAAGAAAGCAAATAAGCATATTTCTAAAACGTTACATTAAGCCAAACCCTGTTCTGTATCTAGTCACAATAACAACGTGGACCCGTTTTGTATTGTGTTGTTAGGTTTGGGTTTTAGATCTGAAATGTGTTTCCCAAAATGTGGAACTATTCTTTTCAATGATTTGATCGGTCTCATACTGATCTTGCAGATCAGCTTGGGGACATCTGTCAACAATGTTTAAGGAGATGTAAAATGCAAAGCTATGGTTTCAGGTTTAGAAAAGCACACAGAAATCCTTTAACATCACCGACTTCAATTCACTTTCAAAGAAAACTGCGTGAGTGGCAGTAATGAAAATGAGCTCGAGTTATCATGAGACCAGGAAGGAAAAAACAGAAATGAAATGGGAAGCAAATGGAGAGAATGACAAATAACAAACAGCTGGGACTCATTTTCAATTAAGCAAAGAAAAATAAACCAGCACAGAAGAGAGAAAAACAAACCTGCTATCACAGCCAAATCCTTCTGGGTTCTGTTGCCATGCTGCTCCTTGTCTTTATTTGCTGTTACAGTTTGATCTGGAGAAGCAGAATCAGACAAATCAACAGACAATAAATGTCCTTATCATACAGGAGACGTTAAGATCTCTGGAATCTCTGGTACCTGTGAAGAGTAGTTTGTTATTAGTGCTGTCAGTTAAACGCGTTAACGGCGTTAACGCAAACTCATTTTAACGGCGTCAATTTTTTTATAGTGAGATTAACGTTCTTTTTGGCCTAGCAGACTTTGTAGTTTTTTTCATATGCTGTTGCAACAACTAGTAACGTTAGAAAAACTACAACACCACACCGAATCTAGCTAGACCGGAAACAAAACAACAGGCACTTGTTTGGGCTTGCGAGCCGGCCAGAGAGCAGTAGGCTAACGTTACGTTTTGAGTGGATGGCGAGCGCGAGACGCTGTCACTAAGATTCTGAATGGAAAGTTTACTTTTAAAAAGTTGCCAAATGGTTCCATTGACAAGACCAAAGTGATCTGTGTGTTTTGTCGTTGTGAACTGAGCTATCATCGCAGCACTGAAATAATAATAAAAATACCACATGATGGCCAAGCACACAGCTGATGCGAATTCTCCGCCCCCTCGTCAAAGCCAGGCGACAATGGATGACTTCAGACAGAAGCACATGTGAGAATGTTAGTGTGAAATTAAACACTTCAGTATATGCCAATGTTGCTTTCAATAAAAAAAACATTTTCACAAAGCAAGTCGATCCACTGTTCCATGTTGATAAGAGCATTAAAATGAGAAAAAAATAATGGGACAAAAAGAAATCAAGGGACATTTAGAAGAGATAAAAATGTGTGATTATTTGCGATTAACTGCGAGTTAACTGTGACATTAATGCGATTAATCGCGATTAAATATTTGAATCGTCTGACAGCACTATTTGTTACCTGTTCACTGCGCTAGAAAAACTCAATTATATAACAAGATAACCACATTAAGTTTAGTCTCTCCTCTCTGAATAAGCCCAAACGTGTCTGTTTTTTGTCTCTATACACTGACATTTGTAATCTCCTGCAGCAAAGCTTGATTGGTCTTTATGGCCTGAATGGTCTTTAATGCTTTTAAGTTATAGAAAGTACAAATAATGTTTTTTTTTGTATCAAGGGTCTGATTTGTACATGGAGAACAAACGCTGTACAACGGTTTAACCAGATTGACTCAAAGGGCAGAAAAGAGACAAAGATCCCTCTGAGCAACAGTTGAATAAAAAGAGAAGAACTCAACAGTCATTGGTAAAAGAAACTGAAAGCTTGTGTGTAGATTTAAATAGTGTAGAGTGAACTATAATGCAGCCTATAACAAGCTGGAATTAACCGGCAACATGAACAGAGCTCTGCGACACCGGCTATGATGCTCCGCATGGTGCTCTGTCAGGTGAGCAGTAGTTGGGTACAGAGCTCCGCGAGCTGCTGGTCGTTGTTGGTGGTTCAGTTACCTGAGAATAGGTGACTGTGAGCCGGGTACAGAGCACTGCGAGCTCCTGGTCGTTGTTGGTGGTTCAGTTACCTGAGAATAGGTGACTGTGAGCTGGGTACAGAGCTCCGCGAGCTCCTGGTCGTTGTTGGTGGTTCAGTTACCTGAGAATAGGTGACTGTGAGCCGGGTACAGAGCACTGCGAGCTGCCGGTCATTTCGCCGGAGATTACGGTTAAGTTTAGGTTAAGAAAAAGTGAGCGTTATGTGGCGACGAAAGTTAAGTTTAGGCATCAAAACAACTAGTTAAGTTTAGGAAAAAGTTCGTGGATGGAATTAAAACACTCCTAAGGAACAAGCATTTCCTGGGGGAAAGTATTTTGTTTTCCCCGGGAAGCAAACTGCGCTCCCTGGTCCTGTGTGTTAACGGCCACAGGCTGAACAGGCTGCATCACACAACAATAATTACATCCACCAGTAAAATGTTTACATGTATTTATACTTTTATTCTCGTGCAATAATCACATCCATGCCTGTGAAATGTTTACATTTACTCTAGAGAGATATACAAACTCTTATTCTAGTGCATATTACATTTGATTTATTTACCGTATTATATTTGAACCTGTGTGAACCTGTGTTGTCGGCTGTGGATGTTTGTTTGCTTAATTTGTTTCTGTAATATTTTTAATATGATTATATATTCAAAGCCTGGCAGAGTTTGACCTGCATTAAACCCTGGTCAGAAGGAGGGCATCTCAATTTACTGTATTTAAAATCACACACTTTAAAGCTTAAAGATCTGTTAGAAGTTAAGACTGCGCAAATAATCTATGAAGCAAAAAACTGTTCACGGATAAAGAGAGGGGGGGGGGGGGGGGAATACAACTTGAGAGGGATTTTAAATATGAAACAACAGTATGCTCGGACAAAGCTCAAAAGTATGTGTATTTTGATTTGTGGGGTGCTTTTGTGCAATCGATGAAACGCAATGCAAATAAGTTGCAATTAAAAAAAAAAGGTACAAAAGATTTATTTTTAGAAAGTGAAAATAACACGGAAATAACACTGTTTTTGTTTATTCTTCCTTATCTTAATAGCTAGATTAGTAGGACGGAAATTGGAGTGGTACTTTTGTGTTATTTAAAATGGTCTGTTTGATTTATTTTGTTTGACTGTGATTTAGTTGTGGTAAAGTGTAGGGGTAGGACCTGATAAGCCCAGGGCTTCTATCTATCCCTTTTCGAACGGGTCGAGTTATGTTGAAATTTTGTTCATTTTTGTTATCTATTTTCTTATCTATTCAAATATATAATTATTTTAACAGTTTGAAATAAAGACTTCATTCAGTCACTCAGGGTGTTGATGATGAAGGGTTAGCTGACGTGCGTTGACACGTTTAACCTGTGTCAAAATGTCACACTGGATAATGGCGAATGAGCCTTGAAGCAAGTGGCTGCTGGTTTCATTACATGTTAGAGCTCCACAAGACGAGCCGTTGCATCTAGCTGCCAAAACGACGACATTCTGTGCATCAGCCAACGCTGAGCTCCAGTTGGCGCCTCAACAGACAGGACAATTAGGACAGCATCTAAAACGTATGTATCGTTCATGATGTAGTTTTATATATCTTGTGGCAATATGGCTCAATGTAAGCAACACCCAGAACCCGTCCATCTTGTGGGCGACTTTATGTCAAAATGCCAATTGCTGCACCTTAGTAATAAACAAGCTCAAACCGTAACTGTGCATCCGTTCACAAAATATGCACACAAATAATTAGGGAGAAAAAAAAAGATTGATAGTGTAAAAATTTGTGTCACAGTTAAGATGCAGGTATAGAGACAGCTCCATTGGTGAAAATGGAAATGGATCTGTTCTGTGACACAAACACAGCTGGACTGTGTCTTTTTAGACAGACTGTAATTAACTTCACGTTACACGTTTTAAAGAACCGTAACAGTTCAACAGGAAGCCAATTAGACTGATAGCTCTGCCTATGAGTTCATTTGTTCATTTTCAGAAAGCCTGGCGCCTGCGACACAAAGACAAGTTAGTACAGTCGTAGCTATTTTTGAGGCTTCACTCAGGTTTTCTGGTAGCACAAAACTAGGCCACTTTTAACCAAGTACCTCACGTTGTTTAAAGGTAACCCACTCAAAAGAGTTCACCTTTTCCAAAGTAATCGGATCATTTCTACTGCACACCTGACACGGACAAACAAGTTGTTCCATAAGCAGCAGTTCCTCCAATGGACACTAGAGGCTTTCTCCAAGAAACTATTTGTGTCTGATGCATGTCAAAACACCCACACCCAGGGTGCGATTTTCCGATTTGTGAACAGTCTATAGTGCCATAGAACGCTCAAATCCGAGCGGCAGTTGCTGGTTGTATTTAGCCGCTACAGAGCTCCAGGACGCCACCTACCAGCGGCAGTTGTTTAGCCGCCAATAGGTGACTGTGAGTGGGGTACAGGCACCGCCACATGACGGTCCTTTACGGGGCCGTGGATGGTAGTTGAGTTTAGCCAGAAAAAGTCAGCGTTGTGCGGTGATGACAGTTAAGTTTAGGAAAAAGGCCGTGGTTAAAACACTCCCGCGAATTGAACTCCACTCCCCGGCTTGAACATGCTGTGTTTTTTGTGGACACCACGTTGTGCTATTTCATTTTGAGATTATTTTCCATTGGATATTGAAGTTCATAAATAAGTGTTTTGGCATCGCCGGCCGAGTGGCACTATACTCATGGTGCTATTGAAAGGGGGATTTCATTTTTGCATGTTTTGTTTTGTTGTGCATGATCAAAAACATTTTTTTTTTCCAAAATCGCACCCTGCCCACACCTATTGTTTTCTGTGTGAAAAGCCCACACACAGACTGTGCCTTAACTTCTGTCTGTGTGGTACGTCTGATGTGTGCTAGAGGCGCCGGTGAACAACGTGAAAATATGCAATGCTGTGAGTGGAGGTTCACTGCAGCCAGAGAGAAGGAGAGAAAGTGGCAAGAAAGAGCATCTGTTGGTGTCGTCATGCACTGCAGGCTGTTTTATTTTTATTTCACGAACTGTCAGCTGGTCGGAAAGTGTTTTAGAGAGAGGATTACGAGCGGCCGCTTGCACGGTAACACCGTAACGGTAGGCCTACGTGGACGAGTGAGGTAGAGAGTGACTGAAGAGAGAGAGCGCCAGGCAGCATTACAACAAAGCAGTAAATCAGAGAAATAAAACGTTTTCGCCGATTTCTCACTCGAAATGCAACTGTAGCAAGTATCTCACTATCATTAACATCGTCCAAATTCATAATCAGAAACAACAAATAATATATCCAACTACAAAAAAGCTGGGAAGTCGAAAGTTAGAAGTTCAAAGAGTCACTGGCTATGAAGATGATACACAGTCTTGTCTCTTCTCATTGGTTTAAACTGGCAGCTTTCTGGATGCTGCAGACCGGTGTGTTGCAAGTAGCTGCAGGATTTATCTTGTCTCGTCGCAAATCTTTGGTCTGGACTTGTTACCGCACACACAGTGAGTGATAGAGTGACGTTGTAAGTTGTTGTTAAAGACTTTTACTTGCTACACTTCAGCAGTTCAGCTCCATTTACCTGAGGTAAAGACCTTTATCTTTATCTGTAGCCAATATTTGTGTTGGCTATAGAACACAATAGTCTAGCTAGTGTAGCTAAACAGGTGAAATACAAGAAATAGCACGCCTAGTAGGTATCTAGGTATCTGAAGCTCTCTGTTCTTTACCATCAATATAACCTGATATCTCTATAGTATTAAAACACTATCAGTCCCTAAATATCATAGTGTCACTGTCTTGTACCAATATAGCCTTCAATTCATTGAACAGATGGATATTTTAGGAGAGAGAGGGAGAAGCACCAAGGCATAGCCTAAACTAAATTATTTCATGATATTTATATGCTATATTCTGACCAACTTAACCATTTGCTGTAATAAATTAAACAAGTATGTAGATGTTGCCTAAATGTAGACTATATATCAGCATACATACATACTACAACTTTTATTCATACATTTTTTATTCATAAAGGTTATTGAATTCACCGAACACCCCTAGTAATTACATAGTCTTATTTTGACCTGCAATGTATCTACTAGAGAGAGGAATTAGGTATGGCTTTACCACATGGGCGGATAGATAGATAGATAGATAGATAGATAGATAGATAGATAGATAGATAGATAGATAGATAGATAGATAGATAGATAGTGGTTAAGTCTTAGCCTAAAGAAGAACTCAGCAGGAGCAAAGTCTGGCCTAAGTAAATCCCCCCCCCCCCCAAGCAGCTTTGATGTATCTAAAAGCTAACATTAGAGTTTGTAAGTATGATTTTGCAAGGGAAAGTTTGCATAGCCTCGGGGCTAAGCCCCCCCTGTCTTTCAATCCTAGTGACGTCCCTGTTACAGGCCAAAAGAGAAATTAATTAGGGCTGCAACTATCTTTTTTCTTAAAATTGTTGATTAATGTATCACTTATTTTTTTAAATTAACCGTTATGTCTGTCTATGGAATGTCAGTTAGTGCAAATCTCCCTCCATAATTTCCCTTCAAATAACTTGATTTGTCACTCATTCGGATATTTAATGCACAATCACAAAGAAAAGCAGCAAATCCCCACACTTAAGAAGCTTAAAACAGAAAATGTTGCTGGATAAATAACTGGAAAGATCAATTAATTATTACCATTTTTTTTGTCATCAACTAATGGATTTTAGTGGGGAGGACAGAGCTGTCACCTTTTTCATCTCACTTGAGTTTGTAGGCCTAAAGAAGAAAGCTCTTGTTTTTGAATTTGATGGGAAGCTCCTTCAATTTAAAGCATCTAAACTAAATTCTGGAATTCAGAGTGACCTACAGGTAACCTCAAGCACACCACACGCTCGATTTTAGTCAACAGTTTAGAATAGAAACGCACAAATGTTTGTGCATCAAAGAGTTGCCAGCTTGTGTGGTTGCCAGCGTTTGTTGCTCAGCATGTAGCTCGACCTGGACATGACTAGTATCAGTGTGTGTGGGCGAGTTAAAGAGCAGAGTGTGTGTGAGTGTTTTACCTTGCAGTGTGTGCGAGGTGGACTCCGCCAGTGCTCCACAATTTGATTGGACCAATGGACCCCGGATGGTGACCAATGAGCTTCCTCGATTTGTCAGCGCCGCCTTCAGCGGTGCAACGTGATTGAACTGGACCGAGGACAGGCAGCCAATGAAACCTTTAGTAGCTGCTTGCATTACTTCCTCATTGAGGTTCTCCCTCCCTGCAAGGATACAGATGATGGGTGAAAATATAGTATGTTATGTATTTTTTATGAATTACAGTCATTTCTGTGTTACCAAATCAGGGATGACTAGGGTTGGGTACCGAGACCCGGTGCTAATACGGCACCGGTGTCTTAACGATCGGTACGGACCGAATAGCAACGCAGATTTCGGTGCCACATAAATGCCTGCGCTTCTCTCTGATGCTCCGAAACAGACGTTACAGGCAACACAAGCATTGCTGCATGTGATGTAGTTAACATTACACTTGGGAGCAGGTAATGTTAGCCTACCGTTAGCTAGCAGCTGGATTAAACACTGTTTAAATGCTGACAGCTAATGTTAAACGGTGTAACACGTGACTGTATTTCACTAGGGTGACCATATTTTGATTTCCAAAAAAGAGGACACTATGCCCGGCCTTGAGACACAAATTCAGACAGGCTTCTCAGAGGTTAATGAACATGCTTTTTTATGCCTCAATGGTACAACAATAACATCTGTAATAAAATAAAATCTGTAACAACCTGTAACAAAATAATAGCTCTCTTTTCAAATAAATAAATAAATAAATAATATGAAATAATGTTCTAAATATGACCTCTTCTGTGTTCCAGCTTCAACAAAATATCTCTTAATACCGTTTCAATGTAATAAGATAAATAATAAAACTGTTTTATTATTTTTCCCAGGTCTAACAAAGAACTCTCACCTCGCACAGCCTTTTTATGTTTTTCGGTGTCCATGTGAGCTTTGAGATCTCCAGCACCTTTATTAGACACTGAAACATATTAAGTAGGCGTTCAATGGTCCCATGACAAACAGTGAAACCCGGACATTTTCATGAATTTAAACATTCCATCTGCAGCTGCCGTTGTCGGAAAAACAACACAGACGGTGCGTTTACTTGAAACTCGCCTCACCAGTCTCGTGGTGCATTCAAAGTTATTGTAAAGTACCCTTTTCCCATCTACGTAGTGGTTGTTTTTGTTGTTTACCAGCAATCTACTGGTGAGATAAGTTATTGTTGTAATTTATTGTTATTACATTTTTAATAAATCATTTAATTTTGACCATATGGCCTTAGCTATAAACAAGCCGTTCTAAAATGCTGCTGACTGTCGCTTTGTGCTCCTTTAAAAAAATAATATATATAAAATAAAAATAATATATATATATATATATATATATATATATTCATGAATATATTTAAAATCTTTTGAAAAGTATCGGTTCAGGCACCGTTTTAAAAGTATCGTTTTAACATCGGAAAAACTCCAAACGATACCCAACCCTAGGGATGACGTGGGAGTTTTTTCAGCCATTTTCTCAACATTATGGGAGGACTTACTGGTGACTTTGCCCAATGTCAGGGATCTGATTAAGATCAGCTCTGCATCAGATGACAGTGTGTACTTTCTGTGGATGTCCTGGTCGATCTGGTTGAGTGGAGAGAAATCAAATAACAAGGCAATTACAAGAAATCTAAACCGATGTAACACCGGCAGCAGCAGCAGCACATTTCAATACATTATAGATTGAGAATCGTCTTCTCTACAGCTTCATGCAAAACCATATCCGCCTACAGTTAGCTTTTAAGTGATTTATACCTTCTGCACTACCATGCTGACTCAGTCGCATCACTTAACGTGGCAATCTGCAATAAAACCCCGCTGGATTTTGATTACGTCCACTTCCGTTTATGAAATGCTTCAGTGGTACATCTATAGAGGAGCTGATGACCCAGCTAAGAATTGATTTCATTGCATCGGAAACTTCATTTAAATACCATCTCTCAAAAGTGTTTGGACAGCAGTTAGAAGATTCAACTCTAGTTCCTCACTGATGTGATAACGTTGTGTCATTGTACACAGTTAGAATAATTAATCTAGTTAATAATAATAATAATCAAATAATCTAATCAAATAATTAATAACATTGTCTTAGCTATTCTATTATTTGCCTTTCCCCACTTGTCAATGTATCCACATTATTCTCTCATTGGTAAACTATTTTGTAAAAGCGCCAATTCTCAACCGTCCAATATTGTCGCAATATCGACATTGAGGTATTTGGTCAAGAATATGGTGATAGCTGATTTCCTCGTATCGCCCAGCCCTAGGTAAAGCTAACGCAAAATTATCGACAGGGATCGCAAAACTTGATACGAGGGAATGCAAAAGCATTGCGAGGTAAAAAAAACAATAACAAAAAACAACTCCCGCCGTGACCTTTCGGGGGCTCCCCACTGCTCACCTGTACATAGAGGTTTTTTCCCACTCGGTGAATTCTGATTCGATGGAGTCGTCCGTCTGCCAGGTTAGTGAGGACGGGGCGGAACACGTCTGGACTCCTGTCTGTCTGAAGGTGATACCATATCTGCAGACTCCCTGGACACAAAGCACGAAAAGACATCCTCTCAATGGACCTGTGTGGAGGTCCCCATCTGTGCCACAGACTCAAGTCCAGTCCACTGACATGAAAACCCCACTTTGGCTTCAAGTATTTGAACATTGCATTATAATGCCAAATAGGAGAAGAGAATAGACCTCTTTACCAAAATCATTTGGCTGCTGCTGCTGCTTATATATAAATAGACCGCTGTATCTAAACTTCTTCAATTGCTTTTTGAGATACACAAATATTTATCTCATAGCTCTTCGCTCCCACACAGAATAAGTCAATATGTGCTCAGTGTTCCTCCTACACACACAATCGTTGCCAGATCAAAGAGTCAGATAGCTATGCATTGTCAAGTGAAGCTGGGTCAATATTACAATTCCCGGTCGGTAGGTGAAGGGCTTTGTGAAGTGATTCATTTCAAATCCTGAGAGTACTCCTATAGATGAAGGTCACCGTGGATGAAGTGTCTCCTCTGCCCTTCAGTGTTTACAGAGACCCGAGGAACATGGGAGTTCTGATTTACCACAAAAGGGTGTCTTAGGACACTGACTCTGACTCTGACTCTGACTAACAACTGCTCTGTCACTCAGTATGATACTCAGAAGTTTGGATAGAGCTCAAAGACTGTCAGCTTAAAGCTCTGAAGTCTTTTTTGGTGTCAGAAACTGAAAACGCTGAGATATGGCTTTGACGGCAGGAAATACTTTGTAACAAGTGAGGACCTTTTTTCTCAAGACCTAAAGCAGGTCAAAACAGTTCAGTCCATTCGCAGTTTTTTTTTGTTTTTATTCTTTTATTGTTTTGTTCACTCTCCAAGGTCTTTTTAAAAAAAATGTTCTCCTTTGGATATACAAGGACTTTTATTGTGCATATGTTCTGGTGTAGTATAGGACTGAAGAAAGATGCAGAGCAGGAGCAGAACCGCGGAGGGTAAATCTATTCATTAGCCCATAATCAGTTTGCACAAAGTTGTGGGGGCGGCTGCGGTATTATATTCGTGCTGGCAGAAGCAGTTAAGATGCACATTAGCTGTCTGTTCACTGTCAGCCACACTTTCTGTTCTGCTCAACACCTTTCAGAATGCAAATTAACTTGAGATTTCCCAAGAATTATTTAGAGGTTTTCATATGGGAATGTGTTAATTAAGTGGCGCCTGGGTGGCTTGCCTGGTGGAGCACGCGCCCATATGTAGAGGTTTAATCCTTGATGCAGATGCCGCGGGTTTGACTCCGCCCTGTGGCCCTTTGCATGTCATCCCACCCTCTCTCTCCCCTTTCATGTCTTCAGCTGTCCTATAAAAATAAAGGCCTAAAATGCCCAAAAAGTAATCTTTAAAAAAAAAAAAAAAAGCTCCACTACACCTATGTGACACACACACACACACAAGTGAGCCATGTCTCTGTGCGTGACGTAGTGTTTTTCCTACATTGCATTATGATTTGGTAAAAGCATGCTGCATGCTTATTGGCTCACTGCCTATGGACGCAGTTCAGTGCCTAAAAGTGTCAAAATTGGGTCCCCAGCCATAGCAGAGACACCCCATATTTCCACAATGCTGCTGTAAACCAGTTTTAATTGAATCAGGCCAGTTTAAATGTAACACATTTAATGTTACTTTTAATATTTTCCTGTATAATACTAAAAATGAAATGGATGTCCTTGCAATCGGTTCTTGCTGGAGGTTAAAAATAACCCTACCCTGGTAGCTGGAGTGCAATGGGATTTTGATTGAATCCATTCCATTTAAGTGGATTTTTCTGCCTAAAAATGACAACCTCTGGCGTATCTCGTATGTGGTGCAAACGTAAAGTGGACCAGCCCACTGTCAAGGCAGCAATCTCTTATGTATTTATGCAAAATTATTTGGTAACCATGGTAACACATTTGTGTCAGCCTGTGAGTGCAGGGATTTTTCCTGAAAATAAGAACCTGATAAAAAAAAAGTGAACAGTGTTGAACAGTGTTAGGATTGTGTCCTTCCTCAACAACCCCTAAAAATAAGACCCATGTCCTATTTTGGTCTTGTTTCTACCCACTTGTCATTATTCACTTCATATGAGATCCTGTTGGGTGAAGTTAGACGCTCACACCCACCTATTACTTTGTGTATTTTTGTCACCAGACATATGTTGTGTTGTTTTTTTATATAAACAGATTTTTTACAATCTACCCCTGTTTTAGAACTCTCTGCAAACCATGTCTCTGTTGTGGAGCCGTTTTACAGTCACACAGAGAGGTTAAGTAAAACTGGATGCTGACACGCAGTTAATTACTACTAATTCATAGAGATCAGCACTGTAAAGCCAGCTTGCGTTTGGTCAAAACATTTGCACTGATTCCACAATTCGAAAAACAAGAATCTTAAAAAAAAAATAACAAAAAAAGGAAACATTTGAAGTTTTTTATTTCAGCCCCCACGAGCAAATCCACAAATTGCCTATTGGGTTGCAAAAATTGTAAATAATTGAGCATGTAAGCAACGAACTTCACAGCTGGTCTAATCACTGAGCTTTTTTTGCTTTTTTTATTTTGATCCCGAGCAGTCATGTACCTGAAAGCAACATTTTGATCTCACTGTCATCATGTGGAATCACATCACAATTTCATCACATCTCTGTGGGCTTCATATGTCAAACAGTAGGTTTCCATCCAAATCATCGCTGCCGTATGGCGATGTCAAGTTTGAACCATGTAGCATTTTATACAACCAAGTGCTCATATTACGCTTTTTGGCTTTTTCCCTTTCCTTTATTGTGTTATATATATTTTTAGTGCACGTTATAGGTTTACAAAGTGAAAAAGCCCAAAGTCCCCCCATGTTACCATCTCCAACAGAAAACACTGTTCACAAACTGCTCCAAACAGCTCTGTTGTAGTCCAGCCTTTACTTCTGAGACAAACGTGGTCACTTTGTAACGTTATAATGCTCGCCTAGCTGCTAGCGTGGCACGCCCTCATACTCAGCTTCTAAGTGGCAAATTTCAAATTTCAAACAAAGATGGAACAGAAGTGTGATGTCTCACTCTGTAGCTAAAACGGAGAGCTCAACACACAGGGTGAAAAGAGGAGCTGCAGCAATGTGCAGTACGACAAAAATATGGTGTTTTTTGAAAATTAAACGATGTAAACCTATTCTGATTTAACCTCTAAATACAATTATGAACCTAAACATTAGCATAATATGAGGACTTTAAGCAGCACTGCTTTGGTTGAGTTAACATGTTGGAAGATGTTTGCTAACCATGCAGCTGCTAAATGTAGCTGTCTGGCTGCATAGGCTGAGTTAATGTTTTCTCCACCTCGGCGATAAAGGCTACAGATAACATTCAAAGAAGTATATAAATACTTAACTATATCTGCAATTGCCATACGTTATTACTGTGTGCCCGGTCTTTTTTCTTTCATGCTATTAATGGAAAAACCTGTATGTACCGTTCTTGGCGAGGATGACAGCGATGTATTGCTGGCTGAAGGTGCTGACAGTGAGCAGCATGGCCGGCCGCTGGGAGGTGACGAAGCTGAAGGCCACGTCCTCTCTGGCTCTGCTGCTGCTTTCTGTGGAAACACTGGAGGCCTGCGAGCTTCTGTTCTGCATCACTGAGAAGGGCTCCTGGAAAGTGTAGGTCACTGAGGACTCCATGTCGAAGGACACCGACACCTCTGCACACACAGAGACACAGAGGAAGAAATAAAAAATATGTTTCAGTGCCGGGAGCTCTGTTACAACTCTTTTTGAAACAAGATTAAAAGACTGAAAGCCAGCTCATGACCTCCAGAGGCTGCAATGTTCATTACGCCTCAAAATATAAAAGCAACAACACAACCTCATCGAAAGAGGGGGTAAAAAAAAAGTAGTTTGTTCCCAATGGGTAAAGCTACAGGGAAGGCGCTGTTTGAATGAAAATCTGTCCACAAATAATGTTTTTCTTCAGAGGTGTAGCGCTGTTTATGTGCAGGGACACGGCAGAGCTCAGGTGGATTTACTGCATACCTACTAATAGCCAGAAATGCATTAGTCTCTATTTTGCAGAGCAAAGCTGCAGCAAAACATAATGTATTATGTGGTCTTGTTCTGCACACAGGAAACTTATGTTCCCTAACTTTAGCCTTTAAGTCCTGAGAAAAGGTGTTGTCTATAAACTAACTCACTCGCTGTCTTTGCCATGGTTGTGTATGTTTAATGTTTCAGTTTCCTGTTTTATTTTGTAGTCTGTTTTTCTCCCATGTCATGTCTTGTTTTACTTCCTGCCTTGTGTTTCCCACCGTTGTGATTTTCTGCCCCACCCTGATGTGTTCCACCCGTTCCTTGTTTCACCCTCGTTACCTTGTGTATTTAGTCTCTGTGTTGTCTTTGTCTGTTGTCAGATCATTGTATTGCATTGTCTGTGTATTTCTACCCCGTTTGTCTCGATGTTCCAGTTATTGTGATTCCTGGTCATTTGGCTTTCTGAACGTTTTTTGGAACTATTTTTGCCTGCTTACTTCAGGACTCTTTTTGTTGTAACCCTTTATTAAATCTTCAAACTCAACACTGCCCTGTCATCTCTGCATTTTCAGGTCCGTCATTTCTCTAAATCCTGACAGTCTTTCTGTAACACACAAACTTGGTGGAGGGATATGAAAATGGATGATCAACTATCATGCACACACACTGTGACAAATGTGAAGCAAACACATCAAAGCACATTATTAAACTTCATCTCCATGAAAAAAACACCCAGACATGATGTTGACAACAAACCAGCGGCTACAACAGACATTCAGTTCCCTCAACAAAACTCACCTAACAAGCCAGCTTGTGCGTATTACGTGTTTTGTTGTGTGGGGGAAAAAAAGCCCCATTTCTTACCTAACATTAAATTACATAGCTCCTGGAGGTAAGAGAGAGTAGCAGAGTGTATAAAAGATTGAAGCCACAGTATGCCAACATACTAAGATGCCATCACATTACTGTCTTGTTTGACATTGCTGCAATTATACATTTACAATGAGAGGGCCCCAGTAGTACCACAGTCTCTGCTAGTAGCACATTCACTGATCATCTCTAGGCAACTGCTGCATATAATTGCTACGTAAAGTACTAATATATTTATAAACTGAATAAATACCAGAATATCAAACTGACAAATTGCTTTTCAAAGAGGCAACGCTCCTGGTTTAATCTCACACTTGCTTTTTAATGTGGCGTACTTTCATTTTGTCAAAACTTCAGAGCTTTAAAAAGCTGCCATCATTCTATCACACAGCTGAAAGCATTTTATTTAACAAGCACATTTTACACCTGAAAGTTGAACTCCCAGAGAGACATAGATCAAAGTGAGAGGCAATAACCTATAGGTGACACATCTGACAGGCAGCACAACATGATCCAAGTTGTAATAAAGAAGAAATATCTTTGAACAGCAGTCAAATTTACTATATTCTGGCATGGGTGCCACTTTTCATCGTTATCGGGCAGAAACCTTGCATCTCCATATTTTGTCATATTCATTTTTTTTCTCCATAAATCAATGCGGTTGGTCACCCTTTATGTCCGTCCGTGGGTTTTTACAAAATATTTAAACAGTCACGAGGTGATTCCGTCTGACTTTTGTCTTTGAAAAACGGCTCAAGAAAATGTTTTCAAATCAGCCTTCTTTTCCTTTCCTGAAAACTAATCATCCACTAATCTGTTTTTTTTAATTCACATTTGATGAAATTTATGGACATTGTTACATTCAAAACTGCACAATTTATGTTTAAAGTTAAAGAAAATAATTTACCATATAACATATGCGCAGTGTTGAATGAAAGAGATGGAGGATATCATCTAAGAGGACAATGTATGTTCAAACAACCTCTTGTGCGAACTGCTGTTAGTGTGTTTCAGTTTGTGGGGTGACCTTATGGAATGGACTGAACAATGACATCAAACATATCATTCAGTTCAAAAATAGATTTGTGGTTGTGAGTCCATGCAGGGCCTTATATGTTAAAAGAAGAACCTTAAAATCAGCTCTAGCTTGTACTGGGAGCCAGTGAAGATAGACGTCAAAGGATATTTTATATTAGGGACATATATATATATATATATATATATATATATATATATATATATATATATATATATATATATATATATATATTAGGGCTGGGCAAGTTAACGCGTTATTATCGCGACTCATTAATTAATTAACGGCTACAATTATTTTATCGCGCATTAACACAGTTTTTATTATTTCTTTTATTATTGTAAAAGTCTGTTACTCACAGGCTTTTATTTTATAAAAATCTGTTGCTGACTGCTGCCCTGCTGCTGCCGTGCTTACAGGAACCGGAAAAGAAAACAATTGCCGGATAAACAAACCAGCAAACATGGAGAAGGGTACGGAACTTTTACGCGGCCATTTTCATTTTAAAGTTTTTCCAGACGGCGCAGTCGACAGAACCAAAGTTATTTGTAACCACTGCAAAGTTGAATTTTCTTATCACCGGAGTACTTCCAGTCTGAAATATCACCTAAATGCAATACACACAGTTGATACCAGCAAATCATTCAACGAAACAAACAGTGGCGCGAGGCTTCAGCAGACGTTAGATGCAGCGTGTGGGAGAAGTATAGATAAACAAAGGAAAGAGAAGCTAACAAATACCATAGCGAAGTGGATAGCTACAGACTGCAGGCCTCAAGACGCACCATCACAAGAAGAATACACGAGTTGTATAGGAGAGGACTGCAAAAGAGACAAGTTTAGAACGTGCAACCCGCTGTTGCTCTCACTGGGGGCCACTGGACATCACTGGGTAACCACAGTAAATCCCAGCAGTGAACCTTTTTTGTGCTTCACCTCACTCTAACAGCGACATTAGGTACTGAACATATGCTACTCCCTGATAAAAGAAAAAAAAAATGTTTGTGCTGTTACCTCAGAGATTGCCTGCTTTAATGTTATGACTGTGTTTTTTTTTTTTTAATATAACAAACAAGATAACAGGAATGCTCTGGCAGTGGCAATAAGCTTTAATTTTGTATTTGCTTTGATTACATTGTTTAAGTTGAGATTTAAACTAAATGTTTTATTGAACTGCTACTGTATAAACAATATGCTGATGTTAAGTGTTTGCAGAACAAATGTTATGGCACTTTAGTTCATATGGCAGAACATTTAAAATAAAATTGCATTATACCCTACTTTTGAATTCATTATTGGATTTTGCGTATAACAACGTGATTAATCGCGATTAATCAGGGAAAAAAAACGAATTAAAAAAATTGTAATTGTTGCCCATATATATATATATATATATATATATATATATATATATATATATATATATATATATATATATATGCAATGAGGTAATGTGGGAGTATAAATATGTGCATTTCTACATGCTTTTATTAAACTCCCAGCTACTCAAAAACTACACATTATAATTTATAGTTGATTTATTCTGCCAGAAAATTGGTAAATATGCATCAGAAAAAGATGTCTTACTCTTTGCATGTTTAATCCTGCTGAATATCACATCACGCCCAAGATAGCAGCTATGGTATATAAGGTTTGTGAAAGATTGTAGCCATGGTAAACAAACAAAGATTATGGTTAGATGCTAGATGCTGCTAGATCTTGGTTACAATAAAAAAAAAGGTAAATATTAATTGCAAATAGCAAGTCCACGACACAATGTAATCTCTAATCTCTGACCTTATGGAATGGACTGAACAATGACATCAAACAGAGCCATAATATCATTCAGTTCAAAAATAGATTAAAGGTCAATACATGACCAATACAGAAAAGAATAGACCGAAACATAGGAATGGAATTGTAAGGTAAATGTTTTGTTGTATATTGTTGTTGTTAAGTTATTGTAAGACCTGAAAGACTGTATGCTGTATTTGCATATCTAGTAGGGGCAGGACCTAATAAGCTATTTGGTATTTTGTTTTGTTTTGCAACATTGTTGATTGTTCGAGATGAATAATAAAATGAAATGGGACATTTTTGCCCAACAGCAACGATATTTAACACGATGAGCAAGAGGAGACGGTGTGGTCTGTCCCATTTGCAGCCAGAAATGTCCATCTCTTGTTCAGAATATGGCTTTAAACTATTTCTCTCTACCGTTGTCTATATGGCTCTTTTCTCAGCCTGCTGCTCTGGTGGGTTTCAGTTGTGTTGGTGTCTGTGCTCTCTTCTGTGCTCCCATACTGCAGGAGATAATTTGGTCTAATGCATTTTAAATGTTCTTGGAGCCTGGAGCCAGGACAAGTATTAATTGCCTCTTGCGTTACTTGCATTTTTATTGATGCGCTGTAATGGAATAACCTTGGCAATGATCGATTATTTGTTGCAATCAACATTAACCTAATCAAATGACATTAATGGTGAAGCTTTTGTCGTCGTTCGGCACTCACCTTGATTACAGGTGGTTCCACCGTAGGCGGACTGGGAGCAGTCGCACACGTAGCCGTTGCTCTTCTCGATGCACCTCCCTCTGTTGTGGCAGAGGCTGCTGGAGCCGCTGCAGTAGCCGGGACAACCTGAGGTCACTCCCGGCGTCATCTTGGCCCTCTCCTCCAGATCGAAGCTGGCGCCGTTGACGGTCAGAGTCCTGATGCAGCCCATGAAGCCTCTCTGCTGGGATGCTGTTCCTCCTGAGACGAGAACAGTTGAGTCAGGGTTTGTTCCTGAATAGAGGAATTGTTGGCACTCCCCCAAAAAGAGGTTTTAGCCAGCCCCAAAGGAAAATCACCAGCACCAAAATGATAAAAACTGAGAATTAAAAATACCAATTCAAATCCTCTCTAAATGTGTTTAAGAGCAATTTACCGTTAACCCTCCAAGGTCTAAGGGCATTTATAGATGTCTTCTTGAATTCTTAATTTGCATATAACCTGATCCCCATGTGTGTTCATATTAAAATGTTCAGGACAAACTCATCTTTCTGTGATGCCCAAATTTGTTCCAGAGCCATGTGTAAAGACATCATTTGGCCCTAAAGCTGAAATATTTCTCAAATCTCATGTGAAAACATACCCACACTCAATTGTTTTAGTGCTTGAAATGAGTTTCTCTTGGGTTCCGGCCCCAGCAGCTCGACTTGTCTTCAACCTCCCCTTCAACCTTCTCTCACACTACACCGCTCCTCCGCTCTCTTCACTGGTTACCAGTTGCTGCCAGAATCCGTTTCAAGATACTTTTACCCAGTTTTGTTAATTTGAGGTTTTATTTTCCCTTAAGCATAATATACATTTTTGTTTATCAAATTGTCAGAAATAACAGATAAATGCATAGACTTCTGTCAAATAAGGTAACACAGACTCTGTGCCTTTACTGTATGCGGACATACCCTAAAGGCCTGGGGCACATCTGCAGGCACTAAAGCCTGGGAAACCTAATTAAGACCAAATATACAACGGAATAAACTAGACAGGTTTCCAAGAGGCATCACTGTGAGATGCACATAGAAAACAAAGATTCGCGTTGATGATTTACGCTTCACAGAGATGGGAGACTGATGACTTTTAATTAAAATGTATCACATTGTTACTTATCTCGGAAAACAAGCACATACAAACAAACAGGTGGGTATAATTTCCTTACATGATCCCCTGAGACTGATACTTAGAAAATAAAGCTTCATAATACATATCTTTTAATTTGTCTGGCATATTTCTAGTGTTATATTTTGATGACAGAAACAGCAGGGATCCCATACATGCTCATGTTACTATTGTTGATATAAGGGACACGTCTTTTATGCTATTAACCTGCTTCCTGCTGATGGTCTGGGACACACACAAGTCCTTCCTCACTACATGAAAGAGCCAACTTAGTGTAGTCTGGGTTAGTGCTGCTAGATTTAGAATGTATAGATTTTTTAGATTAAGCTTTATTGTCATTGTGCAGTGTACAAGTACAAAGCTAGCCAGATCGTTACGACACGAGGCGGTGGTGCTCACGGAAACCAACACAAACAACACAAAATGAAAGTTCCTTGTGGTTGCTTTAATAGGGTTACATAATATACTGTGAAGCTATTGAATATTTAAAACTAATATATAAAAGTAATAGTGCTACAGTATGTGGAGTAGGTGATAAATTCAACATTAATTGCAGTGTACTGAGTGTCAAGATTCTATTATCACATTCCTCAGGCTGTAAGACTCCTCAACTCATCCTCCGTACTCCATCATAAAAATGGCTTTCGTTTGGTTTTTCTTGTGTAGCACAAAGGGACTACAAATAGCAGCTTTTTTTATCAACCTGTGTTGTAAAATGACAATAAAATAAACCTCGTAACCTACAGCTTCAGCCAAATAGTGCTCTATTTAAGAGAGGGTAAAATACGACAGGAGTGTATATGTTATTTTTGAACCTGTCTGGTTAGGTCATGGTAGATTATGCACAACATGGATTTAGAGTACCATGTAGGCAAAATCATTTTTCACTGAATTCATGGTATATTCTAGATTTTATTTCTTTAGGGAGCTTTTTCTTTATTTTATAACATGCTAGTCATTTTTTGTCATCTACTTTTCCAAACAAGCAACACGTTTTAAAATGGCAGGGACATAATAACATATTCATATTAACATTATCTTCTGAGAAAATGTTGTAAAATGATACCTTTGTCCGTTCTTATGAAAACAATTACATATTCACCTAATGACAAGTTCATCTGAGATCAACAGAGAAGTACTGCTTCCATTTGTCATTTCTCTCCTCTGATAAATTATTTCTGAAAGTAAATGACCCATTAAGTGCATGAACTGTAGGCCTTGGGTAAAATGGAGAACTCGTGCAAAAAAAGAAGACATTTTTAAATGGGGTCTGTCCCCTCCAGAGGCCTGGTGTATTATTAAGAACACACATTAAAATGTCAGAGAGGGGTGAAAGGCTGCTGGAGAAATGTGAGAGGAGAAAGAAAGCAGCTACGCTCCTGAACCGGAGCTATAATGAAAAAATAATATAATACATAAGCTCTTCACAGCAGCTTACAATGAAGGTTTGTATTCTTTCGAGACAGTAATTGTTAGCTGTAATCACTTCTCTCTCCATTTTAGCCGTGAAGAGATACTTTAAAGTGTGACTACATTGTGCAAAATTGGGGACAAAATCCACAGTCTTTGCTCCGTTAAAAAATTCCCATTAAAGTTCAGCCACAGCTAATATGGGACTGTTGTCGAAGCCTCATGTTAGCTTCGGCTGTACTTTGGAATGCATTTTGGCACAGAACAAGCATCCTGGACTTTTTTTCTTCTTCCCATTTCTCACAGTGTACTTGTGCTACGAAAGGATCACTTCAAGGCCAGTTTGGAGAGGAGGAATGATTACGACGAGCAATAACTCTTTCAGAAGTACACGTTATTGTTGTACTAAGGCATCTGAACCTTTCCTTCAAAGCTGCACCAATCAATATTTTTATATCAGCAATGGTGAAAATGTGAAAGGCGTCGCTCCAGGCGATTAACCCACGGAGAATTATCCCCTGACTCTGCAGTTCCCCGTTTGATTATCTTTCAGTTCGTTGTTTTGGTTTTAATTGAACAACTGATTACGCTTAGGTTCACTCTCACTAACCTAATTCCTAGCAGCAGGTTTTTTTTTAGCACTACCTGACTAGCACCAAACAGCACAGACAAATTAGCGAGTAGCTGCTGAACACAGTGGAGCATTTAGCAGCTAAAGAGCCAGATATTTCCCTCAGGAGTCGGAGGAGAGCTTAGGTGGAGAGAAAACAAAGCTAAAAGGAGAGCTAATGTCAGGCGACTTTTATAAGGTGATAATATATCAATGTCCCCCCACCCACCCACACACACACACACACACACACACACACACACACACACACACACACACACACACAAACACACACACACAAACACACACACACACACACACCCCACCAACACAAAAATCAATTAATGCAGGTTTAAATAAACCCGTCTCTGTTGGAAGTATAAATTCAATCTGACAGCGAACCTACCTACAAACAGCTGGCTGCTGAGCCGCAAGCGGAGGTGTCCGTCAGCCGGAGCCTCCAGGAAGCGGAGGGGGAGCTGGTCGACCTGCAGGGAGGCCTCCTTCACGTTGCGCTCTGCCCTCACGTAGTGCCACTGTCTGTCATTCAGAGGGAGGTGGGACTTCATGGACAGGACCGCTGGACCGTTTCCCACATCAAAGGAGAAAGTCACCACTGAGGGAGCTGGAAGGGCCAGTGGGGAATCACAGACACACACACACACACACACACACACACACACACACACACACACACACACACACACACACACACACACACACACACACACAGAGAGAGAATGTGATATTAGGTTTTTTATGTTCCTCTCTATCCTCCCTTTCTGATGCAATGTGATACAATGCTGCTGGGAAAACGTGATGACCTGAATAGATTTATGAGGGGGCCCAGCTGACAGCTTGTCAATATTTCACAACGTCTGCGATGCTGCAGTAATACATAATGGCTCCAAATATCCTGAGAACTTCTCCCTCAGGTTTGTGAAGAAAACACACTGTAATCAACAATTTCAAATCCTGTTTAACACCTACAATAAATACCCTAATGCACTGCTGAGGACTGAGGATAAGTACTTGATCATGTCCCTGAGTTCTTTAATGTATAATCCTAAAAACCTTATAACTGCAGCGTATTTCTTTATTGGTGCTCATGTAAACAAGTCAATCTTTTGCATAGGGTATATTTGATTTGCAGCGTTTCATCTCCTCGTTCCTCCAGCAAGTCTACAGGGTTATCTTTAAAACCATCTGGTGTGTTTATTAAGGACTTCAGCTTCACTACATGGGGAGTAAGAAATGCTTTTAACATCTCCTGCTACAGCATGACATAGCTGTTGACGGTGTCATTAGGATTACATCACGCTGTGCAGACCTGACAGACTGCTTCTCGGGGAAATTAAACTGTCAACTACAGTACACCTAGCATTTCCATCCGGGAAAAGCAAAAAAAAAAAAGGAAATCACTAACAGCTTCCGTGGGTGTTGTCATGTGTGGCTATTTTTTGCATTCTGTGTGCATGTCCTTGTCATGAACTTCTCTTTCTCTACTTCTGTTCTGAACGTCGACTCACAGCTGAGCTCCACTCTGATGAAGTCCTTGAGGCCCTGGTTCTCCAGAAACACTCCTGAAGGAGCGCTCGTCTTAAAGTAGAAGGAGATATCAGAGGCGAGCTCAGCCTGTAGGGTGGGGAAGTAGAGGTAGGAGGACTCCTGGTAGAAAGACGCTGCGTTCCATATAGACTCTGAAAGAAAAGGAAAGGAAAGATGAAAGTAAAGTGGGGCAGCAACAAACAGATTATCCTCCTTATCAATTAATCTGCAGATTAATTCATTGGTCTATAAAAAGATTGAAAAATGTTTCTCAAAGTACAAGGTGATGTCTTTAAATGTCTTGTTTTGTCAGCCCCAAAAAAGATATCCGTTTTAATATGACATTAAACAGAGAAAAGCAGGAAATCTCTATTTTTGAGAAGCGGAAAACAGCACGTCTGCCATTTATTTTAATTTTTGGCATTTATTATAGTTGGAGTTGAACCTGCAGCCACTGTGACAAGAACTGAGCCTGTGTACATGGGGGCTCTACCAGGTGAGCTGTCCAGGCGTCTGCTATTTTTTGCATGAAAAACAGGTAATCAATTATCAAAATAAGTGGCAAATATTCTGTTGATCGACTAATCGATTAGTCGACTAATCGTTGCAGCTCTAAAGTAAAGTGGAGGTAGGAAAACTCCTGACTGGAGGAAGATACCAAGCTATAGATACCAAATAAGGAATCTCATTTATTAGAAAGAAGTGGCAGGAGCGCTTCTGGTATCCCTTTAACCACCGGTGCTCATGGAATGGAATGCAATTCACAAAAAGGAAGAAAAATTATGACGAAAAAAGACACAAAAAAAATCAAGTCCAGGCACTCAAGGTTGGTAGACACTGTGTAGACTACACGCGACAGTGTGTTTTTCATTTCTTGCCCTATTTATTAAAGTCCTTTTATCACTATTTGGAACCAACCTTGAGAGCCTGGACTTGATTTTTTATGACTTTTTTGGTCATAATTCTTCCTTTTTGCAACGACGAAAACACTACAAAGGAGTTAATGGAATCTGATCTGTTGACTTCTGGAGGGAAACAGGACACAAACGTTGGTCTCTGGTGTCAAAAATCACACAATTTGTGCACCTGACCGTCTCAAGGTTTTGCAATGGTATAACAACATGCCTCTGTTTGGTTTCCATTGAAAGAGCACAGCCATTATTCGCAGAATTGCAAACGGGTCAATTGTCAGGAAAACGTCAAGAACAGACAATAGTTCCGAGCATTTGAACCAACAACCAATGCTATTGTTTCTGTGGTGAGACAGTTCTTGCATTTCACATTGTATGAAGATTTCCACCTTGCGCCAGCTTTTTTTTTTTGGAGCACATAAAACATTTCCATAACTTGTGTGAACTAAGCTCATTGTCGTGGTACCAGGGTTAAATGATAATGTCAAAAAAGTAAATCAGTTTCTCATAAACGACTACATCTGGGATAAGGAACAAAGGACTATTTCAAGGTAATAATATTGTCTAGTAACTACAATAAATGCAAATTACCAAAGCTATTTCTACTGTCAGCAAAGTGTTTGAAAAAAAATCATTTAAAGTGCATGTTCATACAGTCATTATATAATAGTTCAGCTAATGATAAGAATGTCTCATAATGTGTAGAACTTGTTAAGTAGTAAGAAGAAAACAAACTAAAATAGGTCACAACACAGGTATATTCTTTTCTGGTCTTGTGCAACATTTTAGACATATTTGATGTCTTCAGGAAACTTGGAATTAGAATAAAACCATGGGGGTCTGAAGTACATTTAACTGCAGATAAGCTACTAAACATCCCCTACCCTCAGCCCACAGCTCACTGTGGGACATGAGGCAGTAAATATCTACAACCTCGTTCATGTTCCAGTGCTGCTGTCCAGCTCTGCCACCCGCTGCGTCTGCCCTCTATTTTGGCACCCCTGCCTGGCTGCACAACATGAATTTGTAAAGACGGACATACTGGCAGGTCCAGCAGATTTTATGCGGTTATAGTCCACACAGCCAGTTGTCCGACTCGTAACAGAACAGATTAATTTAAATTTTCTATCCATGGATAAACACATGAGGCATAGAGGACATCGTCTGAGCCTCTGATCAACCCTAAGCCTGGGAAACAAGGCCTCCATCTGCAACCTAATCTGGCACAGTAGCTTCAAAACTGAGGTGATCACCTACTGTCTCCATAACAACGCAGAGAGCCGATGTGGAGGACGGCCTGCGAGCCCGTTCTGTTGGTGTCTCCAATCACTATTTGGCTCACTGGCAGGTGGTCTTTATAGGAGAGGATTCCCGTGTCATTGGCCCTGTGGCACACAAAACAGAAACAAATAAATAGCAACACAGTGCCCTTGGGGTGGATGCTGTCTGGGGGTCCGGATTAAGGCATCCATTCTTCTGCATTAGCACAGAACGCAGAGTAAACACATTAAAAAGGGAGCAATCTATCACAATGCAGACAACTGCCTCTGGAAATATGCAAACTGAGCTGAATCGAGAGGAGCTTTGCAGCGGATTAACAGACGGTAAACAAAGACGTTCAGAGCGTCTAACCCCAAAACTATAACGCAGCCTTTTGTTTTTTTCCCTCCAGTGCTTGAAAAAGTATGATTAGATTGATCATGATTGTAATATTATGTATGAGCTGTAATTAATGAGTTTGGAGTAAACACTGACGTATGAAATTGTTAAAGAAATTTGGACTAAATCTGTCTCAAAGTACTGTATATAGACGAGAAGAATAACACTAAACAGATTCTGGACCCTGAGCTGCTGTGAGTGGTTTTGGTGATTTATGAATGTTCTCTCCAAATTGATTTTTGCTGAATGCCTTAAATGATTAATTGACTAATTAAGCATAAGTAGCCTTTCTGTGGATTATCTAAGGGTGGACGTTTATGCATATACCACAGAGAGATAACTGATGTTATTAATTATTTGGGTTCTATTCTCTAGTGGTCATGTCCCTTTTTCTTTTCCATATTTGGAACCTTATATAGTAAAATGAAACATTCAAATTAATGCAGCACTAATATTAATCTAAATACATCATACATAATAGGAAAACACTAACAGGGAACATTGTTTCGAAACCCATACCCATACTTTTACTTTAGCAAGGTTTTGAATGCCGGATTTTTACCAGTAGTGAAGTATTTTCACAGTGTTGTGTTAGTACTTTTATCAATGAAAAGGATCTGGCTTCTGGTGATTTCTTCCACCACTAGTTTGTGGTGAATTGTATTGTGTAATTTAGCCTGCCCTCAGTGAGATCAATGGGGTGGACAAAATAATAGAAAACACCTCGTTCAATAAAAACATATTGAAAAAAAGGAAAGAAAATACTCTTTCTGGAATGGAAATTCCAAATTGTGTGTGTCTGCGCTTCTGTATGTACCATGCGTCTGTGTCTGCATCACAGTTGCAGAAGTAGTTCATGTCCATGCAGTTCTCCTCCAGGCTGCAGGAGCACTGCTGAACTCCAGGCAGGAATCCTCCCCAGTAGCTTCGTTTCTCTCCTTCCCGGTCCAGCCACCATGTGAGCGGACTGCCATCTGTTAACAACACAGCAGACAGTCAGTGACCACTGCGGCAGCCTGATGCCTGCCACTGCCACAGCTCAGGCTCAAGTAGGTCAAGGGCATGGGCTATATTTGGATGATAGCATTGTTTTGCTTCACTCTCTTTATCTCAAAATGCAGAAAAAATACATATGGAATGCACTCAAAAAAAAACAACCCAAAACAAATACACCAATCAAAAATGAAATATTTATGGATGTGGTGCATGCGACAGAAGTCCTGTGAGGCAGCTGTGCCGAGAGGCTTACATAATATGAGAATATAATATAATAATAATAAAATCATTCTTTCATTCCAAGATAAAACTGGGAATGAATGTGACCTACAATGCCTCACAAAATGTATGATATATAGAATATTTTGTCCAAAATAACAAACAGATCAAGTTTTTAAGCACTGAGAACAATTTGTCTATTTATCTATGCTTTATCTAGACAAGATATAATATATACATGTATCATCATATGCAATACATACACACATACATAAAAAGTGTTTACATACTGTATTGATACCTAGGCATACACACACACACACACACACACACACACACACACACACACACACACACACACACACACACACACACACACACACACACACACAGAGTGAATGTGATATTAGGTTTTTTATGTTCCTCCACACACACACCTAGCTGTCACTTTATACATGTAATACATACACGCATAGACACAAGTATATAGACATGTACACAGTCAGATTTATCCATCCTGTTTAGATCCATATTGTTTCATCATTTCAACCTGGCGGGGGGGCTGCAAATTACAGCCTGAGCTAGACGCCCCGTATACATTACATCTATTGCATTACTTATTTCTATGTGACAATGTGTTTCTGTATGGTCCCATTTTTTATGATCTAACCAAATTTGTTATTTTCTTCATTGCATAAATGTATTCATCTTGATTCTCTGCTGGCGTTTCATAACACGCTGTCTGTGTGTCAACGAGGCAAAGCCATACACAGCAAAGGCATAATTCATTCCCTCCACTATGGGGTTAAGGGGTCCAGCTTCAATCATCTGTCACACAACGTGACCCTGCATTGGGGATGAGGCCAACGAGCGAGGAAAAGCCCATTAAGCTACATGTCGCAATACATAATTAAGTGACACATGCCGCAATGCTTTTGTCCCACCCAGCATACATTATAGCTGCATAAGTTTATATGTGTGGATGCACATGTCACATTAGTCTGATACAGCAAAGACAGTCCCATCTCCAGTAATTCACTCTCCATGTGGAGATCCAAGATCTGATGGGCTATGACAAACAGTCTAATGCCACACATAAAAAGTGTTGGATAAGAGTTACATATATGCAACTGTGAAATAGATAGGAGAGGAGAGACTGTGGGCTAGAACAACACTGGCCAGCACGCAATTTGCATTACAACAGTTGAAATGAATACGCTCTTCTTTTTTTTTTTTACATTTAAAGTTTCTATTGAGGTTTTCGAATGAAGCTTTAAAGGTCTGTTGTCATATTTTATGACGTCATCACCCTGGGAATTTTTGAAAATCCTCGAAGAAAATCCTCAATTTAAATAAAGTGATTTATCAGATTAAATGAGTTAGTCTTTTTTATAAATATATATATATATAAATATTCTTTCAGCAATACGTGCAGGCAGTAGGCAGTAGGATGATCTAATAAGGGCATCAAATAATGATGAAATAATAAGCACACCTTTAGGCTCTGTAATGGCAGTCCAAGACGATGATGTGTTAAGCATTTCTTATTATTCATGTAACCCCTGGACTCAGAGTGATGATGCTGAATATGTGGAACGTACAAAGCATCTCTGTTCTCTTTACCATTCAGACTTCAGGGGCAACGTGTCTATGATATGATAATGCTTGACCCTGAAGCTGGATAAATAACAAGCTCTCACAGCTATCCTTGCTTATTTGAGCATATATGCACTTGATGTCCCTGTGTTGCTGGGAGTCATCAGCAGACGACTGAATAAACCTAAAGAAATGTTAGAAACAACCCTACGCAGCACCACTGGAATCTAATTCTACAAATAATATTATACTAACAATATTAGTGTAGCCTAATCTTTATCTGTGTTCGAAGCTTTGAACTACTCGGTACAGCCCTACTAGAGTCTGCAAAGTGTTCATCACACAAAAGAATGGAGAACAATCAGAAAATGTGGTGCCGGAGGAATACTCAATGAATCATGTAAGCATGATTTGTATTTAAACACTATGCACTGTCACTTTACTACTACGTGTCTTGAGAAAGGTCCTTGGGACTGAATTGTTGACCGACAAAATAAACCAATGCAGAGGTGACAAGTGCGTGCGGGGATATTCTTTCTTTTTCATGAGGAATCGTCAGCCAGGCCAAAAATGAAAATGGTGAACTGAGATTTGAATTGTCAATTCAAACACCGAAAGAAACAAGCGCTAGTTGATGTCAAAAATTGGCATTGCATAAATCCCAAACAAACTTCTTAGAGTGTGCTCAAAGTGTTACAGTACAAATGTATTTAAAATACAGGACATATCTCAACAGCTGCTGGTTGGACAGGTCAACATCATCATTCTGAGACATCATCTGTAGCAAAAATATTTAACAAGAGTAAACCACAAAAGTTTAGTTTTCTAAACTCGCTAATGTAAGATTCTGTTTCCTCTTTTGGGGTTCACAACTAACTATACCTGTCAGGTGGATAGAAACCAAAATGAATGCTAAAGAAAAAAAACAAGCAAGACAGTAGTACGAAAGCAGCAGTCATTAATTTGCTGTTGTGAATGTTCATTACTTCACTGTCAAACTTAATTAACCACAGGTATTAAATAAGAAAGAATGGACATGCTATACAGCTAAAATCCAGAACATCTTGCCAAATGCCTGCATCTATAAACACAGTAGGCTTCTTCGAGCAGCTGTCATTCTTTCCCCTGTAATGTAACATGATCTACAATTTAGTCCAATAAAGTAAGCATTGAGGTTCTGCAGGACATCATACGCCTGCTTATTGAATAATCATTTCTATCAGTCAAACATCCATCACAGCCATTCTCATATCAAGACGGCCCATTTCAATATGACCCCCTCCTCACTGATCCCTGCTACACTGCTGCTGCTGCTGCTGGCAACGCGTAGCCTCTACCACCACTCCAGCTTCCAACTTCCTAGTTCAGATTCCTAACATAACTAAAAGGTTTTCAATGTCTAGCTTAGGGCCTACTCTTGTATACCTAGGTTGCGCTCCCTGTTTCGGATAAACATGATGCTAATCCAGAGAGCATCATTAAGAGCAGAGCCATCAGCGCCAAGCATAACTGCTACATCAAGAGTGTTCCTGACTGAATTCATTTTATTATGCTGTAAAGTGTGTTTGAAATCAAAAGTGATATTGCTTGTGTCTTCACGCTCATCAAAGTGAAGCATAAAGAGACATTTGAGCTTCTTCCACAGGAGATTTCTGTGCTCAAACAAAGGCAACCATGAAAAAAAAATCTGACTCTTTCCGAAAATGTTCGTACAGCTATAAAATAGGTTGTTTTCTGTCTCACTTTGATGTCTGGTGTGATAATGAACTTGTTTGTTTACACATGAATGACACCCAGGGAATGAGGGGAATGGCTGAATCTGGGACTTCATGAATGTTTCATGAATGTTGCATGATATAAGAGGAAATGTTTGGACACCGTAAGTGCCAAAGCAGTTCAACATGAATGCACACAAAAAGATTGGAGACCGCCTCTCTAGTTATTGTAAAAATATATATAACTAGAAGAGCGAAGCAGAAGGCAGGGTGTTGAAGGCGAAGCAGCTCCTAATGTGACAAAGCACACACACTTTCAATTCACTTTCAATTCACAATGCAACAACTATCAGTCCCCTGATGCTGCAAAGTACAGAACAGCCAAGACACAAAACTTCCACAGCATGTTCAGATCGACTCTGCAAAAAAGCAGCCCCTTATTCATTCAAATGGGGCGATTCTGGCGACGCAGTGGGGGTGCCAATGCAGAAGGCAGATGGGTTGGCCAGCAAAGAATTTGCTCAACTTTTGCCGCAATACAATGTGACATCATCTGGCAAGGCGCTGTATTGGCCAATCAAAAACGTGAAAGCACACATTTTGTAACATGAAAGCTGTATTTGTACTGAAGAAATCTTGCCTCATTGAATTTTAAAACGTTGTGGAGTGTTTTGGCGTCTGATAAGCCTTCAAACTCATTAATCTGTAACTCAAACAAGACTTCCTGGATCGTATTTTATGTCTCACCGGCAGTGTTCAAACTATACCATGGCTTTTGGGGGAGCTCACTTTTTCTTAAATATGATCTGATATATAATAATCAGTTAATGACCACATCAAACCTCCACACGGGTATCAAAACAAAACATCACAGTATGATACAATACAGCCAACTGAAGTATACATTATACTCTGCAGAATGAGTGAAGTTTTTGATATTGCGCTGCTTCGATAGTGATCTAGAATAGCATGCATGCCGGAATATTTATTAAAGTGAATTAGTAATGAATCACCCTCATGCATGAAATATACATTAATTATAGCCTCATTTTACGCATGATTCATGATGATGAAGATACAGAAAAATAGAAATGCATGGCAAAAATAGAATATTTTAGAGAACTCCCCAAAATTTCCCAAATCATGTTTTCAGGGGAGCTCATGTCTTATGGACATGAGTTCGCCCACCAACGCAGGCTCATGCATTTTTTACATGCAGGGCTGTTTTCAGTTGTAACTCCCACTAAGGAGCTGTAGAGCTAAATCTGTCTCCAAAACCAAAGGACAACAGTAAAGTCTCGTTTTCCTTCTATAATATAATAAAAGTGTGCTTCACAGCCAACATGTAGTCAAGGGTGCCGTCAGTACTGTGCTCAGTCTCAGCTGTTTTAAGTGAAATAAAAAAACACATCTTATACTGTGTCAATGTGTTATCCATTATCTTTTATAAAGTATGCCTACCAAATATATTTAAAAAGGACTAGGTAACCCAGCCCATCACAGAAAAACAAGACTTGACTGTTAGCTTGTTATTCGTAGCAGCTTGCAGAGCAATATCTTCATTAGAGAAGATAAATATTCTAATTTCCATTCACTGTGGCTTTCAATCTTTGTCCGCTTAACTCCTGCTCTCTGTGACCACCCATAGGCCTACTGTGTTATAATGCAGACACACCCACATTAAGTCATTGTCCATGCATTTTACAGTTTTTGTTGGCATTTAAACACTGATTTGATCTCAGCTCATAAACACTACAGAGGGAAAATAATACTCACCTTTTGTATTAAAGAGACGGGACTTCTTGCAGTTGTAAACCACTTCCTGTTGGCACTGCTCTGAGCCTGATACGATGGCACGGAGTTGCTCAGCTGAGGCGCTGTAGTTGAACTTCATGATGTGTGGTTTGTAAAGAGAGGAGCCCTGGACTGTAACTGGAGCTGTGTTGTTGTGCGTCAACACTGTCCACACCTTCTCCTCTGAAAGAAAAAGGTGTATCTGTTAGCATGAACACCCTATAAACACCCTGTCTAAATACATGTTAGCATGAACACCCTGTAAACACCCTGTCTAAATACATGTTAGCATGAACACCCTGTAAACACCCTGTCTAAATACATGTAAGCCTGTTAGCATGAATACACTGTAAACACCCTGTCTAAATACGTGTAAGCCTGTTAGCATGAATACACTGTAAACACCCTGTCTAGTAAGCCTGTTAGCATGAACACACTGTAAACACTCTGTCTAAATACATGTTAGCTTGTTAGCATGAACCCACTGTAAACACCCTGTCCAAATACATGTTAGCATGAACACACTGTAAACACCCTGTCTAAATACATGTCTGTAAACACCCTGTCT
Organism: Gymnocephalus cernua; assembly: GCA_023631565.1. Taxonomy (NCBI): domain Eukaryota; kingdom Metazoa; phylum Chordata; class Actinopteri; order Perciformes; family Percidae; genus Gymnocephalus; species Gymnocephalus cernua. The sequence continues at coordinate 26,668,358 of CM042434.1, read as the reverse complement.
AAATACATGTTAGCATGAACACACGTAAACACCCTGTCTAAATACATGTTAGCATGAACACCCTGTAAACACCCTGTCTAAATACATGTTAGCATGAACACCCTGTAAACACCCTGTCTAAATACATGTTAGCATGAACACCCTGTAAACACCCTGTCTAAATGTAAATGAAAGTGTGGTGTTAACATGGACTCAATGTCATCACCCTGTTCTCTAAATACAAAACACCCTGTTAGCATAAACCCACTGCAGCAGCTACCTCTGAATACAAGAAACATGTTACTCTTTTAGCATGTTAGCCCACAGGTCATACATGTTAGCATTAACTGTAAATTAGAAGAAATTGGGTGGATGTGGCGTTAATGATTAACGCCACATCCACCCAATTTCTTCTAAATACACAATATATACAAAAGCATATATTTTTTGTAGGTTTATGTCCAATAGCACAATCTTAATTGCCATGCAGGGAAAACATGTGATTTAAAATAAACTTAAATGTCTAAATTCAGGTAATCGCAATTGCAACTCCATCACACCATTTTGTGTGCATACATTTAGATGATAGATTTTTTCCATGGCAGATATTTTGAAAACGCACTGCAGGAATACACAGGTGTATTCAATAACATTATTGCTAGCTGCATTCCACTAGGAGTATTATGCCTGCTAGATCACTGATATTACTGGAACACTTAATGGAACTGAGCCAGCATTATCATCAATTTCCTTAGTGCTTTTTCCTGCTATGACAAGTCAAAATCTGCTGCGTAAAAAAAACATTGTGTTAAAAGTTTCTTTCATGGAAAGACACACTTTTAATACAGAAAAACAAATAGGCATTTAAATTAAAGATTAAATAGAAAATGAAATGTTTTCAAGTAACAGAGCATGTCAGAACAGCAACAAGAATGGAAAATTGAACTTAACAGGCAAGTCTGAAGCTTCATCTTAAAATCTACAGATAAACAGAAGATTAATGAACTGATACAAAGAAAACATAAGGTATAACAGTGGGTGTTTCGATTTGTGTCACATTTTACTGGACATGTCAACATCACGGCTAACAGTAATTCTGTGTTGATGTCTGATGTCTGTCTTACTGCAGTTGCATCACTGGAAACCTAATGAATGCACTTGTTTCCAACCCACAAGATAATTGATGACCTTACAGTTCCACAAGACACAATCATAACGCAGCAGAATAACTCTTAGTCAATAGTCTGCATTTGCTGTTTACAGTATGAGACACTTGAGACAAAAGGGAGTCAAGCGTATGTACAATAAAAATCAGATGAGGAATCCGTCCTATTTCCATCCCCGCTCAGTTTTCATTATCTGGATTTCATGTTTACTCTGCCGCGGAGAAAATCCCTTTCCACTTAGTGATTATTCACATCAGGTTGTCAGGCTTAGAGCTATTTACATTTCTAATAGATTCCTTAATTGAGGTCAAGTAGAGGCATATCTGCTGCCGAACAATGCAGCTTTGTGAGGGGAAGACTGAAAACACAAAATGCCAGAACCAGACAGTGGAGAGGCGTCAAGCTCTCTCCTCTCCCCCGTAACGTCACCGGTACATTAACCTTGCAAAGGACAAAGTAGTTGAGAAAGTTGTGACAGCCCAGTGACGAATACTGTCTCCACAGTGTCAAAACTTAACTGAATGTGTTTTGTCCTGCATGTCGTGAAGGCCGTGGATCAGGTTGCGTCCAGCTCCCTGTCTGTCAAATGTCACATCTTAGGGGATCGTTGAGGTGATACAGAGCAAATTGTGTCCTAGCAGTCAGAAGATCACACTGATACAGCAGTGTGTGATAGAGCTTTACAATAAAAGGTCCACGTTTCCAAATTGAAAAGACCATTGTTTCTTCACTTTTAACTTCAAAAATCCAACAGTTCTGCCGAATTATACTAATTGTACACTGTAAATAATAATAAATAATAAATAAATAACAAGAGGTCAAGCGTTTCACTTTGAGAAACACAAATCGAGGACTTGATATTTCATAAGTTAATGGGAAATTATTGTGCATGTGGATATTTATGGTCACCAGCAGATGAATCCTTTTTTTCCACCACAATCAGGTCAAAATCACAAGTTGTGCACAAGATAATCCAAATCTGATGTGCAGGTCGCTGTGGAATTTATTGAGAAATGTATTTTCATGTTGGACTTTTTTTTTATTGCACCACCCTAAGTCCAAAATGTCAGCAGACAAAATATATCATAATTTAATGGCAGACCACCATGAAATTTACTGAGCAGATTAGTGCTCCCAAGGGGATTAACCCTTTTGACTTTAATGATCCAATGCTTTAATGTAAATTGCAGCCTCTAGAGACCACAAGAGGGGCTTTAGACTTGTCCGCTTGTTAAATTGTGACACATTTTTGTTTTAAGGAGCCATAACTCTCACATGCACGATTTCAGTAAAACCTGAAAAGCTAAAGATGCTTCTTGTGGCATGTTGTATTATTTGTTGGAGGTACTATGATAACTTCTCTTTAAAGAGAGGATAAGGCAAGACGACTTGTCATGCTTTAGCTGGAGGCTTGTTTTATCTTGTTTTAAGAAAGATGACATTTCTGTTTAAGGGTGCTTCACATTTGAAGTCCAGTTCATCCTCACACTGGCTTTTTACAAACGCACCAAGAGGAGTAAACAGTAGGGGGAGGGGGGGCTGACTCCGGGGACTGACAAGCAGGTCATCCAGCACTTTAATGCTTCTCATGTGTACATATACAGTACGTTCTCTGGTGTCACAAAGAGCCCACAGAGAAATAACTCAATAAGCATTGTAAGTATTATTAGCCTGCATGTTATGAATAATGACAAACAGATGGAGACGGGGCGGAAAAAAGAGGCGTCTCGTACAGAAATGTTCACTTCCAATTTAATGAACTTAATAAACGTACCCGCACTCACAAGCTGACGTGCATACAGTAAGTGTTACCATGGTTACCAAAAGATTTACATTTCATACGTGGCTCGCTATACAGGAAAAGTTCACAATCAGCAGGATGGATTTAATGGTAGTTCAGCTTTTGAAATTATGCTTAAATCACAGTTCTACTTTAAAAAGAATACTGTGGTAGGCTCGTTTCCTTTCACAGCGCAAACGAACGGCACCAGCTTTTACACAAGACCAAATGGGGTTCAGTTTTAAACAAACCAAAGAAATTGGATGTGAAAGCACTCTGAGATGCTAAAATGTTGCAGTGTAACCACATGGACATTTACAAAAGATAGTTATTCCCCACAGATGTGTTCTTAACTCTCAGGGACTGCACCGAGTTGCCGTAACGATTTCTTACTGGATCGTAAACTGTCACATAGCCGTGGTGCTATGGATCGATGCAGTGCGATCTCTAAGTGAGTGAACCCTTTACACTGAGCTTTCTGCCAGTTCTCAGTGGAACTCAAAAAGGGCAAAGGTGACAACGTGTGAATTACAATGATCTTACCTGTCATGTTGCAGTATACCTGTGCGGGCCCCAGGGGACCACTCCCATCTGGATCAATGGAGTAGAAGCCGGAGGAGCTGCCAATCAGCTTGTAGGCCTCACAAGACGACTCGTAGATGGCTGGAAGAAGCAGAATGGGGACACAGATCAATTATTCCTCCAAGAATCAGCCCACGCTTTAACAGCTTTCTCCTGGCAGAGCCGTCTGCACAAAATCTATCTTTATTTATGAACTGTTTATAAGTTATTGTTTTCATACTTTAAAAAAAAAGTGTTGGTGACATATGTTTCTGTTCTATCTATATGCACCTTTTAGCAGTGTTTGGTCTAATGCAGATTATGGCACAGCAACTACTCCTATGTGGAAATATATATAGTACTACTACTACTACTACTACTACTACTACTATACTATATATATGACTACGGAAAGGCCTGATCAGAATGGATTCACTATAACATTTTGAAGTGTGTTCTCTGTCCAGTTAAAACCATGTGTGTCTAAAATGTTGAGGATTTGAACAGGATTTATAAACCAAATGTTATTTTCTCATTGCTTAAATGAAAGGTGTGTAGGATTTGATAGTCCTAACTTTGTTTTCATTAGTGTATAATCACCTGAAATAATTGGTGTGTGAGCCCTTCATATCTATATAGGGATAACCAAACACTATCTTTAGAGAGGGCCTTTATATTTATGTTACCTGAAGGCCACCGTAGCTTTTACTACACGCTCGGAAAGGGCGGCGTGAGGGCAGGGGTATCAGTTGGCTGCAATCTGCAACCTCACCGCTAGATGCCACTAAATCCTACACACTGCTGATTTAAAAGTATGTAGTCGATATCCTTCTCGTTCCACTTCCGGGATTGCTCCGGTGCTGCAGGAACTTCCGCCAGATGCATGTATTTTCAGTTTCCTTCCGCTGTCTTTCAATCTGAGTTTTCTCTCGCACGACTAATTTGCAGCGGTTCTGTGCGGAGTTTGGCACCGCCCATGACAATTCTGATTGGTTCAAAGAAAGGCCATTAAACCAGGGCACGTTTTGCCCTCATCCCCGAATGCTATGTGGAGTAGCCAGACCCTCCTTCAGCGTGCTTTGGAGGAGGGTCTGGCAAAGCGAGAATAAAGTATGTGAAACCAATCACCAAACTGGCACAGCACATAGCTTAGCCTTTCATTGCCAATGACTACTTTCTGTTATTGTTGCACACACGATTAATACTAGTTTACAGTGACAGATCTATCACTCAAAATGTTTAGCAATTTGTGGTCCTTGATTTTAGACAGAGGTAGACAAATGCAGGCTTCTGATTTTTAGCCGCAGGCCGTCGTTTTTGTTGGATGAAATGAAAACTGTGGCGAGCAGAGTTCATCAGTTGTAGCTACCTGAGGAATTTAAGCGAATGTGAGCTCCATGATTTGGTTGAAAACACGGTCTCCAGTTTCCAGCTGATCCCTGTAAATGGGTCTTGAATATGCACCTGATGACTACATACACCAATGGTAGCAGACTGTGGCTAAAGCTAACAGTTCCCAGGCAAAAAGTCAGCATCCTCACCGGCTGATGATCCATGTAGACATGTGAATAAAGAAACAGTGTGGCTCTTTTAATGCAGTGAGGAGAAAGTGAGTGCCAGTATGATGAGGAAAAGGAAAAAAGAAATCTTATTTCATTAGAACATGACTTTGTTTGGCTGTTACATTCTTAAACAATACAGAGTTTAGATTTATTCTATATTGTAATTGTATGCATTTTCAAAGAATATGTTTTAATTTGAACGTCCAAGGCTTCTGTAAGGCTTTTAGGATAGAGCTAGCCAATGTGTTTGGAGAATGTTAACGCTATCTTGGATAATGAGTTTGGCTCTGGAGTTGCTATAAACCTGCCGAGATTGAATAAAGAGAAGGACAGAGCTGCTAAAATGACCTGACCGTGTGATATAGTAGCATCCAGGACCAGCTTCCAAACTGTGGGGAAATACTTCACAGTGGGTCTGCTATTGCATTGTCTTTTTTACGTAACAACACAAAGGGAATTTAGAATGCTTTAGCCTTTGGATGTAATGAAGCTGGTAAGCTAATTAGCTAAGGTAACATTTTGAGGTTACAACAGAGCAAAAAAAAAAAACACACTTTTTCATCCATTCCTTACACTTTTTCTCTTTTATTTTCTGGTTTTGGAAAGGCTTAATAAGACACCACCCTCCGCACTTAAAATGCAGAGTATCGCTCTTACCATAGCCAATTGGTTTCACAAACTCAAGTTTGAGATTATAGGTTTGAGCTCTAGATGAAAAATGTAGATTTTGTGTGTGTGTGTGTGTGTGTGTTTTTTTTTGGCAAGGTTGATGACTGTTGAGTTGAGAAAAAAGGGCCTATTTCTAATTCAGCAGATGTTCTTATCTGTCAGGTTTCCTCCAACATGCAAAAAACCCTGTGTTGCCTGCATATAAACAAGAAATCCGGATTCTGGGGCAGGGCAATTTCACACATATAGTTTCCAACAGCCGTCTCCACGCAAATATCAAGGGGATGTTGCAGAGAATCAAAAAATGACACCAATAAGGAAAACCTCCTACATGTAGATCTAAAGTCAGCCCTAAGCTATTTAAGGATAAAGGAAATAATAATTTTTTTTTTGAGATTTGAAAGCGAGAATACCAGCAAATGATGAAGGTCACGTCGGTTTGAAGCAAGACCAGTTTCTGCTTTTGCCTCTCAGTTGCACAAATCGAATAAAGCAATGAGCAAGACCGGTAAAGATGTGTGTGCTGAATCAAATGACACAGCTCAGTAGACCTAGAATATATGAAGGGGTGCAGACGGGGCATAAAAGCAGGTTTTCGACTAGGTGAAGTATTGAAAGTGCAAAGAACTGCTCACAGTTGTGGCAGGTCGCTCCGGAGTATCCGGTTCCTGAACAGTCGCAGGAGAAGGAGCTCCACGTCTGAGAGCAGCGGCCTCCATGTTCACACAGGTTAGGAAGGCATCTGAAAAAACAACAAGCCCACAACCGTTTGATATCAGCAGATTGTTTTCATCACTTTCTTGATAAATCAATTTACTGTTTTGAGAGTGGATATGAAAATAAAGAAATGATACAAATGCTGTCTAACCGGCAAAGGTGGAAGAAGTATTTAGATATTTTACTCCATTAAAAGGAGCAATACTACAGTGTAGAAATACTCTGTTACAAGTGAAGTCCTGCTGTCAAAATCTTACAAAAGTAAAAGCATTACATTATGTGTAAGCCTCACTAATGTTGAGGCTGGTAAAGGTGGAGCTCATTTCACCTACTTTATATACTGCCGGGTAGCTTAATCAATACAAATAATACATCATCTCATTTATTAGTTGATTTCTATTTTTAATCTCTAATCTAAGTAACTATAACTAATAACCAATACAAAAAAATGTAGTACAAAGTACAATATTGGCTTCCAGAAGGTAATGGAGTAGAAGTATAAAGTAGCATACAAATATATAAATACTCAAGTAAAGTACAAGGACCTCAAACACTTACTTGAATACAGTACTTGAGTAAATGTACTTTTAACATTCCACCACTGCTGACCAGGAATTAGACCGAATCACCGTGACACGGCGGCGCTAACACAACTGGCCGTTGATTTGAATTGCGGAGACGTGAAATCGGCAAACTTTAATATAAATGTATTTCTGTTGTCATTTCCAGCCAAACATAACGTAACGTTTCAAGATATATAGTTAAACACGTGGGTCAGACCTAGCTGACGTTTCTGCTGTGCTTATTTTTTGTACTGTGTTGCTTTGCTAGCGTCTTTGATAAACCAACTCAAACGTCTCACTGCCGGCCGGACTGACTGCTAGTTTGGGTGGTTCTCATTTTAATAATAATAATAATAATAATAATAATAATAATAATACATTTATTTTATATAGCGCTTTAAGAGGTACTCAAAGGCACTTTACAAAGTAAAGACAAAGAAAATGAATTCAAATCAGTACAACAGAAAGAGTTACAACTAGAGATAGATATTAAAAAGGTGAAGCAAAGCAGCATAGAAGCAGGATAAAAAAAAAAAGCAAACCAATAGAAACACAGCTAGGTTGGTTACAAGTTAAAAGCAGCTTTAAAGAGATGGGTTCTGAGTGCGGTTAAGTGAGTAAGTGATATTGAAGGTCTGAGGTGTTGGGGGAGAGAGTTGCAGAGGGAGGGGGCAGCAACAGAGAAGGCAAATTAGGCCTCCAACCGAACGTTAGTGAAAGCGTTGTCATATGAAAGCGTCCAATGTCCATTTCAGATGAATAAGAGTAAATCCAGTTGTTCCTCGTCCCCTGTTTGCTCAGCGCCGTTTAATTGAGTTTTCTACCCGGAAGATATTGTAAACAAACATTGTGATTAGGTCTATAAAACAGAGGCAAATGGTGGCCGGGTTGGTTCAGTGGGTAGAGCAGGCGCACATGTACTCATATAAATAATCTAAGAAACAACAACAACAAAAACAGAGGCAAATGATCAAGTTTAAAAAGCTGTAACCAGAGAATTGCTTATCAAAATAATTTTAAAAATTGTTGCTAATTAATTTTCCTGTCGGTGGACTAACCGAATCACTGCTGCTGCTGTAGTTTCCTTCTACTACACTCTTTCATCTTCAAAGTTTGCCCATTTTCCAGCACTTTGGTGCTTTCGGAACAAATATAGCCATTAGGAGCAGCACAAAGCAAAAACAGTTTTGTTGACAGCAAAACAAAGGATCACACAAACCTCTCAGGCATTTGTATTAGGCACCAATAAAGCTACTTCCTTTGTTAGTGTTTGCAAACCTGATCTTTTATTTATCAGGTCTGAAAGACCCCTTCTCTTTATTCTTTTGTATGCAATTATGAACACAAGTTTTGGAACTCACCCGGAAGACTAATTTGCTGTTTATTCGTGTTTCATTAAAAATCCTAAACAACTGTGAAATGATGTCTCATACTGTGCATGCCCTTGTCTGAATTTGAAAAAAGCTGACACGTTGCAGCGTTTCTCTAAAAATAAAAGCATTACTGTCACCTTCAGACTAGAATGCCTGTAATGGGATTTTACCACAATGAGCGCTTCATAGAAACTTCAAACCGCACTCTTCTGATTAATAGTCCCTTCCTCAAGCCTCCTTCAGTTTCACATAATTGCCAGCCTTTCGAGCGTGCATCTATAATTTCATACACTTTCATACTCTTTCATCTCTCACCTATTAACTGCAGCGGAGTGGGCCAGCCGCAACAAGGATAAGGTTGCAGTCGTTGGTTTAATTACCCTCATGCTATTTTATGTTGTGTTCATGGGTGCCCTTACAGGTCATGGAATTATAGTAGCCAGCACACTTAAATGCACACTGACCATAAATTGAGTCTCAATGTTTAATTAAACACAGAGTAAAAAAGCTTCACGATTACCTCTGATAAAAGTTAATTTACTCATACTCAGGGGTCATTGAATGGGCTACGGAGAGTGAAATGAAAGTTAACATCAAAGATGCAATGGCCATCAACAAAGCTGAGTGCAGCAGCCTCACAACGGATTACAGCACAGGATGTTGCAAAGACATCAACTACACATCAAAAAGAAACACGTGGATAATGTCACCCACTCACACATTTCATTTTAGCTCTGCACAAGTTTCTTTGTTGCTACATATTCTGCATAAGGCATGGGTCGTTTCATTTACTGGATACATCACAAACATTCTATGCTTGCATCTTTTTTACAAAAAATATTCTGCAGTGACAGAAAAAAGTTGGCATTCTTTCAGTCCATGGGGACTTGTGGGGAACTGGTGGGTTGCCAATTCAAGTCCAGCTTGGACCAAATATGGAGTGTGGACTGGTAGCTGGAGAGTTCCCAGTGCCAGGCTACAGAGGTGCACTTGAGCAAGGCACCAAATCCCCCATTGCATATGAGGCAGCCCCCTCGCTCTGACATCTCTCCATCTCTCTAAATGCATGTGCATGTCCTTTTTGTGCATGCCATGTGCGTGTATTTTTAGGTAAAAAAAAACACTCATTCATGCAAAAGACGCATGCATCTTAGCTCGGGAAAAAGAAAACATCTCATTCCATCGTTCTGTCATTTCCTACAGTGCATCCCGTCGCCTACTGATACAGCAGACTGGCATCACTGTTGTGTTTGCATATCTTCCGACAGCGAACAATGTGGACTAGAAAGCAGGTACTTTAACAAAGAAGAGATTCTCCTCGGGGCAAACACAAGGGAACAACTGCAGTTTGTCTCGTTCATGTTTCCAAGCCACATGCAGACATTCATTGGAGCTCGTAGGTCTGCAAATCCCGTTCGCAGCGCCCATAGCTGTGCAGGGTAATGAGGGATATGGATAGGGAGGGATGCCACACAGGACAGCAGGGAGCAGCTTGTTAGCATAGTCCTCTGCCAGAGAAGGTGTTGCAGAGTTTTTGGTTGCAATTTAATTGGATGATCCTGTCAGCGTGTTTGTCTCTATAGGACAAGATGTCAGTGACTTTCAGTCAGCTCTGCAGACAACAAACTATTATCTTCAAATTAACAACGTGGGCATAAATAAGTCTCCGCTGCCAACTTGGATTTTGGATCGTTTTGCAGATTTTTATGTTTGACACATTTTGACTGTGGAATGCCAATGTTTTCTGTAGGTTCTTTGTTAGAACTCCTCTCATTAAATCAAAGTGTAAATAGGACATTTGAACTACTTTACCTGTCTCTTATGTTGCAGGTGTCAAACTGAAGCTCATTATAATTTCCCAGCAATCCTTGCTGAACCTCATTGAGACTCATTGGCTGGCTGTTGATGAAAATGAGCCGCACACACCCCTGGAAGGCTGGAGTCTGGTACTGACAGTCCTCGGTGGGACAGCCTGGATGGAAATGACACAACCTTTTACTGCACAAGCCCTATGAACCTTTCAAGAAATATTATTTTACAGTGAGTTGAAGAGAAAGAATTATTAATATTGCATTGCGAGAATCCACTACCTCCAAAGTAAAGGCTGCCTCTTGGTTCCAGTTGTTCCCACAGTTCAATGGAGGAGGACGGCTCACTGTCGACAGCCAAAGTGATCTGCAGATTCCTCGTGTTGAGACTCACAGAGTGCCACAGACCATCGTTGACTCTGGGACCTAAATAAGAACATGTTACATTTAGCCTCAGTGAAATGGCAGTTTAATGGACTGTAGCATCGAAAGAAATATTGTTTCCATTTCCCCATGGACCTGGAGGCTGGGAAGAATGTCTACCGCTGCACTCTGGTTCATCTGAGTGTGATAGAGTCATAGTTGTATTGTTTTCTTAGCAGCCACCTTTGTTACAACAATGGCCACAGGAGAACATGGCAGCTTGTTATTGATTTCCCTGTACTTGGGATTAGTTCGAGATTCACATTTAATTTTGTAGTATATAGGTGCCATCAGATCCCCACATTTCCTCACAACACAGTTCCCTTTTGCACAGTTGTTCACTTTACTGACAAGAGACACTCGAGCCTCCTTCATCGCTCAGAGCCTCGAGACAAAAATCTCTCCCTCCTCCGCTCTGTCACTTGTCAACAAAAACCATACGGCATATTTTATCAGTTAGATGAAGTTAATGTGTAAATGAAGAGGAATAATGCCAGCTTTCTTTGTGTTTGTTCATTATTATTGCCAAATCCTAAAGTTGCATTTCCTGCCAGTGGTGTAAAACAACTAAGTACTAAGTCCTAACTGTACTGTAGGCCTACTCATTTCACAGGGAATGATTGTTCTTTTTACTTCACTGCAATTTTTTGACAGCTATAGTTATTAGTTACTACACATATTAAGATAAAAATCTATAATGATCATATCAAATATGATGCAGTGTTGGTGTTAGTAACAGTATATAAAACTAGCTCGACCTTATCCAGCTACACTATTCCTAAAATACACTGTCAAATAAAACTCTGAGGAGCTATTTTGCATATTGAATACTTTTAAGTGCATTCAAGTACATAGAGATAAAAACAAACATACTTTTACTCAAGAAAAAAATGGAATACAATGGAACGGAATGCAAGCTTCAGAATCTATTCCGAAGCTGTAGGGGGAGCTCTATAGAGAAACCTTTTACCAAATTGCCAAAACTGCATAGCGCCCCTTTAAAATTACAGTCTCGAAGATGTCTGTTTTGTTCTCTTTGGTGGCGCCTATGGCAATAAGCTGTAATTACAGGTGTGTTTTTTGGATCACACTTCCCAGAGAGACCGGAAAAAAACAGCACACCGCTTAACACTAAAGTGAGTTAAAGAGCGACTTTGTTGCGTTAGGTCCGCCTACTTTCTCTGGTGGATCAACTCCTGCTGGGTGATGGAAAACGCGTCACTCACTGTAAGCCGCTTGAGATTTTGCTTGGGGAAAGTCGTCACAGAAACAGTTTATAATACTGCAAATGAAAGGGCTTTCATCATCCATACACTCAATCACCACTGTGTTACCTCATTCAGCGAGAGATAGTGACTTAACAGACATTTATTTGAATGAAAATCTTCAAGATTATTACTTTAAATGTTTAAATGATCTGAATACTTCCTCCGCCACTGATTACTGCAAAAAGACTTGACTGATGTGGAAGTTGTTTCAGGATATGTGCCCATTAAGTATACAATATAGTAAGTGCACTTTGTGTTGGCATGTTTTAGATGTGAGACACATGGTACCAGGTTAAGAACCCACTTTTTTAACCAACCAAATCACTTTTACCCACTAACTTCCCACATATATAATCACCCTGCCTCTCATTAGGCAAATTTCCTGCCTGATTTTTTAAGAAAGGTACTAAACTGACCCAAATATTCTCATTATAAATTGTGTTTTATACTATGTGCTTTCACTCCATTTATTTTGATACCTGGGAATCCATCTGTTAAACATCTTCGGTCTTTAAAACATCTGATAAAGCCCAAAGAGACGAGTAGTTAGCCAACTCAGCTTGATCCACAAACCATTTTTCTTAAATTGACAGTGACGGCTCATCATCTAACAGAGCTGCAGCTGTTTAAGAAGACAATGGCAGCTGTGAATGGAAATGACTGAGCCACACCTCCATTCTGAATGTGTTGGGCGCAGACTAAATTAGCATCCAGATTGAGCTGAGATGTGGCTTGGGAGCTCATAGGGGACGAGATGGTCACGCAGTGCAACACAGGGAGTTTTTTTTAATTATTATTTTTAGTTGGTCTAAAATCAGATCCGTCCAGGCTCTTGGGAAAACTTAAGAATTTCACTCACTATCCAATGATGCCTGTCACTTCCAGAAAGCCATTTATCCCAGATGACTGAGTGCCATTGGCATCTCTTTCTCCACTCCATTGACTGTTTCACGGAATGAGCAGTGTAGCCGTGAGGGCTACCCCACTGAGTATTAGTGGGAGTCCCCCCCCCCCCCAGTTTCAGCCCATATAATATATTTCATGATCTCCTTGCTGACCGGCTGGAGGCCAAGCTTCAAGTGTCAAAGTACTATCTAGGATACAGATCTAATGTTTTTTTTGTATCGCACCAGTAACCTGAAAAATAAAATATTTGCCTATACATCTTGTGTCTGAGACAACATCTCTGAGCCCCACTGCTGCCTCCGGGAAATACACAGTTTCATGTGACAGCTTCATGTCATTACTGCAGTGGCAGCAGCCTCAGGTCCTTGACAGCTCCAACAACTAGCTGTGGATGCAGAGTGTAGTGAATGAAACTAAAGCTCATCTTGGATGTTGACACTTGTGTATCTCCTGGCTTGACTGTAACTTTGCTCGTGTGAAAATTAAGACTATACTGAAGGCGCAGATCATTTCTGGGCCGAGCAGAGGAAGACACGGATCGATATTCTTTCCACATTAACGCTCTCGTGCACTTAGCTCGAGTACAGCACTTTATCAAACAGGTCCAATTGCATTTCTCCTTAAGCTGTTCTATTGTCTCCTCGTCAAACTGAAAAGAAAACAATGGAGTGATGAGTCCAATAAAACTCAAAAGAAAAAGTTTACAGTTCAATTATTTGCAAAAACATTGGCGAGGCCTGCAGCTCAGTTGAATGACTGCACTGAGCCATCTCCTCTACACGTCATTCGACATCGCTGTGAGGCATGTGGCAGTGTTCTATCTTGGGGCGGAGAGTGGTGAGAAAGGTGAGAATATTCTATAATCCATGAACTTGACTTGACTTTTTAATTAAGTACCTCAGTCTGAGATTCACACCTTCCCTTATTTCCTGGGTGTTCACAGAGCTCAGAATGCATACAGAACTGCAGATTTTGCAGCTTAAGAAGATACTGCTGCACACTACAGGTAGTCTAGCATTGCCAGACCTTCCTCTACAGCGCTGTGGAGGAGGGTCTGGCAAGTCCACACAGCATTCCGGGATGGGAGAAAATCGTGCTCTGGTTTATCGGCATTTCTTTAAACCAATCACAATCGTTATGGGTGGCGCTAAGCACCGGACGGAGCCACGGTGCCGCTGCAAAACAGCCTCGGGAAGGAACTTGTTTTGGTGGAACGTGTACATTCAAAAGTAGTTTTAGTTGTAAAAAACAACAGAAAGGACAGACTGCAAGCCTGCCTCCTCAGACCAAAGATGGCGCCATTTTATGCTACCCAAACCATCACCCCCCGTTAGCATCCCATTGACTGCCATTCATTTTGGCGTCACTTTGACAGCCAACTGTACATCTGAAGCGTTTAAAAACACCTTTCTGTGTGGAGTTTGGAGTTTTGTCTCCCCATGTTTGCATGGATTTCCTCCGGGTGGTCTGGTTTCCCCCACCATCAAAAACATGTACTAGGTTCTCCAGTCAGTGCCCTTGATCAAGGCACTGGCTCAGATGTGGAGTTGGTCCCTGGGCGCTGTAAATGGCTGCCCACTGCTCCCTTGAGAGATGCAGTGATGCAGTGATGCAGTGATGCAGAGAATGAATTTTGCTATGTGTATGTGACAATAAAGTACCTTTACCTTTTACCTTTAGCTGTCTGGATTTACCCTGCAGAGATCTGAGGACCAGTTAACCATAGTCCTCAGAAATCCACCGGAGTTTAGAATGCCAACACAAAGAAAGCGGAAGGTGACGGACATCCGGCGGAATTTCCGGCAGCAACGGAGCAATCCTGGAAGTGGGACATCGTTCCAGTTCCAGTTCCAGTTCCGGGAAATTCCGCCGGATGCATGTATTTTCTGTTTCCTTCCGCTTTCTTTGTGTTGGAATTTTAAATTCGGTGGATTAATGCGGACTATTTTTGACTGCTCCTCAGATCTCTGCAGGGTAAATCCAGACAGCTAGCTAGACTATCTGTGAGTTTTCTCTCGCACGAGTATTTTGCAGCGGCTCTGTGCGGAGTTTAGCGCCGCCCATGACGATTCTGATTGGTTTAAAGTAAATGCCATTCAACCAGAGCACATTTTCCTCCCATCCCCGAATGCTACAGTATGTGGAGTAGCCAGACCCTCCTTCAGCGAGCTTTAGAGGATGGTCTGGCAAAGCAAGACTACACTACAGGTAACTTTTTAAACTTTAAACAACCCCTAGCTCTGCACTATCATGCATACTGACCTAGCTGATCTTTACACACCACAGGAACAATACAGATTTACCAGCAGTGAGTCCAGTTTCCTCTGCTTGGATCTCACTGCTTGGTTGTGATTCAGCACATCCATCATTGACAATATTACCTGCTGCTCCAAGTATCATGTACCCTTTTAAGCATTACTTTGGGATTCTAATGAAATTAAGGAATGTACCCCCCATGTCTGTGTTTAATGCAGCACGTTCACGCAGCATAAATCTGCGTTTTAATCACATTTTCAGACTAGATCCGAGGGCTTATCCCTCGGTAGGTTTAAAAATGTTAAAAGCCCTCTGTGCTGAGTAGCTAAATGAGCTGCCTGGATTTGTAACCAAGATGCTATCAGAGCTCTTGCTCAATAATAATTTCAGCTATGACCTCCACCCAAGGAGGAAGAAAAACTACGGAACCCTAATGAAAATAAGGAATACGAGTCAAGTCAATTCCTATCAAACTAATATCAGACTCTTATCTGCTAAATTAATTTGCAGTGCAATGTTTACTTACACATTGTAATTACAAACAACAAGCGGACTCCAGGTCAAACTCCTCATGTGTTGCTGCTCTGAGGCGGTTCGTCCCTAGTGCAGATAATTAAATACAGCTCCAGGTAAATAATATAAAAGGGAACATTGTCCCTTAGCTGTGGCTGTCTTCTCCATCTATATTTCCCTGCAGCCCGCCATCTGCTGAAAGTCTGGCTTCCCCAAAACAATCACGGCTATCTGTATTATATTTGCTAAGCAATTTAATACGGAGGATTTTTCTCTCTCAAAGTACTTCCAAGAAACTAAACTTTTTGGAGTTTGTTGAGGACAAAGCGTGGTAAAAGTAAAATCGGATGAAATTACTCGCGCAAGCCAACATATTCTGTCTCTACATCGAGGATTAGAGCAGCACCGTGTTGCCTGAAGCACACAAACAAGCAGCCAGGTGGAGTTGCGCGGGCAGCATGCTCATCTGGATGTGTGTGTGTGTGTGTGTCTCATGTTCCACACAAGTACTATGAAAAAAAAAAAGCGCCAGTGAACTCATCTCTAAGGTCAAGTTTAAGATTAGAGGTCTCAGATTTAAGATTATTTGAGATGTGGTTCCTTCGCCAGATTTCTATTCCCCTCAAAAGTCAGTGGTTCACTTAAAGATGGATTTTTCTTGTTAACAAACAAAGGTTACGTATACATCCAGTGTTACTCAGAGGTTGATGCATACAGTACAAGTGAAGCCAAAACACAGGTCATAAATCCTGCCCCTCTCCATGTTAGCAGATAGGAGATGGGCCAAACGGAAAAAATACAAGTACACTTCAAATGATTTTTTTTCCCAAAAGATGGTTTCTGTCATTTTAGGAAGTTCTGATCACGCTGATGTTTGTTCAAGTGTTCATTTTTCTGATCAGTTTGATTTGTATTAGTTATTTGATGCTATAAAAACAGGTAAAATGTCAAAATTGACAACTGTGGCTGATTTTGATACTGCGGCTCCACCGCCCGATCATTACTGTGCAGACTCTGGGCCACTGAGGCTTGTATCAGGGATATTTTGGCTTCATTTTTGTACAGTGGGATAAAGTGGAGACGCATCGTCCATCTTTACATACAGTCTAATAAAACACATTGTGTTTGTCATTGAGCTCTAAATGTGTTGAATGCATGTCCTTCCTCTTCTTCCCTGCCTTTACTGACAAAAAAAAACAAACTTACTATTTTCATCCACTGCAGTACAAATTTTGAAGATGTACACTGCTTTCAGTATAGTACTGTATGTGTACATTAATTGCTTGTGTGGCTTAAATGGGAACTGATCTGTGGAGATGATCAAATCCACTTAATCGTAATTATTTCTTCACAACAGAGCTTCTTTTTTTAACCAAACACATAATGTCAATGTCAAATTGTATTTGTATAGCACCTTTCATACACGTAAACCCAAGTGCTTTACATTAAAAACGGCATACACATTAAAACACAGCATGAATAGAAATAGGAATACACACAGGGCTGCACAGAGATTTTTTGAGTTAGTTGAAAGAAAATATCAGTAGAAAACTGCCCTTTAGTGGTGCCTTTTATATTCAAACACACACACACACACACACACACACACACACACACACACACACACACACACACACACACACACACACACACACACACACACACACAAAACAACAAATGCATGAGAAAATAAAAATGTTTTCAGTTTGCACACTGTATAAAGTAGAAAAGTTAGACTTTGGTCTGTGAGAGACAGGACAGTCCTCATGAACACGGTTATTCAATACACGTTTTAACGTGTTTTTGTTTTCTGTATGTGTGACTCACCAGCAGAGACCTCTGCTTTGGGTCGTCCTGAGCTGTGGAGGGTTAGCTGCAGCCGGCTGTTGCTGATCTGCAGCTCCAGCCTGTGGGGCTCCGGGTTCAGCTGCACAGAGAGCAGCAGCCCGTCTGGGTTCCACGTCCTGAACTGGAAGCGAACAGAGAAACCCCCCATGGCAGACGCTGCTGACGGAAGCGACAGGAAGCTGCTGCTGGAGCTGAGAAAGGTGCAGGACACCAGCTGGGGCTGCGAACACGAGAAGGTCACATTGCCCTGGAGGACGACAAAACCACACAGACACAGATTTACACACATCTTCAGCTACATGTTAGGGCAAGTTGGTCTCACGGGAAGTCCACTGTGACATGTCTGGAAATAAATGTCATGTTGATAGGCACACACAAAAAGGGAACAGATGGTTAACGAACCAAAATAATTACATGTAACCTTCAATCAGTTAAACTGAAATATCAATTTATCATCAGCAGCAATTTGTAGCCTGATAATTAGGTGAGAATATAAAAGGTATGCCGCATTTTGTAGTGTATGTTAAAACGTGTTTAATTCTTAAAAGGATTTTTTTTTTTGTGGGAAAAAATACTTGTTTTCTTGCAGAGTTGAATGAGAAGATCGATGCCACTCTCATTTCTGTCCATTAAGTATGATCAAGGTAATGGTTAGCCCGTTGAACAGAACCAGGCAGCTGTTTCTCCAGTTCCAGTATTTGTGCTTAGCTAAGATAATCGGCTGCTGGCTGTAGCTCCATATTTCCCATCCAGATATGAGAATTGTTGTGTCTTTTTTTTTTAGATATTTGTTGGGCATTTTAGGCCTTTATTTGTATAGGACAGTTTAGACTTGAAAGGGGAGAGAGAGGGGGGAATGACATGCAGCAAAGGGCCACAGGGCGGAGTCGAACCCACGGCCGCTGCGTTGAGGAGTAAACCTCTATATACGGGTGCCTGCTCTACCAGGTGAGCTACCCAGGCGCCCGTATTTAAAATATTTTGACAGATTTACCTTGCTTTCAGACAGCCATTTCCGACGGGGAATTGAAGCTGTTATCTATGTTCACTTCAAAGCCACCAGACTCCTTTGACAAAAACAGTAATTTTACCTCGCAAATTGCTTGTATTATTATGTGACTTTGGTGAATCCAAACTAGCCTTTAAAAACACCAAAGCCACACAATAATACATACAAACTTACCCGATTGAGGCAGTGATAGACCAACAAATCCCGTGTTCTGCGAGGTAAAATTACTGTTTTTGTCAAAGGAGTGTGGTGGCTTTGAAGAGAACGGCTTCAATTCCCCATTGGAAAGGGCTGTCTAGCAAGGTAAAGCGCAAAAGATATTCCTAATATAGCGTACACTTAAACTGATATTGATTTTTTCAGGTGGCTAAAAGTTTAGCTGCTACCCCGTCCATACCAGTACATTTTTTTTTTTTAAATTTTCCTTGTCATTTTGCACTTCTCTGTAAATTAAAGAAATCCATAAAGATTCATTTTACCTGTGATAGTCTGTGTAGTTCAGAGGTTGTCTAAACTCCAAAACAAGCAGTATGTGGATAAGGATAGATCCAGAGATAGAGAGGTGACTTTTATTTGTTCCGAACCGATATGGCAGAACATCCCAGATTAAACCATTTAAGTATACATTTCAGTTGAATTCTGTGCAGTGCAGAAGTTGTGTTTGGTACATCCAAACACAGACTGGTCCTGTCTGTTAAGGTCAGTCGTATTAGTCCCAGTGCCTGCAGGCCAGCACACACAGCAATCACAGCTCTCTGACTCTCAATGTGATTCCCTCCCATCAACCTCAGGGAAATAGTCCCATTGAAATTCCATTACAGCAGCCTCGGCCTTTTAACACAGCAATCAGACTTTAGAGGCAGAGGGTGTCTCAGATGAGATGTGGCATGAGGATCTTTGGCTGACCTGTCTGATATGTGTGAAGGGTTGATTCACATTGATCCATTCACACACTTAATGATACAGAAGTGAGGATCACAATGGACGTCATGATTGTTTTTTTTTTTTTTTAATGTTATTCTCTCCTTCCAGTTTTCGGACCAGAATGCCTTATCGGACTAATCAAATATAATCACAAATCAGCCGAGCAAAGAACAACAGCAAGGAGAAAATGTCTATCCTCCATTTTAGTTCAGACAGAAATATCTTAATAACTATTGGATGGATTGCCATGATATTTTGTACAGACATATATGATCCCCAGGTGATGTTTCCTATGGACTTTTGTGATCCTCTGACTTTCCCTCTAGCGCCACCATGAGGTTTGCATTAGTGGTTTTGAGTAAAATATCTCAACAACTATTGCATGGATTGCCAGGAGCTTTGGTACACGCATTCATGTCCGCCCTGGATGAACTGTAATAACTCTGATGATCCAGGCTTCTCTTCTAGCGTCATCATCAGCTCAAAAAAAAAAAAAGTTGTCCAATACTTTAGTTATTGGCAAAATACCTGCAAAATGAATGACCCTCCCATAAGCCTCAGGTGTACTTTTAATTTAATGCAAATTAGCAAATGCTAGCATATGATAAACATGATAAACATCATACCTGCTAAACATCAGCATGTGAGCATTTCCACTGTGATTACGTTAGCATTTAGCTCAGAGCACCTTACAGAGCGGCTAGCATGGTACACTTGTTATAATCTTTTTTGTGCTATTCTCGAAGCAATGTATCTTATTTATTTAATTTTTTTAAGTTTGGGCCAGCGTTCATATAATTAGGCTGTGTCTCATGTATTCATACAGTAGACTGTTATACTTTTTGTTTTTCAAATTTAATTCTAAATCACTTTATTATTTACTGACAATATATATAAATCATTGCCTGAAGAGAGATGACCTCCTGTCATACAGAGACGTATATGAACATTTATTCAACCCATATTTATTTTTGTCAGACAGCTGTGCCATAGGTTAATCTCATGGTCATCACTCACTGCAGGGACTCTGTGCTGTGCTGCAGCTTTATTCACTTTACTGCTAAACCATAGAATGACATTGCTTAATGCAATGTATATATACACACACAGTACAATATATATGCCCACAAATGCGGGCTTTCTTTTTCTCTCTGTAGAATTGAATCACTTTCCATTCCTAGTAGAGACTATCTGCTCTGTAAGATGCCTTTTAAATGGAAAAGCGGTTCCTCACATCTCTCAGCGTTTTTTTTAATGCAGTAATTGTGTTTTTTGGAAGGGATGCACAAGGACTATACCAAGCTCCGGGACAGACTCATCCTAGATTCATAGGGGAAGCTGCACATTTTTCCTGACATGGTACAAAGAGTATTCGTCCTTGTCAGCAGTAGAGCCAATAGGTTGATATATCGGCCAATATTAGTTTTTCAAAGATATATCAGTGTATTCCATTACATTACGTAACATTACATTTCATTTAGCTGACGCTTCCAAAGTGACTTCCGATAAGTGCATTCAACCATACAAACTCGGAACAGCAAGAATCACATTAGTACATTAGCTTGAAATAAGCCAAACTACAAAGTGCCACATGTAAGTGCAATTTGTTTTTATATAACCATCATCTTTATAGCCAAGGTGCAGTCTGAAGATGTGTTTGTAGCCTGCGGCAGAAGATGTGTAGACTTTCAACTGTCCTGATGTCAGCTTGTTCCACCATTGATGCATATATGTTGTAGGATTATTTTGTTAAGAATATAGTTAAAGGCCTCAGAGTTCATAATCTGACATTGTCTCTCTCTGTTCCTCTGGGTCATGAGGAAACCATCTGGTCTTTGGAGTGATAAGACATTATTAAAAGTGCAGGATGAAGCATAGCCCGGAAAGATGATTAAAACTTAAATCAAACAAACCTCTCATCAAGGGAACAGAGAGAACAATGGAACTGTGTTTGTAAGCGGTGAGAAGTGTGGTGCAGGTTGTGAAATGCCCTTGGCTCTCCTCATTCCCAGGCCTGCTGAAGATAAAGAAAATACACAGGCGCCCCAGTTGGGTGAACATCGTACAACTTTGTAACCAGTGTATACATTTGATAAATAGAATGCAACCATAAAGTATCTCCATAGTAACAAACTCTCCGAATGGCCATGGGTTGAGGAAAGCCAATGTGCTTTTGACACATGTTGTGAAATCGTGGCAGAGGCCGAAGAGGAGCGGACAGGAGAGCGAGCAGATCTGAACTACATCCAAATGATAACAGCACAGCCACAGACGGGCAGAGAAAGGGATAAAGAGAGAGAGTTTTAGTTAGCCGGCATCAGATGCCGGGAGTCACTGTCTGTTTTGCTAGGAATAGCGAGAGAGGCAGATTTGTCTTAAAGAAATCTGATCACTTGTGCACGAGTTTTGTATTTTGCAGTATCATTCACTAAATCTTGTTATACTTTTAACCTGAGTTTTATTTCTGATCCACCAGACAACGAACACTTAAGTTAAAGGTGCAGGGTGAATACATTGGAGTCATATAGATTCTGGCTGTTTGGGCCAGACCACAATTGGTCAACAGGTCATTTTTTATACCTTCAATATGTCACTAATAAATAAATAAAAACGTCGTACAGACATGCAAAACATGTGTTTGAGGTCATTTAGAAACTATTACAAATCGTGTATGTTCCATTTTTCAGACAGCTGTGATGACCAAATACCTGTTAAATGTCTTAAAATTCATGGGGTTGAATCAAATTTCAAAATGCTTTGTGTTTAAAAAAAGAATGCTGGCCGATTTTGAAAAACTCAAATATTGATATCCGTATTCGCATCAAAATGCAGTATCAGTCCGACTCTATTCATCTACCTCAAGCTCTTCAGGACTCATCTTCAAAAGGAAGATCTGAAACATTTTACACTACATGTATTTTTTATATTGCATACATTTTTAATATTAGTGTTCCGCTTCATATGAGTTGTACAATATTCATTCACATCATCTATATATAGTATATATAGTTCTCATTCTTTTCCAACTTTATCTTTGGATTTTTAATAAATATTCTACAGTACCTAATTGTATGTACAGTGTTGACTGGCTTTTATGTTCATCATGTAATGTGTTTTCAGGGTTGGACTCCAGGAAAATTAGCTGATTGCCATGGCATCAACTTATAGCAGTGGTGGAAGAAATATTCAGATATTTTAAAAATACTGAAGTAAATGTACTAATACCACATTGTAAAAATACTGTGTTACAAGTAAAAGTCCTGGATTGAAAATGTTACTTGAGTAAAAGTATGTAAGTATCATCAGGAAAATGGAGTTAAAGTGTTAGAAGTTAAAGTACTCAATGCAGAAAACTCCTCACAACTGGAAACGATCCAAACAGTTTAATGACTTAATTTAATTAAGTGTTTAATGGTCTAATCATTTCAGCTGGACTTGTATAAAATTGTATTTTATAAACAACATATGTTTTGTGTGGAAAAATCTTAAATTTGTAAATTAACTAGTAGCTAAAGATGTCACATTAATATGGTGGAGTAAAAAGTACAATATTTCTCTCTGAAATGTAGCAGAGTAGAAGTAGAAAGTGGCATGAAAAGAAGAGACTCAAGGTAAGTACAGGTACAAGTACCTCAAATTTGTACTTAAGTATAGTACTCGAGTAAATGTATTTAGTTACATTCCACCACTGACTAATAGGGATCCTTTAAATAAACTTGTACAACACTGAACTCTGAAAGTTCTCGCAACTCACCACGCTGTGTATCTGCGGCTTGCGTCTCTTGGCCAGGTCTATGATATTGATCCCGTTGTAGTAGAGGTTCTCCATGCAGCCGTGGAAGTTCTTCCTCAAAAAGGTGCCAGGTTTGCCAGGCAGTGGGATGCCTCCAAAACTCAGCTTTGAAGAAGGGAAAACAGACAAGGTAGACCTCTTAGCACCAGATGCAAGTCAAGTCAAGTCATCTTTATTTATATAGCACATTTAAAAACAACCATGGCAGATGGGGTGAAGTATGCCTGGATACATAGATAAGCAACAGCAGGCTACATAAATAAATAAGTACAACCAACGTCAAAAAAGAAGGAAGTTAGAAGAGTGAATCAAACCAGTAAGTAACGCTTTTTGGCTTTTTCCCTTTCCTTTATTGTGTTATATATCTTTTTTTGTGCATGTTATAGATTTACAAAGTGCAAAAGTCCAAAGTCCCCCCCAAAGGGACTTCCCATCTCCAACAGAAAACACTGTTCACAAACTGCTCCAAACAGCTCTGTTGTAGTCCAGCCTTTACTTCCGGGACGAACGTGCGTCACTTTGTAACACGTTATGATGCTAGCTGCTAGCGGCTAGCGCGGCACTCCCTCATACTCTGCTTCTGACTGGCTAGTAGTCCTTACCTAGGTACTGTGCATGTGTAACTCCCAACAAAGATGGAACAGAAGTGAGATGTCTTACTCTGTAGCTAAAACGGAGAGCTCAACACACAGGTTGAAAAGAGGAGCTGCAGCAATGTGCAGTACGACAAAAATATGGTGTTTTTTGAAAAATAAACCATGTAAACCTATTCTGGTACAACCTCTAAATACAATTATGAACCTGAAAATGAGCATAATATGAGCACTTTAAAAGCAGTATAGGGAATAAAAAGACAGATGGTGGTGATGGCTTGACAGAAGCGAGGCAGCCTCAGACGAAGCACAAAAAAAAAATGTAATGCAGACATTGATCCGTAATTCACATTGATATAACAAGTACAAAAATGTATATTCATGTATGTCATTTTCTTTAAAGAAAAAAGAAATAAATATAAAATGAGATTCACATTCTGCTCTGTATTTTGCTGTATGCTAAACCATCACAGTCTCAAAATACATTCACAGACATATTCTCACAAATTGCTGCATGAACAGCTCAGCCAGTGATCCAGAAAGTGAGAAAACATGACCCACTCACTGGATCCAAACATACACTTTAGAGCCATTATGTGCATACAGAATTCTGGTCTGGAGCTGTTGTTCATGGTTTGGCGTATGTCCTTTAGTTCCAACAAAGGGAAATCGTTTCCTTATTCAAGATGACAATGCCCCTATGCACAAAGAGTGGTCCTTAAAGAAAAGTGTTTTTTCCCCCCCGATTTCGGTGTGGAAGAACTTGGCTGGCCTGCAGAGAAGCCCATCAAACAGCTTTGGGATGAATGGGAACTCTGACTGCGAGCCAGACCTTATCACCAAACATCAGTGCTGGACCTCACTAATGCTGGTGTGGCTGAATGGAGGCAAATCCCTGCAGCCAGGTTCCAAAATCTTTTTGAAAGCCATCCCAGAATAATGAAGGCTGTTGTAGCAGCAGATTAATGCCCATTGTGGATTTCCATGGCATAATAAGTATGCATGTTGTATTTCAACACTGGCGGAAATTGTGCACATCCAAATTGCATCTCTGAAGGTGATATTTTAAGGAAAGGTTAACGGTTCAATTATTGTCATTTCTCCCCACTTACATACCCTGGAAATCCAGAGTTCTTGTGAGAGCACAATTTTCATTACTCATTGCCAGACCCTTAATCTTTTGGATTTGAGTCTGGATTTCCATGCTAGCACTTACAACCCCAAATCAGAAAAAGTTGGGACAGTATGGAAAACACAAATAAAAAAAGAAAGTAGTGATTTCTAAATGTACTTTGACTTGTATTTCATTGCAGACAATACAACAGCACATAATTTATTGTGTTCCTCATGATTTCTATTTTTATTTAAAAAAAAACAACAAATTTCCTATTTTGGTTCTTGCAACACATTTCAAAAAAAGTTGGAACAGTAAAGCATTTACCACTTTGTAATGTTGCCATTCCTTTTCACAACACTTAAAAGACGTTTCGGGACTGAAGACACCAAGTGATGAAGTGTTTCAGGTGTAATTTTGTCCCATTCTTGCTGCAAACAAGTCTTAAGGTGGGCAACAGTACGGGGTCTTCGTTGTCGCATTTTGCGCTTCAAAATGTGCCACACATTCTCTATTGGAGACAGGTCGGGACTGCAGGCAGGCCAGTCAAGTACCCGTATCCTCTTCCTCCGCAGCCAGGACTTTGTAATGTGTGCAGAATGTGGTTTTGCATTATCTTGTTGAAATATGCATGGACGTCTCTGGAAAAGATGTCTTCTTGAAGGCAGCATATTGTGCTCCAAAATCTCTAAGTACTTTTTAGCATTAATGGTGCCATCACAGAAGTGCAAGTTACCTTTGCCAAGGGCACTGACACAACCCCATACCATGACAGACCCTGGCTTTTGGACTTGTTGCTGGTAACAGTCTGGATGATCCTTTTCTTCTTTGGTCCGGAGCACACGGCGTCCATTTCTCCCAAAAAATACCTGAAATACTGATTCATCTGACCACAGTACACGTTTCCACTGTGTGATGGTCCATCCCAGATGCCTCCGAGCCCAGAGAAGTCGACGGCGCTTCTGGACACTGTTAACATAGGGCTTCCTTTTGGCACAGTACAGTTTTAACTGGCATTTGTGGCTGTAACTACGTATTGTGGTACTTGACAAAGGTTTGCCAAAGTAGTCCTGAGCCCATGTGGTGATATCGCTTATAGATAAATGACGATTCTTGATGTATTGCCGCCTGAGGGATTGGAGATCACGGTTGTTCAGCTTAGGCTTGCACCCTTGTCCTGTACGCACTGAAATTCCTCCTCATTCCTTGAATTTTTTAATTATGTTATGCACTGTTGAAGGTGAAATAAGCAAATGTCTTCCTATCTTTCTTTGAGGAACATTGTTTTTAAACATTTCAATAATTTTCTCACGTATTTGTTGGCAAACTGGAGATCCTCGGCCCATCTTTGCTCCTAAAAGACTAGACCTTTCTTGGATGCTGCTTTTGTACCAAATCATAATTACAATCACCTGTTGACATCACCTATTTCAAATCAAATCATTATTTAACCAATTTACCTGATTACTATCCCTAAATTGCTCCTGTCCCAACCTTTTTTGGAATGTGTTGCAGGTCTGAATGACAGGAAAGGATATATATTTACAAATGACATTAAGTTGACCAGACAAAACATGAAATATTTTGTGTTCACATTGTCTGCAATGCAATACAAGTCAAAGTACATTTAGAAATCACTACTTTCTTTTTTTATTTGTGATTTTCATACTGTCCCAACTTTTTCTGATTTGGGGTTGTACATACACTGAAACTAAATGTGTGCTCTGCATTTAACCCAGTGGTTCCCAAACCCGTTTCTGCCGGGTCCCCCTTTTGTAGATAAAAAACATTCCCCTCGTGATTAATCGTCAGTTCTTGTCCATGCTTTGCTAGCAGAGCAGCGGAACCGTGCATTATTAATTCATATTTAGCCTTGCCGCGCCATGCCTGGACCGGGGATCGGACCCATTACTCAGCAGTGCCTACAAGCCACCATGGCGCGGAAATGACCCTTAGCTAAGCCTCGCCCACCTTTTACTGTTGTAGTGGAAGCTTTTCATTCTCACATATGCGATTTACAATAACAGCC
Source organism: Gymnocephalus cernua (assembly GCA_023631565.1). Lineage (NCBI taxonomy): Eukaryota > Metazoa > Chordata > Actinopteri > Perciformes > Percidae > Gymnocephalus > Gymnocephalus cernua. Next base: position 26,641,504 of record CM042434.1, on the reverse strand, counting down.
GCAGATTTACCACTGGAATTCAAAAGTAATTTTTTTAAGTTCTTCATTTCCAGAAAGAGGCAGTAAAAAAAAAGCAGCTGACTTCGTTCAACTGTCGTTGGATCATTTTATCACCTCTAGCTAGCTAATTAACCGTAGCTCCCTGAAGTTGGTTGAAAACCATGTCTAAGTCTGATTCATTTTTAAAAGGAGAACCCTGCAAAAGGCCGGTAAATATGTACTTCTTGGCTACATGAATTATATGCCTGTTATACTGTATGCCTAGCTGAACTATGATTGGACAATCACTGTCTGGTGGAAGGGTTTAGTGACCAATCAATGAATGTGTTTCTAAATTACAGAAAGACATTAGCTGTGTTCGAAACCGTTCCCAATACAGTATAGTGTTTATTAAATAGTGAACTATATAGAGAACGACCAAACGAGATTTCGGACACTCTCTGAAGACACATTGTTGCGTGACTTGTGTCAGAAGATGTGACGGAGGCGGGTGCGCCCAGCATCATGTAAACAAACCAAAACAAATATACTTCTAATACGTCCCTGAAACAACCCGAGCACTCAGGAGGAGAGTAAAAGGTTGTATATATGTTGCTTGTTACATTTCCACTGTTTAGAAATGAAAGCCTGCTCCATTTTTCCTTTTCAGTTTTCACAGTTGCTTCTGCTTCTTCTTCTCCTCTGGGAAAACACGACCGCGTTGCATTGTGGTATACAGGAGTATATAAATGTAGAGTGCATCGTATGCACACTCAAATTAGCTGTGCATTGTGGGTATTTTATAGTGGACTATATAGTCGCGGAGAATTTGAACACCACTACAAAATGGTGAATGCACTATTTCCGTGATAGGGAACGGTTTCGAACACAGCTATTATATCCCATAATCTTTGTAATTATGGTTTAAATATGTTTAGAATATTCTGGAAAATAAATAATAATAATTCACCGCATTCAATGTGAATGTGTCTCACAATGTTTAATGCTGTGCAAAAGTCTGTAGATGTTGGCAGTCCTCTTCTGTTATTCCTTTGAGACAACAAAAATAACTCGTCTCTGCTGCATTTCTTTCTTTTTTTCTTCTTCTCTTTCCATAACGAAGATGTCATTTCAAAACATGCTTCTTCCCAGGGGCTTCCAGCACATAAACTAGAATCTGTTTACTATAGTACTCCTCTGCCTCATATCTATCTTATTAATGATAGGGCTGCCTGGCCCTCGCTGGATAAAATGCATAAACGAGAGACATTCACATTTACAAAGCTGCAGTTATGCAATTGAATCACCCCAGGGCCTCACCTCATAGTCCACCTCCAGCGAGTGCCCTTCTCCTTTGGTCTGGAAGTGCTGCGTGTGGGAGTCCACTGTGAGGTTAACCTGCTTGTTGAAGCGCTCTATGTGAACCGAGTGCCACTGCTGGTCGTCCAACAGACTGCCCACGGTGACGGCAACGCGACCGCTGCTGAACCTCAGCCTGCTGTCGTCTGCAGAAACACAGAGAAAAGAGCAGCAACGCAGTGAGAAGCTTCACATATTACATCTTCCACAGTGAACCTGTACATGTGTGAGGGCAGACTGGCAGGTGAAGAACTAAGGCAATAAAAAAAGAAAACCCATACACACAATTATGTCCTCTCCATTTACCTAGATGATGTATGCTAGAATAGAAACAGGTAAATTGGTATGAAGGTATGTGCGACTTAAGGTGCAGGAGGTAAGACTTATAAAACTAACTTTCTGTCATATTTGCTGAAACTGACCCTATGTTCCAGTAGAACTACATGAAGCAGGTCATTTAAAAAATCCAGCTCCTCTGGCACCACCTACAGCCTGGAGTGTGATTTGCAAAAATCTACCGCTCCCTGTTCAGATGCTCCAATCAAGACCTAACTATGTCTAACTGCGTGTCAATCACTGCTTATGCACACACATTCATTCTCACTTGTTGGGGGGAGGGTCTTAGGAGACCGCTTTGGGCTTTAGCGGAAAGGGAGGAGGGACTAAGAAGTTGTCGATGTCCACCTTTTTTGGCTAAGTCCTGGATCTTTGCAATCCTACCTACGGCACCTTTAAATGGTTAATTGGACTATGAATCATACTGTAAACAGAAAAAATAATCAAATAAAAAAATAATTACCATTATGCTAATCAAAACTTTGTTTAAGTCATTTTGCTGGTTTAAACTCTGGGAATGTGAGAATTTTCTTATTATCTTTTTCTTCGTATTGTTGTGAATCAAACGCATTTGCTTGGAAAACAGCAATCTGACTTGAATATATTTATACCTCTACATCTTTTGTTTTCTCTTTTTACTTTTAAATAAGCAATTACAATAAGCAATGATTTAGCAATTTGAAGACATAACCGTGGCCTTTGGTATGTTGTGACAAAACTCCCATTACTGGGTGGAACTGAGGTGAGATGTACAAATGACAACCTCAACATTGCTGTAGTACCTCTCAGTCGTGACTGTGAGACTAAATACTTGTGGAAATGAAACATTGATTTGAGAGAGAGAGAAAGAGAGAGAGAGAGAGAGAGAGAGAGAGAGAGAGAGAGAGAGAGAGAGAGAGAGAGAGAGAGAGAGGTCGGGAGAGCGCATTTCACCTAAGTTGAGGTAGAGGTCCAATCTTCCTCGGTGAAGCTCCAGGGTGATGTAATCTCCTCGCTGCCCCTCTCCGTGCAGTAAAACACCCTCTGCCTGATGGCTCTTGAAGCGCAGAGAGATCACGTCCTTCACCGTTGACATGGACTTCTGGTTGAACCGATACAGCAAGGAGCTTCTGCTGTCAAAGTCTGCCACATACGACTCTAAAAGAGAATCACAAGTACTCTTGAATCAGTAAAGCACTCTTAAAATGGATAACATGTTCCATTTGTTCGTAACAATTGCACCATTAAAAAAAAAAAGTAACTGTAGGTGGAATTTAACTAAGTGCATTTACTCATGTACTGTACTAAAGTACAAATTTGAGGTTCTTGTACTTTACTTGAGGCTTTTCTTTCTACTTCTACTGTCTACTCTGACAGCTTTAGTTACTAGTTACTTTACAAATTAAGATTTTTGCACACACACACACACACACACACGCACACACACACACACACACACACACACACACACACACACACACACACACACACACACACACACACACACACACAACAATATAGCGGCCTTCTACTTCTACACTTCAGAGAAATATTGTACTTTTTACTGCAATACATTAATGTGAAATCTATAGCTAATAGTTCATTTACAAATTTAAGATTTTTCCACATAAAACATATATAGTTTATAAAATACAAGGTTTTATTATAAATTAAACTACCCAACAATAGTCCAGCTGAAATGATTAGACTGTTGAACTCTTAGCTGATTGACAGAACTGTTTTTTTTTCGTTTCCAGTTTATTAAATGTGAGTACTTTTACTTTGAATAAGGATGTACATGTTCAATGCAGGACTTTAACTTGTAACTGATTATTTTTTACAGTGTGGTATTAGTACTTTTACTTAAGTAAAGGATCTGAATACTTCTTCCACCACTGAGTGTCACGGTCTAGAAAATTGCTCTCACAATTAAGTCTGCATCGATTTATGAGCTGAATGCATCATTAATAGGCTACTTAATTTTCCAAATGATTTGCCAAACACAGCAATTACATTTGACTATTAACTGTTAGTTACTTAATCACATGGATGTTAAAAACACAAGGCAATTTCTAATGGTAAATAACAAATCGTTCTTGTGTCACTAAGGAGGCAAAGAGGACCTGCATTAAGTAATCTAACATCAGATGGATTAATCATTTTGGTATTGATCCTATTGACACTGATATTGATAGTCAAAACCAGATTTAGTAGCAATTATTTTGGGGATCGATCCGCCAATGCCCGCCCCTAGTGAAATGCCATTTTATTTAAGTCATAACATAACTAGTGGCTGCAATAATACGGATTAAATGTACCACAATAATCCATTCAGCAGGTGGCTGGGTTGGCTCAGTGGGTAGAGCAGGTGCACATAAACATAGAGGTTTATGCCGCACTGCAGAGGTCCAGGGTTTGAACCCAACCTGTGGAAATTTTTCTGCATGTCTTCGCCCCCCCCTTCTCTCCCCTTTCTCACCTAGCTGTCCTATCCATTAAAGGCAGAAAAAGGCCCAAAAAATAATCTTAAAAAAATAATCCATTGAGCAGTACCACTGTCAAAACAACCAAACAAAAAAATGATTTTGTTGTTTTATTTGTATAGCACCTTTAAAAAGCAGCGTACAAAGCACTTTAACAGAAGAAACAAAAGCATAAACAAGACATAAATATACACAGCACATCAGTACACTTAATTATACATACACAACAAAAGATGGGGAAGCTCTTAAATACAGGAAGGAGAAAAAGAAAATTCACAAGTAGATCGAAGATAAGTGGAAACAGCAAGTTATAGGAGGCTAGTCAGTAAGTGTCGATGGACAGAGAAAAGGCAAAAGGATAAAAAAGGATAAAAAGACAGCATCACATAAAAGCGAGCCTATTAAAATGTGTTTTAAGAAGTGATTTCAAAGAAGTCACTGATTCAGCTTCAATGTTTAAGTAGCAGTAACAAGCCTGCACCGTCTTTCCACAGCCCGAGTCAAAAACCAAATGACTGCACGGGTTTAGCAGTCTTGACACAGTCTAGTCATGAGACGCGCGGCTCTGATAATCGCTGTTATACAACAGCAATTTTGAGTGAGGAAGAAAAAGAGTACTATACCCAAACCAGCTACCTGCCTGTCAAAATGGAGAGAATCTCAATCTCTATTACGCTCCGTCTCTTCCACTTTTCACCGTTCGTGTACAATTGATTTCAGGAGAATCCTGACGAATAGATTGGAGATCAGCGGCATTCAGTGTCACCTCTACAGTATATAATCCTGCATCAGAGAGACAATCCTGCAGCAGAACGAGCTGCGTGGCAATGTAACCTTTCTCAGTCTTTCTGGGCAGAGTCTGTAGTTTCTGTAGGTTAACTCGTTCAGCAGCTATATTGCAACTTACTTGCCATTTTCAATAGTTTATAAGCATACACAAATATAAGCCTCTTTCCGACCAAGTAGTTACAGGAACGTGGTTATAGGAACAGTCCACTTCTTAACAGTTCTACTGACTACTCTCCCCCAAAACTGGTTTTGCCATTTATATTCACACTGGCCAAGTGGCCATAGGAACTGACCTTTTGTTATTATAATCACATCCATCTAACCACCACATGCGGGAAAGGGAAAAGGGAAAAGACCCCGCCCTGAAGTAGGAGCTGAAAGAGTTACAGGAACTGCGGCCAGAGGAACTTAATAATCCCCAAATTGGTCCAGTCGGAACGCGAGAAAAAAAGGGTTCTAGGGACGTTATGCTCTAGGAACTGCAAAAATCCCTCCAGTTGGAAAGCGGCTTATATTGACCAGTGGAGGAACAAGGAGTACACAAGGCAGGCAGCATTGGTTTTATCCAACATTAACACACTTCGCCGGTGTGTGGTGGTCGGGCATCATAAAACGGATCACTGTGAGATATTCAGAGAGTGTTTCACAGTGCATTAATTCACTGGCTCATCTAGTTAGTGCTGCTTCACAATGCGTAGGAGAGGTGTGCCAGTGAATCCCCATTACATGTACTTTATGGAGGATTGCTCAGGCTATAATAGTGTCTTTTTTATCATGAACTGTGTAGGTTCAGTTTTATTTTTACATTTCATTGCAATCACGTAAGTATGGATGTATTTGAATGTAATCATTTATGATTAAATCTTTTGAAGACAATAATTGAATGATGTTCTTTCGAGAATTTGTTATCTTAAGGGTAATTACTTTAATTGTAGTCATGAAGCCCGGCATTAAGGGCAACACCCGCTGGCGGCATGCAATGCACTTTGACCAGCTGTGTCTTGCTCGCAGGCTGATGCTCCAGGGTCAGGAATGGCACATCCCAGACACCGTACTTTTATTACTTCTTCTGTCTGGAAGGCACATCTGGTGTGTGTTTCACTACTCAATGTGTTTGGTGCCCTTTTCTACTCCTTCTGTCATTTTTACCGGACCCTACGCCGAACCCTACGACGGACCCTAGGCCGGACCCTAGGCCGGACCCTACGCTGGACCCTAGGCCGGACCCTAGGCCGGACCCTACGCCGGACCCTACGCCGGACCCTACGCCGGACCCTATGCCGGACCCTATGCCGGACCCTACGCCGGACCCTATGCCGGACCCTATGCCGGACCCTATGCCGGACCCTATGCCGGACCCTAGGCCGTGTTAAGTGCATCTCTCAAAAAATATAACTACACGTGATGGTGACGCAGACTGCAACAACTGTGATTGGTCTGCTTGGCTGTGGCTTGGTAGCATTGCGTTTCCCCCGACTTATTTCCTGGTTCTCCTTCTCCATAAACAACATGAAATCAAGGAGAGGGTTAACTTTTCCTGCTACAGATTTCCGACCGTGGTCAGAAAGAACAGGGGAGACACTTTGTTTCTCCCCACTATGCCTCTAGAGTCGGTATTCACTTCTAAACTAATCACCATCGCTCTCTCACTCGCTCAACACACACTCCCCACGCACACACACACACACACACACACACACACACACACACACACACACATGCCGGCCCTGCTATTCTCTTATCAAGAGAACGACGCAGACACCAACGCACAAGTATACACTTCATTCCACTTACGTAGGCTACGGCGAAAGCTCTGCGTGGAGCCTCCGCAGGAGCATAAATCTCATTTTAAGGGACACATTTTCTGTCATGGCAGAGAGCAATGACTCCCAAGTAAAAAAACATGTTTTCCTGAAAAAATAAGTATTTAAGTTGTGACAACCTGAAAATAATGTTTAATTCAATTGGTTAACTTTCAACAAGAAGATAATAAGCTTAAGTAATTACATTTGGTATTAACCTGCCCGCTAGCATGACCAACATCAATATAGCGTCAGAAATGTAATGACCTAAGCCGAGTATGTTTTTACATGATCTGTCTCCACTGTTTTTCTTTTTTCTCTAAGTCTTACATACAGTATTTTGTAGCAACATTTATCAAGAAAAGCTCCAAAAAAAATGCTCCACAAGTCTTTTGTAGCTGCTATATGGTGAACAAAGCTACAGTATACAATAACACAAGTTGTCTGCTTTCTAAACTGGCATAGCCCTGTTATGGGTTTTATTTTTTATTTGCTGTACAGTGAATAAAGTCTATAAAGCTACATAAAATGTTTTTACCTTGCATCTTCAAAGCCAGGGCCTGTCATGATCCTGGGTTTTCTTTTAGTTCCTGTTTTATTTTGTAGGTTCTTCTCCTGTGTCATGTCTTGTTTTACTTCCTGCCTTGTAGGTTTTATGGGTTTTCCGCCTTATATGCCTACCATACACTAGAAGACTCATAACAGACTTTGAAAAGACTAAAGTCTGACATCATCTCACATCTAACGTTAAAGACATAACATGTAAACACTGGAGATCTTACAGGTTCACAAATTGCAAGATTACAACTAGATTCATTTTGAAAGATTTAACCAAGCTAGCTAGCTAGCTAGCTACCTACTGCTAGCGTTAGCTGGTAACTTAAGGGAAAGTTTGCAGATTTTCTGTTCTGCCGTACATGCAGATGAATACCCGCAGTACAGTCTGTGATCATCCGCCGGTAAATCTCCCGTTGGATGACGCGCTTCAGAAGGGTTGAAAATTGGCAACTTTCGCTCTTTAGTGTTTAGCTTAGTGTGGCGCCATAGCAGTCTGCCCCGTTCTGACGTGTTTCACCTGTTCCTCGTCAGCTCCATGTCAGATTTCCCTCGCTACCACCCTCCTACCCTACCTTGTTAGTCTTGGGTAGACCTGGGCGGTATGATAAAAAATGAGGTATGATGATATTTTTTCCCAAATGCATTGATGTTGATATTGCGACGATATTGTAGGGTTGACTATTGGTGCTTTCACAAAATATAAACACAGAGTTTAGATAAACCTGCAATCATCAGTAATATGAGATAATGACTAAGTGGGTAAAGGCAAATAATAAAACAGCTAGTAAGTCTGGTAAGTTCCAAAAATTACATCTCTTTACTGTAACGCAGCCTTTAAAGCCAGGAAAAGACACTTGTGTTGTATCACAATATTACAAGATCCAAAACTGAAGACGATATCTAGCCTCATATATTGATATCTATATAATATTGATATAATGCCCTAGTCTTGGGGTTCTCTTGTGTCTGATTGTCTGTGTTTGTTCCTGGCTCTCTGTGAATCTTCCTGTGTATAGTTTCTTCTAGTGTTTTTTCCTTTTTAGTGTTTCTGGATTTTCTTTTCTTGCCTGTCTGTTTTTTTTGGATTCAGCTTTATGTTTATTAAAGCTCGCCTTTTGTTCTGACAACCTGCCAGACCTGACTGGTCTCGTGCTTGTTTTGGGTCCTCCTTTTGATCTCTCAAACCGTGACAGGGCCCCAGTATCACCCGATGTTCCAACATGCGTCATAAGCTGCTTGCAAAGTCTTATTCTGGATGTGCTGAATGTGGAGAAATCCCTGTGCATGTATGTTTCACACCCTGGCTGTTTTGATTAGTAATTTCACTGCTGTCTGGAGTATGAAACGGCGTGTTAAAACCAAGTGAAGAGGAAATAGTCCTCATTACTCTCCATCAAGAGTGTAGCTGCAGAGCCAGATGTATAAATTAACAAATCCTTCTAGGTGGTGTAAACCACAGAGGGTTGATGTGTAGACTTTCAGAGTGTGTTATTAACTGCAAGGGGTGTGATACTCACTGTAGGAGCAGCCGTACGCCTCCAGTCTGAGGCCCAACCAGCCACTGGGGTTCCATTCGAGAGGCACCAAACGCAGGAAACGCGTTTTCACTGCGTGGGACAGCTTGTTCTGGACAACGGCCTCCGAATTCACATTCCCGACAAATCTCTGCAGGATCACAGAGGGACAAAAACTGTGGTTATGACCAAAGGCTCCACTGAAAAACAAGAAAATGACCTCAGATCCGAATAGTAATATTTTCACCAGGGAGTATATACACACATTTTTTTTTAGCTGAATACTTGAAATATAAGCACAATAAAAAAAATCTAAATCCTTGAATAGCACAGACAACAACTAAGTGCTGACAAGGCGAAGCCAAGGGCAAGGTCTTTTTCCTATCCTTGAACATACTATTTGATGTAAAGTGATAAGAATCGTCGTGTGGTGTAGACATATGAGAATATCCGTTCCAACCTGATCCATGTGAGAAGGAAGAAAAAAAATCACAACTGAGGCAGCCGGGGGCAATAAGGGCTCTCATATTGTTTTTTCTCCCTGCAGAGCTAAATACAAAAACCTCTGAGTACAATTGTGAGATGTCATTCTTCTTTTTCCTATTCTACCCCTCCTCTACTTTCCGTCTGCACCAGACAAAGCCAGGGGACATAAACATAGAAACAGAGCGAGTGAGAGATGGAGGCAGAAACAGAGACAAACAACCTCTCCTCTCAAATGACTGATTACCAGCTTCTTCATAACCGATTCTAGGCAGGTGACATATCAGATCAATAAGTACTCCTACTACAAAGAACCAAAAATATAGATCATTGGCAGTGGAGCTCCAGGCGTTTGTGGACAGAACACAGTCAGACAAGGCCAGTAATTCAACTCTCCGCAACAGCAGAGACACAATTACCAGCGGCACAAATGACCGTCCGATGCTTTTAGAATGCTGCAAGGAGAAGCATCATTAAATGCACCAGGATGCTGCTTCTTGGTAGATAATCAAGGCAACAGTGCGACTGTTAAGGCTGTTATTGTGATTCATGCCACCGCTTTCGCATTTTGAGCCTTTTACCGAGCGAAGCGTCATGGCTGAATCTTAGCACACGTACGAGCCAGGCTTTTTTACACATGCACAGTAATTCATGTCGGCACAGGAAGGATTAACAAATGGCGCTGGGGCTTATACGTACGGTCAAAGCAAAAATGTATTACTTTAGCACTGCAAACAGCTTTTAAGGCGAAATGTGAGGAACACAATGGCCTTGAAACCCCCCCCCACCACCACATACATACATATTCACGACACTTTTTCAATAGCTTTCAAAAAAAAAATAAAAAATCAAAGCTGTCAGTGTTTTATTGGGAATCCGGCTGATGAAAGCATGCTGCTAGGCTTGTCATACAGGGCTCCAACCACAACCTTGTTATTCTCAGCCTTTGTGTGAGACACGCTGCGGTAAAAGGCTGTTTGATTGTTCCACATTGCACATGTAACCTAAAGCCTCTAAAAATGTGACTTTAAATGTTAAATATTTCTTTAGAGCGTATTCATATAAAAAATTCAACAATTGGAAAAAAAACTAAAATAAACAAAGTTCAGAATAAAAACACCCTTCGTAATTATTTATTAGTCAAAAACATTCAAAAAACTTGGCAAATCTGGTAACACTTTACTTGAAGGTATCTACAGAAGAGTGACATGACACTGTCATGATACAGTCATGACACATGAACCCTAACTCTAACCCTAACCCTAACTCTAACCCTAACCCTAACTCTAACCCTAACCATAACTTTTCATGACAAAAAACAAATGACACTTACTAAAAGGAGCATTATGTCATAAACTTGTTTATAATGACACGTTCATGACAGTGTCATGTCACTCTTATGTACATACCTTCAAGTAAAGTGTAACTGCAAATCTTTATTACGGCTGTATGATTTAATGGGATAGGCCTAACAGTGCTAGCAACATAAGCACACAAGCCACCAAGTGTCTGCTTCAAATATTGCTATAACTCTGATTGGAAACACATGACATCCCCTTTTTTCCCAATGGAGCCAATGACAAAAACAGAAATACAAAAATCTCTAAGGTGAAATAACCAAAACTGTTGTAGCTTTGGCAGAAAAATGTTTGTAGGACGCAATTGCTAAAATCGAGATGGATGTTATGTGGATTGTACTGTATATGTTCAGTACACAGCTTAAAACTCTGCTTCTTCTTATTTTTGTTATAATCATGACCACGTCTTTCCGCTCGACTCCCAGCTGAATGTCTGGAAAATGTAATGAACCAAACAAACTCTGATTAGGGCTGCACTGCAAGCATCCTATTCATTAGCTAACAGCACTTGGGCACGTCAGCATGAGTCATTAGTATTCAAGAGCAATACCACTACAGGAACACCACTGAGGCTGTCCAGAGCTATGACGTTTGTTTTTGTTTCCTCTCTGGAAAGAACTTGCAACAGAACATCCTCTGTGTTACAGCTGGGATATGAAGTATGGCCTCATACACAGCCCAGAGGGTGCAGAAGATTTACCAAGAGGTCCAGAGGACCGAGGTCGGTCCTTATCCACATAAACAGCCCTAACCCCACTGTGACTTCATTATTTCTATTCATGCTTCTGTCACTGCAGAACAGTCTCCCTCCCCATTAATTAAGACTCTTTACTCTTCCTCTCCAGTGATGAGCTCCCTTGTGTCAGTTTTCCTTTCTGTTGCATACAGCACAGGCGCATACGTTTATTTTAATCAATTCACTGGGGGGCGGGGGAGATGCTGCTGCCGGCGTTGAAGACGCTACAGTATGTTCTGAAAGGTCATTGGCCAGTCAAACCGCCTAAGGGAACACGTAGTGAGGAGAAAGCTACGAGTCTGTGACCTTGCCACGAGTGAATATGCTCCAGCAATCCCTGACTGCCAGTTAGTCAGCAAGAAGTCCCGTGACCAGGATCAACAAGGCTTTTATTCATATAATATATATGCAAGTAGGAAGAGGATATATTCTCAGTTGAATATATGTCTACTACACCTATTGAGTAACGTTTTGGGTTATAGTTATGTGAAGGTACTGTCAAGTTAATGTAAAAAAACGAGTCTACTAGGGCTGTCCTCGACTGAAGAAATGATTAGTCGACTAACACTCATATAGTTTTGTCGACTAATCGATTTACTGTATTTAATCAACAGATCTGTAAAACTGAGTTTCTTCACAAAAGCATCATGCAAAAGTACCAGCATTTAAACCTTGTTTTACCAAAGATGTGCTTATATATTTCTTGGAAATAAGTCATTAAGCATGAAAAAAAGCATAAAATAATTGACCAAAAACGACCGATTAGTCGACTAATCGACTAGGAGGGGCCAGTCCTAGAGTCTACAGCCACACCGGCAAGCCCTGTGAGGCTGCACAATGATGCTTTGGGCTCAATGTTAACATCAGCATGGCAACTCTCACTGTCCAGGGTGCTGATTCTCAAGTAATGGACCTATTTCACAGCAGACATTTTGACTTGTCATAGTAGGAAAAGCACAGCTGAAATTGATAACCTTAACGATGGCTCAATTCCATCAAGTGTCCCAGTAAGATATTTCAGTGAGTCAGCATGCACAACACCAGGGCCTCTCCTAAGTGGAACGCAGCCATCATTAATGGTTTTGAATACACCTGTGCTTTTCCTACTGTGACATGTCTGCCGTGAAAAAAGGTCTACAGCAAATAGTTTGTCTTGATCAGCTGTCTCATCATTTGCCTCGCCTTTTATTCTCATAATATTCACGTTGTTGTTCCAGAGAGTCATCTAGTTAGTATGTTGCAGTTCAACTGTCCTTGCCCATTCTAGCAACATTACAGGCTAACATGTTCACAACGGCAAGTTATTGTGTTAGCACCCCCCTCCCCACAAAACAAAAAAACCTTTAGAACTCATTCCACTTTATTGGAATGATAACTAACCTCACACAAGGGGTCAACAATCAGCCAAACTGCAGAACAGCAAACATTCTGCATTCAGGCTGTTGTACATTACGAAGACTATCGCACATTTACATAGACCTATAGACCTTTTTTCATGTTGACATGTCACAGTAGGAAAAGCACAGGTGTATTCAAAACCATTAATGATGGCTGCATTCCACTTAGGAGAGGCCCTGGTGTTGTGCATGCTGACTCACTGAAATATCTTACTGGGACACTTGATGGAATTGAGCCATCGTTAAGGTTATCAATTTCAGCGGTGCTTTTCCTATTATGACAAGTCAAAATAGCTGCTGTGAAAAAGGTCCATTGACTTTTTTTGTCAAGTTTCACACTCAACATGTTTCGTAAGTTGGTGTTACATCTAAAAAAAAAAAAAAGGTTGACTTCTACGGATTTTGGTGAACCACGTGCCTGAAATGATGGTATGATCAGCAAAGACACAGCTGCACTTCTGCAAGGACACATTTTGTCGATCAAGAGAGAGAGAGAGAGAGAGAGAGAGAGAAAAAGTTAGCCCCAACTTAACCCCATATGTGCAGCTTACATTATGAAAAGGACCTGGCGACGCAGATTCCCATCACCATAGTAACTTGCTCTGTCTGCGTGCACACGGCGAGAGAGGAGAGGGACGCTGCTCTGCTCACAGTGGCATGCTGGATGATCAAAGCCTTTATATAATGACAATACCTCCAGCTATTGAATGTATTCCTCTCACCGTCGTCCTTCGTTTAGGTTTTTGCCTAGTAGCCGACGTGACGTGACCTGCGTATATGTCATGTATGTCATCATATATAAGAAAGGCTACCTAGAACAAAAAACTAATTTCTATGATAATTCAGGAAATGGTGCTCTTGAGTATCTAATTCATTTCATCATTCTGTATGCCAAATTTACAAGCAGAAATTTTCTAATTCATCTCCTAATTTTGTACCTTTTCTCATAGAATTTAAATCTCTACTGAAGTCACTTAAATCGTTGGAAAACAAAAACGTATTACAATTGTGGAAACTGTAGAGCTTTTTTCCCCCTGAAACCTCTGACTAATTGTAAATTTACGTTTTCATGGACCTCTTTTTATTTATTTTTCTATGTAATGGTTCTGTTATTTCATCATTTGTATTGCTTCGTATGTTTTTTATTTTTATCTTCATAAGTTTGTACACTTGTTCATGTGCTATTACTGTTTACCCGATTCTCTATATACTGCATTTTGTCAATAAAAAGACAAAAAAAAATCATTTTTGATACATGATAGTGCTACTGTACAGTAGATGAGAAGGAGGAGCGGAGCAGTCTCATCATATGGCTCACCCTTTATTCATAAAATATTTATGTTGTTGTTTCAGTTATTTAGCTTATTTTGTTTCTGTGTTGGCTTCAGCAAAAAAAAAAAAAATAACATTTTGGCCGTTTGAAATTACACGTGTGGCGTGTTTCATGTTCTTGGATCCTGTTAAGCAACATCACAGGCAACATGTTCACAATAGCAAAGTTCATTTAGGGTGTTAGCATGCTAACATTGGCTAGTTGGCACTAAAGACAAATGGCAGCCGAGGCTGATGGATATTTGGTATTGGAAGAAGGAAGAAATAGCTGAATTGTCGACGTGGTGATAGTGTTAGATGAGAAGTCAGGGGATCACCAACGTCAGAAGGATTCATCCTCTGGTGACCTTAAATATCTGTACAAACTTGAATGAAAATCCAACCTGCAGTTATCAAGATATTTCACACAAAACCACAAATGTGAACCTCATGGTGGCACTAGATGAAAGGTCAGGGGATCAACAAGCCGGTAGGATTCAGCCACCAATTTTTGTGAGATCAGGCTGTATAATATTGCAATCACAAGATACAATTACTCAGATAAAGTTAACATTCATGCAAACACATTTAAATCCTCGTAAGATTCCCATCTACCTGAACAGCTAACAAGCATGGAAATGGATGTATAAATTCCCCCCTTATGGACAAGCATGAGTTTCACACATTTATTCACAGCTGCATTAAAAATAGATTTCGGAATAAGGCTTTCCAAGGATAATGAAGGTAATCTGGAACCCCCTGCTAGAATGCATTCCTCTTCCCACCTATGAATGTTTGGAGAATGAATCTAATTCACCATGGAGTAGATTGCAAATATTATGCAGGGAATTAGGTTAAAGTGGGATTTAAAACAGGGGCTCTGTCATTTACTCTGCTCTGAGTATACTTTAAACATTTCAATTTAAAAGTACCATCAAGCCAAAAAACGTTTTCTTTTTAAGGAAACACTGAGTAAGCCACTTTGAGTTTCACGGCACATGAGCTGATAAAAGTCCACACTTCATGTCCTAAAAGCGTCAACAGACATAAGTCATTTTCACAGATTTTCTCCCATGGCTTTCACTAATTAGGTTATTATCAGCTTGTAGCTGTGTCATCATGTCCTTTCACATGTTCCTCTTATACTTTCTAAGGCTTTGCTCAGAACACTCCCACAGACAGGAGACTGGTTGCAGGAACAGGTGGTGATGACAACACTGTCACTACCTACGGTGATGAGAAAAAACAGGCGATTGAATCGTTAAAGTTGAACAAAGGGAGACTAAGTACACAAAATAATGTTAGACAGGAAAGAAATGTCATGTACTGTATGTTTTACTGTATGTCAAAGCTGATTTCATTTCTATTTTCAGTGGGGTTTTTTTTTCGGATGTCTTAATACCCAGTGGTGGAGATGTCCTTCCAACACTTTGATCCAGAGCAAGATATGTCCACAGATGCTGTCCAGATGTTCCATAATATTTGGTATGGATATTAATGGGCCTCAGAGGATGGCTCCCACTGATTTTAGTGACTGACTTTGTCTTAAAAAACAGCCCTGTGTTGTGTAACCAGACATAAAAGGCAACTTTGCACACAAAGCACCTAATCATTTATTGAATTGATAGTTCAGATATTTGGAAGAGGGGTTGTATGAGGTACTTCTCCATAGTCAGTGTATTATCTACAGTAGATGGTAGTCGGCACGCACCCCACTTTGGAAAAGCAGACAGGAGTACCAGCAATGTACTGCTGTGGAGCAGCATAACATATTAGAGCCACCTATAAAAATCTATATTATTTTAGGTGTACGCTATGTTTAGAATATTTTCACCCCTTTACCTTGCTGTCAGACAGCCCTTTCTGACAGGGGTCTGAAGCTATTACATCAATCTATGCTCTCTTCAAAGCCACCACACTCCTTTGACAAAAACAGTCATTTTACCTCGCAGAACACGGGACTTGCTGTTCTACCGCTGCCTCGATCGGTTAGTTCTGTCTGTCTGTCTGTCTGTATGTCTGTATGTATGTATGTATGTATGTATGTATGTATGTATGTATGTATGTATTTATGTATGTATGTATGTATGTATGTATGTATGTATGTATGTATGTATGTATGTATCAAAGGAGTCTGGTGGCTTTGAAATGAGCAATATATGGCTTCAGTTCTCTGTCCTAAAGGCACTGTTTGACGGCAAGGTGCAGCAGTAAATATACCCTAAACATAGCGTACCCTTAAACTGATATCGATTTTTTTAGGTGTCTAAAATATCTTTAGCTGCTGTGCCCACGTCCACAGCAGTACATAGCTTAGCTTCCGTGTCAGTACTCCTGTCTTCTTCTCCAAACTGGGGGCGTGGCGACCAGCGTCTCCTGTTGGTGTGTACACTGACTGTGGATGAGTACCTTATACAACCCCACTTCAAAAGATGCGAACTATCCATTTTAAGAAAGCATTTATCTGTGCCACCCTCAGGACAAATGTCATATATTTTGTTACATATCACAAGAAATGTTAAGCAAGACTACTGGAAAGAACTTTCAAAATGATCAGTATGTCTTTGTTTCATAGCATCTTGTTTTGAAACGCTGCAGCATCTAGTAGATGCCAGCAGGATTGTCGACCTTTAGCCCCTTTTTTAATTAAAGCAAATTTTTCCATGAAGCTAATTTGGCTCGGCGTTAGCTAAGAATGGCTGAGAGCTAGCAGTCATATCAGCAGCTGCTGTTCTCTCATTAGTCCCCCTCAGTTCAGTTTCTGGCAGTGAGCCGTTACCTTTGAGCTTCACTTGTTAAAATGCAAGACGAATGTGAGTAAGTATCAACCAAAGGTCTTGGTGAACGCTGTAGTCAGCTTGAGTTGAGTTTCCGAATAAGAGATTTCTAACTAATTGGCTGACAGTCACCCTGCACTATATAAATGATACATTATATCCCAGTTCACACCGCAGAAGAGATGGGAGGAGTGGGGTTTGAATTGTCTTCGTGACTGTGCATTAAATGCACATCAGTAAATATAAAAGCTTAGTCACGCCTGGTTTAAATGCTTGCCAGGTTTCGGAGGATGATACACTATGATACAGCGCTGTATGCCGTGGTTGAGTGCTATATTAATTTTAATATTTGAAATAAGTACAGCAGTCTCTCTTTTCTCTCTCATGGGTCACTTACAGCTGCAAGTCATGGTGGTAATATCTATACATAATGTCTCGTCTTTTCTCTTTTCTTCAAAGTAACAATATGAAGACAGCCTGGATCACACATAAAGGAAATGTCTCACTGAACTTCGCTCTGTAAATATTTCATATTATTTGCAGGGGAACTGTACACTTCTTTTTATTTCATGGCACTAATTCAAAACTGATGTATGATACTGTACTCGTGTTTACATAAACACATTGATCTCTGGTTAAATATCTGAAATTGCACTGGTTTTGCCAGATGGTGTGAGGCAGCAGCAGACTGAGCTGCTGCTTATGGGACCCGCACCCATCAGGGGCCCACAATATGGGCAATTTACACATATGAAAAGCTCTGCTGTTATATTTCAACCCTTCGTAATAAAGAAGGAAATGGGTTTGTTTAAGCACTTTCTATTATGGTTGATTGTTGTTCTCCACATTTGCACATAGAAAAGATAACTATTTGTTTTGGGGCCAATCAAAACTATCCATCTTAAACTCCTTGTATCCTGACCTGCTGTTAAAAAAGGTACGGTATTTTTCTAAAAAAAACTAAAAAGCTGGCCACTCAAACGGAAGTAAATAGTGTATTTGTTGGGGACTATTTTAAGCTGTGGATTAATACACATTTAGTGTGTTAGTGACAGTAACAGTGTGGAAGTTTTACGGAGCTTGTAAAGGAGGATTTTGACTTTAAAAAACTTAGACCTGTTTCAGAGTTGGAACCATTTTACTCAACCTCATGATGTTTTATCTAATCTTCCTATATTTCAGTAGATTTCATTTTAAAAGATGTAGGAAGATAAATACTTAAAAACAACCCCCAACACTATACATAATGTCCACCCTCCCATACGTGTGATCTTTTAATTTAACACAATGAAAAACTAACCAATTTGCAGCAGTTACATTAGAGTTAGGGTTAAGGTTAGGGTTGGGCCGGCTACACACTGGCTGCGTGCCGTGAGCGTGGCGTGAGCGTGGCGTTTCTGTTGCGTGGCGGCTGCGTGGATTTTTCTATGTCTTACACACCAGAAACGTGTCTGACGCGGCGCTGCTGCTAGCCTTGTCTGTACACATGTATGTTTCCCATTGATTTACTGCACTCAAGCTGTAGAATACTTCACGTTAAACATAAATATATACTGATTGGATTATTACATTGGATGTCATGTATTAAATGTATTCGTGTCAAAATGACATATAAACATCTTTTCCTATTCTATTTTGCCCGGAAACGCTTGCGTGTCAAGTGAAAAATAGGTGTCGGTCCTATTTCTAGCAGGCACGCGTTTTCAGCGCGGCTCGAGCCACGCCTCAGACATGCGTGTCGTGCAGGCAGTGTGCAAGCTCTAAGCTGTTAACATGGGAGCCGAAATAAAAACGGACATGCCACGCAGCTGACACGCATGCGCCACGCAGCCAGTATGTAGCCTTAGGTGCCTTGAAGTCGACAGTCGCAGCGCTGCCTTGAAAACAATTGAGCGTTACATGCTTGCGAGCAACTACACACTCTGCTAATTGTTGTGCCAGGTATAAAAACTCCAGTAAAAACTATTTAACATCTGTCACCAGCTTTTGACACAACTGGGGCGAACACAATAAAGGATTATTAACATGTGCCAACATCAGGCTATTTTCTTACAGCTTGAGTCCGTGTACAGGCTGACATAACAAGTTGTGACATTACATGGAGGACCAAAATAAAAAAGCAGTAGAATAATTGCGTTGACACTTCCCACACCTCGAAATGTGTCAGAAATAAGTGAGAGGATGTGCTATCTTACTCTGACCTGTAAGGTCATCAATGAATTAGTCCACGGAGAAGAGACCGTGGAAAAGTAATGATATCTGTGTGACAGAAGTAAATTTTCTCTCTGTGTTTAGATTGCTGCCACTTTCATGTATGTGTGTTAAATATGAAGCTAGATGAACCACTAGAAGCAGGGGGGCAACAGTAAGCATGGCTTGAGCAAAGAAATAGTCCCGGCACAAACTGCCCGTAAAACCACAAGTTATCATTTTTCCATTTCGGTTCATGGATAAAAAAACAAGTTTATTAGTGAGCTTTGAGCACAGCCAGACTAGCTATTCCCCCCGGCTTCCAGTCTTTATGCTAAGCTAGGCTAACTAAATCCCCAGCTTGAGCTCCATACTTAAACTCTGAGGACAAAAGACACACCGGCGAGTCCAAGCGAGGTTTGACAACACTGCTACCCAAAAAGCGATTTCACAAAAATTAATTTTAGACATTTATTTACTATTTTATTTTTATATGACGGTACTTTTGTAAACCCAACACTTTTGTAAACTCATTTCAAGCACCAAAACAATTGACTTTAGGTTTGTTTTCACAAGAGATTGGAGAAATATTAAAAAGAGAACATCAACTTTTCAGCTTTAGGGCCGAATTATCTCTTTAAACATTGCTCTGGAACAAATTTGCAGAAAGCTGAGTTTGTTCTGAACATTTTGATATGAAACACATGGGTATCCGGTTATTTGCAAATATCCTTAAAATGTGAATTTAAAAAGAAATGTACAAATGTCCTTAGACCTCAGAGGGGTAATGCACACATATGAAGTGGTATATCTTCTCTTGTAACGTACGACAATAAAGCAAAAAGGCATATTTCCCAAAATGCCAACCTATTCCTTTAATCATAAAAAGCCAAGAGTACGCCTTGGACTTTGTTTCTTCTACATCTGAACATCGGAATTCTTTCGTGAGCAAAATACAAAATAACTTAATATCGCTCCTGCTTGGATTCAGTTGTAAACAGTGTACAGCAAATCAACGATGAATCTAAAGTCCTACAGAAAGCTGAAACACCCGTGTGCAGACTCACCCCTACACCGTCCTCATGCCTGTACTGTTTCCAGGCCCGGCCCGTGTCACTGTAGAGCAGGAGGTAACTGCTGACCCAGTCCCAGCTGTCATATCGTCCCTGTGTGGCCACAGCCGTCACCTCCATCTGCTCCCTGAGATCCACCTGGAGCCACGGCTCCTGGTCGGTCACCATGGGAGACCAGCCTCCTGCTCCTGAAGGAGGGCAGAGAAATCCAGACAGAGGGGGTACCATGACACATCGATATTGTGGATATGGATACAATGAGACAGTGGTTCGTTGTGGTGTATGCTAAGTCGCCACAGTATCAGTATCAAGTCCTGATATGAACAGAGGGAGTGTTTGCAAAATGAAAGGCTTCAAGGTGAAGTTACACTTCAGCGGAAAATGGCGCATTCATTTCGAAATGTGTACAGCCTGGCTCGAGAACTTCTAAAGAGCGAACCTTTGTCCCAGAAGCCTCCTCCTCGGTCATGTTTTTCTCTCTGGAAAACTCAAACCGAGGATTTTCTTTTCATATGTTCTACAAAGACCTACTAGTAATATTTTAGTACCTTTTCTACAATCCTAAAGTAGTTTAGTGAAAGGTTAGCATTCACCGACTGGAGCTCTAATTAGGTTTTGATGGCATATGTGAAGTTAAAAAAAGCTATAGTCCAAAGCTATATTGGGATTTCTAGTTGAGAGATTGTGTGTCTTTGGACTTTAGTTTGGTGGTGCTTTTGTTTTAATCGGTTGCTAAAACATTTGAACTGATAGTTTAGGTGGTTGTGTTTGTCTTCGTTTTACTACTTTGTTTCAAAAATGGTCTGATCAGCCATTACATATATTCCCCTTTGTGGCCAGATTTTGTCATTGTTGGATCAGTTTAGTCTGTTTAAATAGTTTGTTTCGACTTTGAGACTTCTCTTTCCTGCCAGCTCGGTCCATCACAGTCATTCGCATAGAACAGAGATCTTCAACAGGGGGTCCTGGACCCCTAGGGGGTCCTCTGAGTTGCTGCAGGGGGGCCACCAAATTTCTGTATGATCTTTTTTTTTATTTCCGCAACATTGATGATAGGCTTACTGGCCTATAGGTAAGGTAGCCATCCATAGATACTGTTACTGTTCCACGTTTTAACATTAAAACATGATAAATATATGAATATGTCAACAATTATTTTAATTAGTATCGTACCATAAAAATGTACATCTAAAGGCCCTCGGCAGCCCTACACGTTATTGTAGGCCCAGTTTAATATGCAGCTCTATTGTATTCATTATATATAGTAAGGGGTCCCTGCTCCGTCTCTCTTTCAGCTGAGGGGTCCTTGGCCTAAAAACGTTGAAGACCCCAAAATGTTCTATTTAGTTTCAAACTAATCATTTTTTTTTCAGTCAACCAGTTATTACACACAGCCGTCTCTTTTTCGTCTCTTCAAAATAAGGAAACAGTGCCCCACTGAACTGCAACATGTGGTAAATGCAGCAAGTCTCTATACCTCATTGCTCACTGTCTTTAAAAACAACCCTTATGATCATTGCACAAATGGCTCACATTAGCGTTTTATGGGAACTGCTGGTATAGCAGGTGGGTGGTGCGTATCTGAAGCATATGCAAATAATAAATCCATGCAAGAATATATCTTTACTTGTACTCACCATCTCTTCTGTTGAGCTTGGCATTGTAAGCAGCATAATTGACTGATGACTGCGAGGAGCTCTGAAAGGATGACTGGGGTAATGCGGATACCAGAGGACCATTGCAATTATCTGTGAAAGAAAACAGAAAGCAAACACAGAGGCCATTAACTTTAAAAACGTTTTTTATTTATTTTTTATCTTGTTGCATGTGGTTTATGTAACATATTTCACATGCAAAACTGACTATTTGAAGAATGGTTCTGAGAGGGTTTCACTGCTCGCCATACTTATTCATCTGACAGACATATACAAAATTCTGTCGGTTCAAAGTGCATCTTTACCTGTCGGTGGTGGAATTTTAAAGCAAGAATTTAAGGAAAGAAATAACACGGCTGCCTCACTTATCCAGTTCTCAGATACCTCAAACAGTCTATTAACCCATGCAGTGACCCTTGGAAATAGCACAGAAAACGTCTCATTTTCTGTACATATGTGTGTGTATGTGTGGGTGTTCTGTTTAATCCCACACAGTGTGAGATTACATCACGTCCAACAGGCGGGGACAGATTAAGAGTCCAGTGATATAAACCTGTCAGTCTCATTTTCCTCTGATCCACCCTGCTCGCCACAATAAGAGCAAAAAGACAAACAACAGCAGCCTCTCCGCTGTTTAGCTTTACTTGCGTGCAGAGCTGCATTACGGCCCGTATCTGAGAACATAATGAAAACTGGCACCAGCCTGATTACAATTATCCCCATACTCTCTCCATCAGCGTTCAGTTCACTCATCTGAATGCGAGAGGTTTTTTTTTGTTTTTCGCTGCCATTTTACTCCAGAGTTCAGATGGATTCTGAGCACATCTGGAGTGGCAATTGGCCATCCATCTGGTAGACAAGAGCACAGCAGAACTGACAGCATGAGCTCGTTCTCCTTTTGGGCGTCCCACCGAATTTCGACTGACCTGATTTGACTGCTCTCAGATAGCTTGCCAAGAGATTTCTCTAATCCTGATTTCAAGTGTGACTAAAGTGGATCGAGCTGTTTAGTCCAAGAATCAAATTATGGCTGAGTTGCAGATGTTCATTGGGGGAATGAGAACAGTGGCATGGCATCTTTACACTACTGGAACCGGGGCTATGATGCAAGCACGGCCCTCTTAATCTATCAAAAGTCTGCCAAGTCCCACTTTTGATCCCTTAGGGATAACATCCTATCTTCTTTTCAATCTGTCCTTTCTTGCACGATGCATCTCTGGTTGAAGAGCCAACTAAAGCCTGGACAAATGTTTTGGTCATCCTTCATTCAATCCACCCTTAACATGAACATACTGTATAGAACAACACAACCTTGACAGCTACAAAGAGGTGAAAAAAACAAAAAACATTTCATGCTCTTAAGTTGACAGGTGATGTGAGTTGCTGTGTGAGTGCAGAGAAAGTTTCTCCATGTGCAAAATGTGCATCTTACAGACCCAGTTGTTGTTTACAGATTTGGTCTTGAGCCAAATGCCTGGCTGCCAGTCAGAAAGACTTATGGATGGAGGATGATTTGCCTGCAAAGCTGCTCCTTGGCCTGTGGGATAAGTGAAAATCCTCTGAAGCTGACTCACGATCTCGATGCAAGGCTCAGGGGCTTGAATCGTACAGCCAAATGAACCCAGACATGCATCTGAATGCATGGATATAAACACATGCACACTGCTGCTAGCCGAGAGGGAACACTTAATCTTTTGAAATCATAAGCACACCAGCTGATATCAAGAGCTTTCAGTTTCAGTCACAGAAGTGCTAGGATGATGTTTTTTTTTTTTTCAGTACAGACCGACAGAAGGCCGGCACAGAAGTGTCATGTTGACGCTCTTGGGTTTGCAGCACACTGGAGGTTATCACTGATTGTGTTGGCGATAAGAATAGTAGATGAAAGGAGCAGTGCCTGCACACTGACTCCAAACCACAAACGCATTTAGTGACCTGATGTAGTTTAGTCTGCAATCAAAATATTGTCTTTTAAAATACATTTGTGGTCATTAAAGCACAAGGCAGGTGTTATTCTATGTTTTCGTTATTCTATGTTTTCGTTATCCCATAAAAAGACCAACATCTTCCCTAACCTCTCTGTGGCACTCTTACTGATGTAAAGCATTAATACATACACATTTTTTTTTTCTAAAAAGGTGAAGTCAACAGGAGTATGCACAGTACAAATATAGTGCATTTGTTGTTGACTATTTTCAGCTGCAGATTAATACACATTTGGTGCTCTAGTGAGTATCTAGGGCTGGGTACCGAATTGCCTCCTTAGTATCGAGTATCCAAAAATGCCGCCTCATTTAACACCCAATTTCAATACCTCAGGAGTAAATCTCATCAGCGTCAGTGAGCCAATAAGCACGCTTCTAAGATCTAATAATGCTGCTGATTGGCTGTCTAACGTTGCACATTGTAGAGGCAGGAAAAAAACTCAACACAGAGGTTGGGCTCACGTAGTAGGAGCTGAAAAATAATTAAAAAGATTTGTGCCGTGATGTGTAATTTATTTTTGTTAAAATCTATTGATATCGAAAAAAAAGTAGTTCAGGAACCAGTACTGAAGTCACAGTATTGGTATCGGTACCGGTATCGACATTTTTGGAACGATACCCAGCCCGAGTATGTACAACACTAGGACAGTGAATGTGGGATTAACTCAAATAAACCACAGTGCCTGCATTTGCCATAATGAAGGAACATGTCACGCTGTGGCCATTGATTTTTTTTATCAACAACAATGGAGCTCAATGGCACAGAGCAATAAGCTACAGTACATCAGGCTTGGCTACACAGACACGTGTAAGTACGAGTCTTTTCATGGGATTTCTTGACAATAAAAAAAATGTAGAATATTGCCAGCCTTATCCTTTAATGCTCTTTATCAATATCCTTGCAATATCCTCCTTGTAAATACGTTTAGATTCAGAGTGAGTGTTCATTCTGTTCTTTGGCTTGTTACAAGATTTACTCAGGATCTGTCATGTGAAATGAAAATCTCTAATCAATTTCATGGTCTCCAGGCATCTGAAAGGTGAAATAGAAATGCTGTTTGTCTGCAGGTTTCATTTTAGGTCAGAAAAACAAGAGATCTTTGGAACTGCCTACTCGTCTTCTTCATTAGCAGCTATACATTAGAGCAGTGGTCCTGCATACAAAATCTTACATAAGTAAAAGTATAACAGTCACATCAACACATATGAAGGTACAAGGTTTTCAGTGTGGGATGAAAAATTGTAACCTGAAAAAAGGAACTAAAGCTGTCAGACAAATGAAGTCAAGTAAAAGGTACAATATTTGCCTCTGAGATCTAGTGGAGTAGAAGTATAAACGTTGCATAAAAGAGAAACTTAAGTAAAGTACCTCAAATTTGTACTTAAGTACAGAGTTGAGTAAATGTACTTAGTTACTTTCCACTACTGCATTAGATTCAGTGTTTGATAGTTTTTCCAATGCTATCGTCTGCTTATGAGCAAGCTGCCTTAACCTGAGTGCACAGACAGATGGTGCTTCACAAGGAAATCAAACTCAATTATCACAACAAAGTGCCTTTTGTAGCACCCATGCGCTGGATATTTTAAGCTCTAGTTGCAGAGGCATAATCACACCTGAAGACAACTACACGCCCAAGTCAAACAAACATGGCACCAGACATGAGGAAGCCCGAGTTTCCTCTTGGATATCAAGTCCCAGGACATGTACGCTCAGCTGGGATATGAGAAAATGCCAAAGGGATGTCCTAAAAATAGAACATGCAAACAAGATAGTCCAAGGGTAGCAGACTCTACTTTTCTCTGGGTGGATCAAATGTGATTAGAGTTACAAGTGCAAAAATCAGACTGCAACTCACATACGTAGCTCAAAGAGTATAGTAGGAAATTAATGAACTCTTAAACCAAGCAATTGTGACATCAGGTCTCAGCGGGCTGTGACTGACACAGACAATAGTCATGTTTTCACAGAGGTGTGCAGCAGCAATGGCAGTAGCTGTCAGGTTTCACAAAATTGCATGGCAAGAAAGCCAATAGCAGGACACAAAAAAAATAGCTCAGGTGCAGAAACAATATCTTGATCAATGTCTCGGTCCTCAGGTGAACCGGAAGTTGACCTGTCCCTCCTCGGTGAAGGCCGTCTCCAATCTCTTATTCCTGCCCGAAGGAGTGAGGAGCGAGGAGAGATCTCCAAGGTGCTATGAGCGAGGATACACCATGCAGCTGAAAGCCGTTGCTAACTCTGCCCACACAGCCGATAAATTCACGTGTCGCTTCAGAGGAAAGGACGTCTCATCCCTCTAAAAGCACATTTCCCCGTTTCCTCTCACCTTCCATGATTCCCTCGTCTCTCCCGTGCTTCCTCGGTAGGAGGAAGGGAAGCAAGTGGAGGAGCCGGGGATGCAATTTAAGAACCTGGGATGCACCGAGTGTTTGATAAGTAAGTGGAGGTCAAACCAGGTGGTCAATCAGTGTAGCAAACATATCCAGTATGGACACGCAAAAGGGAAAGGCCAAAGCCAACAAAGGTAGGAAAAACACAACCAGGCAGGATCAGACCAACTGACCTCTGGAGCGCTAGGTTAACACATTAGACAATCTGGCAAAGAACTGAGGTAATGCACCGGTAAATATACTGAGAGGCTAATTAGCTAATGTCGATAAGACCTTTATGCGGATGTTTTACTCTTGTTTTATTGAAACTATTCTTTCCTTTGCCTTTGTGAGCTGGTTTGGGTCCCTCACGCTTAAAAACAAAAATAGGCTCCAATACATAACTAAAGTGTGTGGCAAAATTTCCCACAACTCCCTGACTGACTTAAACTCTCTATATGAGATAAGGACTCTGAAAAAGGCCCAGTCAGTCCTGGCTGATATAAGCCACCCCCCTGAACAGCTACTACTTCGTGATGTTGCCAAAATGCAGGACAAACAGACACAAAAACTCTTTTGTTCCTGCTGCTATAGGCTTTGTTAATAACTCAATGTGAGATGTGTATGTCTGTGTAGTTTGTATTTATTTTGTCCATTATTGATGGTGCTTGTTGTCTGTATAGTCTATGTGTTGTTTATGTTGCATTCTATTGCTGCACAATGAATTGCCCCTCAGGGATAATAAAGACTCCTTGAACCTTGAACCTGATGAGGATCAGGTGAGCATAGGGGGGG
Source organism: Gymnocephalus cernua (assembly GCA_023631565.1). Taxonomy (NCBI): domain Eukaryota; kingdom Metazoa; phylum Chordata; class Actinopteri; order Perciformes; family Percidae; genus Gymnocephalus; species Gymnocephalus cernua. The sequence goes on along the minus strand of CM042434.1, from coordinate 26,614,575 downwards.
GGGGGGCAGGCCAGGTGAACGGAATCAGCAGGGCCATGTTCAGCCCCCAAAAAACCTAGCAACTTTAAACGCTTAAAAAGAAAAACTGAAACGGGGGTGCGTTGAACACCCTGTTGTGTGCGCAAAGCGCTCTGCCTTTTTATTACTATGACTGTACATGCACATCTCTGCTGATTGGGTATCACCTGAGGCACAGCCAATTAAACGAGAGACACACCCAGCACCTGAGAGAAAACATATCTCAAAGCCGTTGCTGTAATTGAACGTGTCCCAGGTAATGCAGAGCATGAGGGAGTGGCAGGGGCTGAAATTACATGAGAGAGTGTGTGGCAAAAACAGGAAACAGACAATAAAAAACTAAAGCCTGGCAGAAGTTGTGACAGTTGCTTACTGTGAGGTAGAGACAGACAGATTATTGGTTCAATGATTGGTTGCAGATATTCGACCTCTTCCGTTTCATTAGAGAATAAGAGATTTACATGTTGATATCAGTGGTGGAATGCATGTATGCAAGTAATTCACTTTCTGAGAGATTTGTGCTTTACTAAGTATTTCAATTATATGTAACTTCATGGGGAAATATTGTACTTTTTACTCCATTACATTTATTTGACAGCTGGAGTAACTGGTTACATAATTGCATTACTTCTTTTACAGCACAAGTCCTTGTTATTTTCACATCCAAGTACTGTAATGCTTTTGAAAATATCATTTAAATTCTGAATCAACAGATCTCTGAAGGCCTACATGTGTCTGAGGAGCTGATAAAGCAGTTGGTGTCTGTGTGTCTGTCTAGTCAATTTATGTTCCACAACTCGCTGCAAACTGTTTTTTTCCTTAACAGTGAATCTTTTTTCAATTAGCAGATTAATCATTCGTTCAATAATACATGGTGGTCCAATGAGAGCAAAACTGCAAATAGGATAAAATTGAGAAAAGGATGAAGAAGAAAAAAAGGACTGGGATAAATTATTAGTCTAGAAAAAGATTCCTGACACACAATCTAAAGAATCTCAATTTCACATAGCTGTGAAATTGCAATTGAGACTGTTTGTATTTTCGAGTTGATGAATGAGTTAGGTCATTTATCAGAGTTGTCATCCGTTAATGTTCTGTGAGTGATCATTTTGACTAATGTCTCAGCAACACAGAACAGAGTCAACGGCCCAGAGAGAGATAATTAGAAGGAAGAAATTAGTTACTAAAGTATTCTTCACTTCGACCATTATTTCACTGGTATTGATCGAAAAGGAAGACACACAATGATGCAATGAAATATGTAAATGATTCAGTTTTATTCTGTCATAGTCTATGTCCTTGACACTCCACTTCCAGGATTGCTCCGGTGGCAGGAAATTCCGCCTGATGCATGTGTTTTGTCCGTTTTCTTCCACTTCCTTTGTGTTGGAATTCTAAACTCTCGTGGATTTCTGAGGACTATGGTTAACTGCTCCTCAGATCTCTGCAGGGTAAATCCAGACAGCTAGCTAGACTATCTGTCCAATCTGAGTTTTCTCTCGCACAACTATTTTACGTCTCCGTGTGGGGCTTAGCGATGACAATTGTGATTAGCTTAAAAAAATGCCAATAAACCAGAGCCTGTTTTTCTACCATCCTGGAATGCTGTGTGGACTACTAGCCAGACCCTCCGCAGTGTGTGGATGGTCTGGCAGAGCAAGACTAATTATGTCATAACACAAACATGGTCAATATATACAGTATATAATGATAATTTGCTCCTATCGGGCTATCGGGCAATAAAACCATAAAACCATGTATGGCACCTTAAAACAGTGATCGACACCAAAAGAGCAAAGGCAGTCTGATGGAGGGTGCACAGGTTCAGTCAACGCAGACCACAGAGTCAATAATATCAAAGGGGGGCAGCGATAGTATCTGGTAACAGAGGACTCAGACCTCTGTGTGGTATTGATGAAGCTTCATATGATACCTTGCATGCACCAACAGGCTCAGTGACCTCTGCGCGGCGATAGTCCCCGAGGAGAGCCGAGGTATCCGTTGACAATTAGTCCCAAATGCTGGCTGAATTCAAGGAAGAGCACATCAATACAAATGATTGAGAAACACGGCCTGGTTTACAGCAGCACTTCATTTCTCTGAACACTGACTCAATCTTAAGGGACCTATGAGCATTTACAGGCAGGCTGCAGGATGTTTTACTGGGGCGATCGACAGCTTCAGTGATTATAAGCATCTCATCTGCCAAACATTAATTATTCAACCGTCATTCAGGAGTGTAGTGCAGCAGGATTTGTGTTAATTTTCTGCAGGATTTCCGGGAGCGTTTTACATGACAGCTTGATAAAGACAATGTAATAATCTTGCTAAAAAAAAGGGGTAATCATAGGTAGGTGGTGGTGGGGGGGGGGGGAATCGATACAGCATAGTTCCGCGGCAGTACTGTATCGATAAACAAGCGGTAAGTATTGATCTTTTATTATATGATCAACATGAGAATTGTTGAAACTTTTTGTTACTAGAATAATGAAATAAATAATACAATTGAAGTGAGAAGAACACAGGGAAATTTATTATTTTTGGAGAAAACAGATGCTGACAACGTTTTCCTTTTGGGGACATCATTTGAAGTTGGAAAAAAAGAGGTCATAAGTTGCAACATATATTGCAGAATAATGCAATAATATCATATCTAAGTGTTGCAATAATATCGTATTGTGTGGTTATTTCAAAGGTAGTAACCATTACAGGGATAATATCTTAATAACATTTATATGTGTGGTATTAGGGTGTAAGTAATAGGGTAATATTAGAGGGAAAGGCAGCTTAGTATTAACATCATAATAATGTTTGACAATATACTCTTTTACTGTGTTAATGGTTTGATTGCTCGTGCTGCAGTCCCAAAGTGGGCAGTTTGCTTTAAAATGCTCCTGAACTAAAATAAGGTTGAATAGACTCTAGCAGATATCATTTGGAAATGAAGAGATCTATAAAAGCCATTTTCTTTTGCGAGAGAAAAGAACCAATATTGATTTAGTAGTCTGACTGTGGTTGAGACAAGAGGGGAAAAAAACATCTTTGGATGGAGTGGTATAGTTAAAAAAAAGAAAAAAGAAAAAAAGAGGCTTTCATAATCAGTTGTTCCTCGAAGGAATGGAAGTTCAGGGCCATTCACACCAGTGCAAGAAGTCGATTGAGTTTTGGTCTTGCAGCTTTATATAGCATTTGGTGTGGGGGGGTGTGGTCGTGCATGGGCAGTCACTCAAGACAAGACATATTTATAGATGTGATGCCTCTGTCACAGTGCTGCCCTCAATCTGTTTCTGAGATGTGATTTTTTTTTTTTGTTCAAAGCTGCTGCAACAGGCGGAATAAGCCACAACAACACATACTGGACGAATATAGACCTATAAATCGCTACAAGTCCTAATTATATACAATTACATTGGTTTCTAATCTGTTAAAGGAGAACTGCGGTTGATTTCAACACGTAGCTCTGTTGTTTGTAAATTTGGAGTGCTGTCAGTAGCGAGAAAAACGACAAAAAAATCAGTGTTGCCTATATTGTGTTATCCTCCTGCACCCAGGAGGATGAAACAGGGCAAGTTTTAAACATGCTTTTAGCCTCTTAACACGTTTGAGATGTCATTAAAAGTTCCGAGCCATGTGAAGTGATTCCTTCTGAGTGGACACAGTGAATCTGACTGCAGTAGATGTGACAGAAATGCATAAAAGTTGTGCTAATTCAGCTCTGTTTAGTTCCGGTGTTGAGACGGCGAAGAGATACAAAACTATTTTCAAAAATAGGCATATGCTTATTTTTTAAAAGTAAGTGCTGTAGTACAACTAGCAGGAGACAATTTATAATTGAGGTAAGTTTGGAGACACTACCTTATCATAATATAATCATTAAATGAATACATATTTGTGTATCTCTTTTCAGTGTTGTAGTTTGTAGACGGTCCTAAAGCAGTCGTCTTGGTGCCTCCCTAGGGAGGTGTTCCAGGCACGTCCAGCTGGGAGGAGGCCTCGGGGAAGACCCAGGACTAGGTGGATGGATTATATCTGGGAACGCCTCGGGATCCCCCAGTCGGAGCTGGTTAATGTGGCTCGGGAAAGGGAAGTTTGGGGTCCTCTGCTGGAGCTGCTGCCCCCGCGACCCGACACCGGATAAGCGGACGAAGATTGATGGATGGATGGGTTTATTATGTGGCCTACACATGATAAGCGATTTGCTCTCTAGGTAGGGCGCAGAGCAAAGCGCAGAGAGCAATGCGCAAAGTTGGAACCGGTTTTCGATTCCCAATCCTAATCGTAGTGCTGCTTCCTTCTCTCTCTAACTCTTCATGTTGATCCTGAGAAGCATCACCTCCAGATTACACGCACCTTAGTTCCAGCCCTCTATAAATACATCATAATCAATATCAAATCATACAGTGTGGAAATGCAGGACTGTGTCTGATTCACAGGTAATCGCACAATGCAATTACATAAAATAATAAACCGTGCTATAATGTGAAATTTGGCTACTGTATGAGCAGGCATTTTCTTCTATTAATTTAACACCTGATTTTCTTTTTTTGTGATTTTTTTTTTAAGTCTGAACGTTCAAAACAGAATCATTTTCTCGTCTTGTTTTTCATCACTGTAACCGTCCATTGCTGATTATTGCATCAATCTTATTGGCACGGTCGATAGAAAGTGGGTGTTGATAATCCTTTCAAACCCTCTGCCAGTAACACTGAAAATAAATAGAGGACTTAGAGACTCTACAGCTATTCGAAGCATATTCATTGCACTCTATAGATTGGGAATTGGTGCAGCATCAGTGTGTGACCAATGCAGCTGGAAATGGAAAGGCCTCCACTGGCGCCACATTCATCACAATAGATTTTTTCTGCCCCCCCGAGAGACCGGGCAGAAATTATTTCTCCAAATAGTCTTATATCATATGTCCATTTTCTTCTTATTCGTTACAATCAAAAAGCATTTTGTGGTGCACACTGGATCTGCAGAGGACAACAATGTAAAAGCTTCCTCGTAACATTAGCTTTCTCAAGAAAACACAGAATTTTAACAGATTTTTATCCACTAAAAGTCGGCAATATAATGATGAATACTGTGACATGAAATACATTTGTTTACTGTCAAAGATGTTGCCATGTGGTGGCATCTATCACTTTAATGTCTCTGGATATATTAGACCATTGCAAACAGCAATGAATACTTCTACTTACTTTATTTTTCAGGTATTGTGATATAAAATGACGTATGCCATGATGCCACACTGACTGGAGCATAAATTATTTTAGCGCCAACATTTCACACACACTCACATGATGAATAGAAATCTTGTGACAGCAGCATCTGTCTGTGTATCTGTCTTCTACACACCACGCAGCCAAATGACTCATTAGAAATGCATCAGAAGGAACACAATGTTTTGACCAAGATGAAAAAATACCCTGTAAAGGTCTCTTTATTTCATGTCTCTGCCGAGCTGCAGTCAATCACAGATCATGCAGAGAGCTCTGAATTGCTGTATTTACTCACAGTAGAATGAACACACAGTCCTCTGAAAAAAAGAATTTCATTTTAATACGGTATCATCAATTTACGAAATTGATTCTCTCTTTCTCTGTTAAAATCTCAAATATCTCTGTTTCATTCTATCTGGCGGCCCCTAAGGCAATATGGGGTAATTGCAGGTGTGTTTTCACGAGATCCAAAAAGTGTCGCCTCATATTGATTTTTCCCGGGAACGTCACAACATCAGTGGGCCATAATTCAATTCAATTCAACTTTAATTCAGACACACAGGTCCATCTCAGTATACAAAGCATTCTCATGAACGGGTCCGTATTTAATTTTTTAATTAATTTTATACTTTTTATTGATCCCCAATGGGGAAATTACAATTTACAAGAAATCACTACACACAGGGCTGAAACACACACACACACACACACACACACACGCACGTGCACACACACACACACACACACACATGCTCAGGACCTATTCATGCACAAATGGAGAGATGTCAGAGAGAGTGAGCTGCGCCAGCACCATGAGCGGGGGAGGGGGGGGGGGGGGGTACTGTGCCTTGCTCAAGAGCACCTTGGCAGTGCCCAGGAGACTGGCATCTTTCCAGCTACCAATCCACACTCCGTACTTTGGTCTATACGGGGACTTGAAGCAGTGACCCTCCGGTTCCCGAGCCAACTCCCTACAGACTGAGCTACTGCCACCCCTACGGTATGATATTGTACGAAAATGTATGCACACCAAACCATATGATATCCTACGAAATTAGGGGACCGCCGGCTGGTCATGTGACTCCAGGTGGTCACGTGACGCCGGCTGGCTACGGACTCCATGACACAGAGCGGCAGTGACTAGTTGTTTAAGCCGCTACAGAGCTTCGTGACCCAGGCTACAGACCTCCGTTGTATCAGCGGTAGTTGGTGGTTCAGTTACCCAGAAATAGGTGACTTTGAGCCGGGTACAAAGCACCGCGAGCTGCTGGTCGTTTCGGCGGACATTACGGTTACATTTTGTCCAAAAAATATGAGCGTTTTGCCACGATGAAAGTTAAGATTAGGCACCAAAACGACTAGTTAAGTTTAGGAAAAGATCGTGGTTTGGATTAAAACACTCCTAAGGAACACGAATTTCCCGAGTGAAAGGCTTTAGTTTTCCCCGGGAAGCAAACTCCGTTCTCTGGCTTGAAAGTGCTGTATGTTAACGCCCACCAGCCTTATACAGCGGCCGTCAATCTAGTGAATACAGCAACAAAAGAATGTGGAATGCTTACGAATTACAGTGCATAACTTTTCGTAGTTTTTTGAACGAATGGTTCATGAGAAGAGGCTGCAGTATGAAATACAAGCCTCAATCACCATTGTGTTATCTCATTCGGAGATAGATAGTGACTTAACAGACATTTATTTGAGATTAATATATGTTAAGGGTTTTCATGATAACTACCAGTTTAATGAGCATTTTTCTTTCTATTTTTATACTAGCTTTAGTTTTCTATTTTAGTTCGTATGGAAATGCTGCCACTGCTTATGTTCCAGTTTAATTTCATTTTGAGAGTTAATTCTTTTAGATTAGGATACAATTTTTCTTATTTACTGCACATTAAAAAACTATTAATTGTTTTTTTTACAAACTACACCCAACTTTCGGCTCAATTTCATACATTTGGGACAAAATAGTTTTATATACGGTTCACATTCCCCATGGGATCAGTAATATGAGAGTAATCCTCGAGACATAATCATATACTATTTCTGTATATAGGGTCATTCCTCCATTCCTCCACATTCCTTCCAGCTGGTTTAGTCTCTCAGACGAAATGCGCTGAGGAAAAGTGCCTGTGCTGTCACACAGCAGTGCTCTGCCTCATTTACTTTTTGATAGATTCATAAGGCCTTGAATATGTACAGCAGTAGGTGTTCCTTGAGTGCCTGCTTCACATTCATTAGCCGAGCGAATCTGCAGCTGCATCGTCTCCTTCACACACCCTCACACACACACACACGCACCCTCACGTCTGCTGTGATGCTTAATGCCAGCGTGGCTCCAGCATGTTCCAGGTGCTTCAGATGGAAAATAATTAGCTGAAAAGTCTTAGCTCACTAAGCTAACTTGAAGCATGAAATTTTAAGTAAATAAATGTGTGCTGCTTTTGTTAAACCGGAAACAGATTCTATCTCATAAAAGATGGATGGCCGGCGCTACGGTCTCCACCTGCTGTGAGGGAAATACTGAGAGCGTCGCGATATTCCTCCCACAGACCTGTGGTGAAGAGTGTCGTATCATTTGGAAATGAAAGCTTTCCAGTCTAAAGACTTGTGTTTCCACTCAGAGCAGGAAATATTCCCTTAAAAGAAGCCTCACAAGGCTAGGCTGTATACACAGAGGTGATGTGCTACTGGTGAAGCATTATATATTAATGATGATATTATTATATTAATTATGCTAGAGCCAAGAATGCTGCAACAACACTGTATTGGAAAATTACAATGGGAAAAAACAGCCTGTTCTCATGAACCATTCGTTCATAAAGCTACAAAAAAGTTAAGCTCTGTAATTTGTAAGCATTCCAAGTTTTTTTTTTTGCTGTATGCACCCCAAAGACATGCTGATGCATAAGAACGCGATTGGCCACATAGGAAAGAGGTCGGGGTGGATGGGTGGGTCATAAAACACAGCACTTTCAAGCCAGGGAGCGGAGTTTGCTTCCCGGGGAAAACAAAAGACTTTCACCCAGGAAATATGGAGTTTTAATCCAAACCACGATCTTTTTCCTAAACTCAACTAGTCATTTTGGTGCCTAAACTTAACTTTTGTCGCCGCATAACGATCACATTTTGTCGCATTAACCTAAAGTCCGCCAAAAGAACCGGCAGCTCACGGTGCTCTGTACCTGGCTCAAAGTCACCTATTCCCCAGGTTAACTGAACCACCAACTACTGCTGATACGATGGAGCACCATGCGGAGCACCATGCGGAGCACCGTAGCCGGTGTCACAGAGCTCTGTAGCGGCTAAACATATCTACTAACTGTCGCTGATACGCCCAAGCTTTGATGGAGGTCTGAAGCCGGCGTCACAAAGCTCTGTTGCAGCTTAAAACAACTAACAACTGCCGCTCGGCGTCATGGACCATCCGGCGGTCTCCTAATTCCGTAGGATATTTTACGTTTTGGTGTGCATATATTTTCATACTATATCTTACGGACCAGTTTAATGAGAATGCGAAAAACACAGGATATGACAATCAGAAGTCTCTACAGTAGATACATTAGCACTGAAACATTTATTCCATTAGTCAACAGAAAATTATCAATTAGTCAACATTAAATGTAATTTTTCAAGTAAAAATGCCAAACATTTCCTGGTTCTAGCTTCTCCAATCTAAGACTGGTTGATTTTACTTCTCTAACATTGTTGGAAATGAAATATCTTTTGGTTTTGGACTGTTTGTTGGACAAAAACAAGCGATTTAAAGATATTATCTTGGGCCCTGGGATATTGTGATGACATTTACTTTTTGATTTATGTTTGTATTTTGACGTTATAGACAGACCAAATGATTAATCAATTAATTATGAAAACAATCAACAGACTATAATTGATAAGGAAAACAATCATTATTTGTAGCCCTAGTCTTTGTATAAATTGCTGTAATAAATTCCTCATAACATAACATTAAGCTCAACAGCAAAAGCATTTAGTTGCATTACTTAAATTAAATTACTTTTTGTTACTACCCTATGTCAAAGTCAATAGATCCTCTATACCAGGGGTCTTCAACATTTTTCTAGCCAATTACCCCTTAACTGAAAGAGAGACAGAGTGGGGACCCCATACTGCATATATTGTATATAATGAAGTTGCATATTAAACTGGGCCTACAATAACCTGTGGGGCCGCCTAAAACCTTCTTTTTTTTTTGGTTAAAGTTTTTTAGGACATTTCATTTTTTGAAAAAACTTAAAAAACACAACAATAATATGGAGCCCCCCCTGCATTGACTCTGAGGACCACCTAGGGGTCACGGACCCCCTGTTGAAGATCCCTGCTCTATACTAAAGATAGCGCATTTCAAGTAGCGCCAATGGTATAAACAGGTCCCCACTTCCTGTCTCCTAAATGGGCGTGGCCTCGTTTGAAAGTGTAGTGAACGTTGAGTGGATGGATTAAAAGTTATATTTGTATAATTTGTTATTTTCTTTTGCTAACATATATTTACACAGCTAAAAGACATATTTGGCATCCCGGAGATTGGTTTAGTTAGGGCGTTCACGAACAAAAAGTTGATATCTTATCTGTTGCCAGATCTCGCGAGAGTTTGGTCCTGAGACAGAAACAGGTCTCAAACGACAACAACAACTGGTGTGTCCATCTGAAAAATGCCATTTTGCACATATTTAGATATGTGGCTTGTGAAGAATGGGTCCAATAGGCGAAAGAATCGCTCATAATCTGTGTTCACGTTCACTTCTCCCATTGGAATCAATACACTCAGGACCTGCTGCTAGTCTCCTTAAGAGGCGTGGCCGTGGCGGAGCCCGCGTGACACAGATACAGGAAACTACTCTGAGTTGGGGCGTCTCGGTTCTAAACCGCCTCTGGTTATAAGAAGGCATATTCATCCTCTTTTGGGGAAGGTGGCCTCAGCTAAGCTAAGTCCTTGACTGGTCTGATTACTAAATACTAATAATACTAATATAATAAAAAAAGGTATGAGTTTTAAGTAACTCTAATGTAACTATTAATCAACTTCTCACTGAGAAAAGTGGTCACATTGACTCAGTATTGTAGTAATGCACATGGCTTTGGTGTTAGCCAGAATATTCTGGACATTATTTATAAGGATCTAGTAAAACGTATGCTAACTTACAATTTAACAGTCTGGCCTGTGCATCTTAGTAGTAAATATTTAACCCCTCCAGCAAAAGTGCTCACCACTGCCAGTAAAGTAATTAAGGAACCAGGGGATTGTGCACAGAACTGAATACAAAGTTCAATGAATTTTACAAGAAAGCACTCACCCCTCATGTTTCTCACTTTTGCTTATTACTGACATAATCGCTGAAGAGTATCTTGTGGTTTGCAGTTGTCAACACAAATGTCTACCAGTGGACAATGAATTTGTACTGTACTGTGTTTATAAAATGCACAGGAAAAATGTTTCCATACATTTGTGAATTTCTCCTCTGTTGCCAGTCATTTAGGCAATTACTGTAAAGGTCACGCCAATACAATATTAATCAACTCCTGCTGTAAACGGCCGATCAAATGCTGACATACCCAGTGACTTACAGCACTTGTTAAGCCAAAGAAACTGCAGAGGGACTTCTGACAGGAAGTGACAAGCCAACTAGCTATAGCAATTCCAAATTTTCTTGTACAATCAATTGTCTCCCAAATAATCGTGATTAACAATGTAGTTGTCTCTTTCAGTCAAATCTAAAATATATGTATTTATCTGTTACTATTTTAAACAATTTAAAGTTTTAAATGAATTCCAGGAAACGTCTTTTGGTTCTATCACTGTTATGTGATCCAGATATTGTAATTACCCAAGTACATAGCCTATAAATTATAACACGCCTCTTTATTATCATAAAACATTCTATTTTCTTTCTTAAATTAACATAAAATTGACAGTAGAACGTTTATCCTCATCAATAAAAAACAGAGCACTACTGTGAAGTAAACCACGCCTCTTTATTATCATAAAACATTCTATTTCTTTTCTTAAATTAACATAAAATTGACAATAGAACATGTATCCTCATCAATAAAAATGTATCCAGACAAAATCGACAATTACCATCAACAGTCATACCCCTTAGGACCTTTGCCGATGTTAGCAATTAATTGTGGTTAAAAAAAGAAACTGTGATTACATAAAAATATTGCGATTAGACAATTATTTAATAATTGTTACAGGCCAACTGCCACCTGCCAAAGCCACACAAACCAGCCATGACACATCACTGCTTCCCTCCTTGTGTTTCTCACTGGTAAATACGAGAGCAACTCTTTGACCTGCAGGAGCATCTCACCATTTCACCTCAGCACACTATGTCACACCTGATCACTGCACACATTTGAGAACCACAGAACTGCCATACATAAGTAATGCAGCTGTCAGTTTGGCTAAGTTCCTCACCTTAACATAAACTGCTTAAACCCAAACACAAGCCTGGTGTCACCCTCGCCCTCAGAGAGCAAAGATAAACCGAGAGGTCAAATGATGTCATGCCGCTGGTGTATTGATTTACTGTTGAGGGATCACTTTTTACATTTTTAACATGACATGGGCAGGAAAGGTCCAAAGTACCGCTTGAAAGCTCCATTATTATTATTCTTATATTTCACACAAACAGAAAAATGTTGTGCGAAATAAGCATTATAATGATGATGTTGTTATTCTTAGTAACATGGCTGAAAATATAAACTGTGTTCAAAGGGTGCAGCTAGAGAGATAGGACACAGACTCATTAAAATAAAAACGTGAATCCCTTTGGGAGCTGGCAAGAATGTGCTCACCAAGAAACACTGCAATCTGAACATAAGATTATCATTTTTATTTGGGTTATATATGCAGAGTTGACATTTTGGCCTGAAAGTGTAGCTAGAAAAAAAGGAAAGGTTCATCCTCTGGGGAGCATGAATGACTTCACATTTAAATCAGTAAGTTTTGACAATCTGCTCATTAGATTTCATGTGGAAGTGGAAGTATAAGCATGAAAATGCACTATATTAAACTATAATCAAAAGTGCTTTTATTTGTTGTATATAAGACCAGAATGTAATGTGTTTTTATCTGATGCACATGTGTTTGTATTCTTATGTTTTTAGCTGATTATTTGAAGCTAACTCAGGTGCATTTACTTTTTTCCCCTAAAGAATGTTAATTAATGTACAATGTCCTTTTTAAAAAATAAAGAATTAAGATACAAATGTATGTTAATACACATAACTTTCTGTGTGCCAAGGTTGTCTTTCAAGTAAAGAACTACAAATACCAATAATACAGATTGTGTTGCTGCTGTGCTTTGGACAGGGATTTGATATATATGAATTCAATGAAAATCCAATAAGAATATGTATGTATGTATGTATGTATATATATATATATATATATATATATATATATATATATATATATATATATAAATAAAATGGTACATATCATATTTAAGATGCGGCTTTGTTTTGAAATTCCCTCTTGATATCTATTCTTTTTTTAAATAGTTTTCATTTAATTGTTGGAAGAGCATAGCGATAAAGTCTTTAAAGTTGTTTTTGCGAGTTATAATAAATGTCACTGATTGTGTTTAATGGGCTTATGATATTGTCTCATATTGATCGCAGGCCTCTCAATTGAATCGAATCGTATCGTGGCAGACTACCAGCAAATATCGTATTGTGATAGAACTTGGGATTTACACCTCTAGTTGTTGGACTTCTAACCCATTTGGATTCAGGACAACCCCCTTGCCTCCCCACTATACTATATGTCTATGTTTTTTCATGTATTTTAATATGACTTGCTGCAAAACCAATTGCCCTCCGGTGACAAAATAAAGTTAAAAGTTGAAGTTGATACCAGGGCCATGTGGGGAAACCAGAGTGAATCAGAAACAGGCAGGAGCAAAACATACTGATATAAAATGTCTGAATATGGGGCGGCCTCTAGCTCACCCAGTAAGAGCGTTCTGTAAGAGCCCCATGTTGAAGAGTCCTGTAGCGGCGTGGGTTCGAATCCAACGTGCTGCCCTTTGCTGGGTGTCGTCCCCCATCTCTCTCCCCCTTTCCTGTCTATCCACTGTCACTGTACAATAAAAGGGAAAGCCCCAAAAAACTAATCTAAAAAAAAAAAAGTCTGAATATTCCAACCTGGTCTGGTAATAAAACCTATTGTGCCATCCACTGACAGAAGGAGCTCTTATATCACTGTTATGTCTTATGTATGTTCCTGTGTTTGGCAGTTTGTATTCTAATTACCATTGCTTCTTTTTTTTATATCCACTATTTCACTTTATATGCTTTAACAACACAGACATCGTACAGATATAAAGCTGGAAACGTGTTTTGGTTGTAGACGCTGCACATTAGACAGGAGGCCGTATTTTATGAGCATCTTTTACTGTAAAATCAACAATAAAAGACCACTCAGTTGCCAGTTTACTAGATCAACTTGGCTACTGTAAAAACTGATACTGTCTAACAAAACACCCCCACCCCAGTATGTCACTGAGGACAGACTCAAGACTCAGGAACACCTCAACTAGATGTGTATCAAGTGTGTGTATTAGAAATGAAATGTTTTGTATTGACTGTGACTTATGTTTGTAGGATTTGTCCTTAGTTTGGGTATGATGTGTTTTAACCTGGATGTGCATGAATGCAAAGAATTTCTGCAACACGGGTTAAAGATAAATGAAGAAAACAGGTTGTATAGAGACAATAGGGGTATAACTATTATTTTATCGATTATTTTATCGATTCATCGATTAATCATGTCCTCTATTACATGTTACGTTTGCTCGACCAACAAAATTTAAAACCCCATTAATATTCAGTTAATCATGGAGAGCAAAGAAAAGAAAAAAACGCTGCTAATGCTGTCACTTGGCTTGAAAAATGACTTAAATAATTGATGGTTTATTAAAATTGTTCTACTCTCCACATATTCTCACCCACACAGTAATGAATAAATTAATGAAAGCACTCAAGCAATTAAACCCAAAGCCCAAACTGTACAGCTCCACATTTAAAATGAAAACCCCCGTGGGGAGAAAAAAAATAAAAGCAGTGTGTCTTTATAGTGGCAGCTCCAGCAGGCTGTGTGAGTGTGTATGGGCATCTATCCTCACGTATAGGAGTCGACCAGCAGCCTAACCACAGCTGCTGTCTGTGCAGTACAGCTGTGGCCAGTCAGCACTTTCTGTTGTCCAACACACGCCAGCAAAACATGTCTAAAGACAAAAAAAGCAGCTTTGTCTGCCAAATAACCCGAGGTGTAGCCTCCAACCAAGAAACCCCGGGCTGCAGAGTGAGCACAGTCGCTTCACACTGCGTTTGACTTGTCAATGAAAAGAAATGAACCTGTTTGCCTGACCTTCGTATAGCACCACAATAGTCCAATCCGCTCAACAGAAATACAGGCGAGAATCAACAACTTGTTATGTGCACCACGCTGACACAAAGGGTCTTAAAGTGCTCTTCAAAGTATAGGCTATATACATTTTATTTTAAATGACCAACAATAGCACAGCTGCATCTGTAACAATCACGGTGCCCCCTCTGTAACAATAGGAGGACAAGGATAGCAGCCAGGCGTCCAAACTTCAGCTTCTTTTTGATTCCATTATCAGCTTTGCAGGCAGACCGGAGAGGAGAGGCGCTTACAGGTGAGTTTAATAGGTGCTATACTCACAGTGAGGGGCGGCGGAGGCTCCGCCGAAGACGCTCAGGGTATAAAGGGTAAACATACGCAGCAGAAAAACCATCTTCCCAGTCGTGGTGTGGTTATTATCCGTGTGTCCGCAGAGAGGGGGGGGGGGAAAACAAACAGAGTAGAGGTTCCTCCTCGCTCCTCCGGCACGGAGGGATAGAAGGAGTCTGATGTGGAAGAGCAAACCGCTCCAACGACGACACTCCCTCACTGTGAGGAGGCATAGACTGCCTCTCTCTCTGTCTCTCTCTCTCTCTCTCTCTCTCTCTCTCTCTCTCTCTCTCTCTCTCTGCCTGTCTCTTCCTCTCTGTTTCAGTCTATATTGGCAGAAAAAGAGCATTGTGATGCCCAAGCATTGCTAAAAAACAAAAAATAAATGCACCACAGAGGAAAGCTATGTTCACAGCATCAGCAGCAGCGCTTCTTAATGTCTGGGCTATGCTTCGAAGAATTTCTATAACTTTATTGTAAAATAACAAGTATGGTCATACAAGCTTGGAGTAGCATGAGTGCACAATTGGTTGCTCTTGAATGTTTGGCCGAGAGCCAATCATTGTGAGGCATCTACTTGGAGTGACGTTTTTCATCCTATCGTGATTTTTTTGTAAAGAGCAGAAAATGTACCAGTCTTTTTGTCTCAAATTTAAATTTGTTTTATTGGCACGAGCATATAAGTACAGGACTGAGAAGCAATGTGGCTCAAAGTTTATAATAATAGGGGAGACCGGGGATGGTTGTAACAATGGGATAGTTGTAACAGCATCACTTTCACCAATAAGGGATAACATAAGAGTCATGTGATACATGTCATGTATAACCACTCCCTCCCTGATCTTGTATGTGAATTTGCACAGCTGTGAGAACAAGTGTGCATATTTTACAGCCAAAACATCAGTTTTCAGGTAAGAAAGTAATTTTTTGGACCAAGTCTATATTTTGATTAGTACTGATATTGTTGAAGTTTGAATAAGGTAACTTGTATTAGGTAAGAGAGTAGGTTCTTATGTAAAATGTGAGTCATTTCATCTATGCTAATTTCAAACCACCGTGCTGATACAGCTAGCTACACATTGGCTGACAGGGGTGGGGATGGTTGTAAAGACCATATAGGAAAATGTCACAACCATGTCAATTACAAGTTCTGGGCCCACAAAAACTGCACCCCTGGAAAACCCACATACATCTGTCACCACTGTGACTCGGATCACTCTGATTAGATGGATAACACACACAGATACACACACTCAAGTTCATGTTGTATCATTTAAGACAGACACAGTGTGCATGTTTGTTGTTTTACTAATTGTCAAAATGTCTTCCTGTAACTTTGTGTGGGTTGTGAGCTACTTCTGACCTCCTGCTGAAGGTTTCCATTTGTGTGTGTAACATTCATAGGTATTATCAGAATATGTTCTTTTAGAAAGCTCTGTTAGGATCCATACCACTGACACTGTTCAGTTAGCCGTCAGTGATGAGGTCTTTTTGTTCTTAGTGAAGCACAGGAAGATGCTTTAGTGTTGGCACATGCACAATAAACTTATATAAATGCATATTTTGTGGTGTAGTCTCAGTTACAATTTACCCCAGGTTGTGTTACAACATACCCTGGTAGTGGGGTAGGTTGTAACAATGGCACTCCTTGCATTTGACATCAAATAATGAATTCTGTGATATAGTTGGAGAAGTTAAAAACATTGATATTTGTAGTAGACAAATGAGGGTACTTTGTATCAAAATTTGAGTGCCCTACCACAAACATTCTGCAAGGTATAGGAGCTGAGTCAAAAAGTGTTACAACCATCCCCGGTCTCCCCTACATGTAGCCTATAAACAAGACTATGAGTCTACTTTCCTTCTTTTTTACCATACAGTAAGTGTTTTTACTGATTTTAAACATTCACTACTGTGATCTGTAAGGCATGAAATAAAAATAAAAAAATAGATTTAGTATCATGTAGTGGGCCAGGTGTCTGCTGTGGTGTTCCTACTGTGTTGTCTGTCTGGCACCCCTTGAAGGGGCCCCATGACCTTCTTCCTTCTGCTCTTTTGGTGAACTTTAATATTCGTTTTCCAAACACAGTGTGAAATGATTTTTCAGAAGCGCTTAATTTTACAATTAATTAAGTTTGACATACATGACTCAGTTTAGAGTCAGTCAGAGTGTACGCAGTATTTGTTTCAGGACTCCATTGTGTAACAGGACAATATTTAATAGCAAATTCAGTAGTTTGCATTACTCCATTTATACGTTATACATTACAATTACAGTAAAACTAACTGGTGCAACAAAAAATTAGCATAGAATAAAAAAAATATAAGATATAGTTTAGCAATTAAATTTGATGATAATAGTTAGAGCCATAGAATAGCATATATAATAAAAAAATAAACAGGTAGAAGATTTCAAAGGAGCTCATTACAGCTTCATGTGCTGTTGTATTGGTTTTCCCTCTGGCTGCTGTGCTGCTTCAAAAGCCTATGGCATGGTCAGTTTCCCCCCACAAGTAAATACTGAATTTCCTTTTAGTCTGAGAGAGTATCATATTCTTGGTATTTGAGTATTATTTTTCTGAAGAACCTGATTCTTCTGTGCTCATACAGGCTGCAGTGTAACAGGAAGTGTTGCTCTATCTCCACATCTTGTTGTTGGCAGAACTGACTCAGTCTGTTTTCTCTGGGTTGTCAGGGTTTTCTTTGACAACCAGTTTCAATGGCCAATTCCTGGTTACTTGTGTGGTCATTTTTTAATTAATTATTTATTTATCCGTTTCTGATTGCTTGCACAGTACACACTGAATTGGCTATTCAGGGCTGTATTAGTAATAGTATAGTATTACAGTTTACCTTGAGTTTTTTGTTGTGGATGTCCTGATTACCCCTTTAGCTTTATAGGCATGACCATAATTAGGTATAGTCAGGGGCGGGGCTAGGAGGAGGGCACGGGGTGTCAACGCCCACCCTCCTGAAATATAATTGCCCCCCCCCATCCATTGGGCTACTGTGCTGTCAATCTGACAATTGTAGTACTGTCACTTGGCTGCCTGATCTGACAATTTTCCCAGCTCTTGTCACATGTCCTATGTTTGACCAATGTCATGGCCATGTTTCCATGATGACTATCATTACTATACTACCAAAATTCTGATACCATGGAACCAGCACTGGAATTCTTTCTTTTTTTTTTTTTTTAAAGTGGCAGACTGAGCCCATAGAAAATGTGTATTGTATTCGGATATACAATTTGTTTGAAATTTTGAAATTAATAATGAATGGGGTGCGTTTTATTTAGCAGAATTACATTGTGTTGTTCTATCCTATCCAATATTTCCTATATTTCTAAGCAGATTTTCTATGCTGTATTCTGATAAATAATAATATTATTATTGTAATATAGTCTACAAAGAAAACAAACTTTCTTGAAGATAAATCTAAAGAAAGAATATACATGATATGATAAAATATAGTTTACAAGGAGTTCTCCTTTGGTGTCAGCCACAGAAATAGATGAAATAAGATTTTGAAGATGCTCTACACAGTTTCATGTGTGGTTCTACTGGTTTTCCCTCAGGCTCTGGCACATAACACTGTTTCCCTGGCAGTGTCAGTTTACTCCCCAAGTAAATGTTGAATTTTGTTTTGGTTCGAGGGTGTGTCGAATTTGTGGCATGTCCTGGTATACAACTACATCACAATACTACTTAGCATACACATGCATGCACATAATGCAAGACAAAGTAATTATTGCAAATATATGCTAAACAAAGATAAAATGAGATATACAGTAGTTTAACATTTGGATACAATGATGTTGGGAAGCATAGAAGAGAAGACATCAAGAAGAAATGAAAAAATGGAGCTTCTCTCTGTAGAGCTTTTCAGCAGCATAGTTGCACACAGCTCCCTCTCATTACACATTGGAAATAAATGTTCCCACTCTGACACTTTGTAAATCCATTTATAAATCAAATCATGGGCTGTGCCCGTGTTTCACTGAAGTTACACTTATTTTTAAGGGTCCAATTTCCTAAAAATATCACTGATATGAAAATTCATAGGAAGGTTCCAGGAAAAGAAAATGGAATTTGGTACAAAAATGGGAAAATTGACACAATGTCCAATTGGTGCACTTCCAGGAATTTAGTTTAAACCAACTCCAGTTTAACTTAGAGAGTCATTATTTAGCTGAACATGGAAGACAACGGGATGGCCTACAGGCAAGTGTTTAAATTCAACATATATGGAGAATAATGTTTCAGAGATATTCCTCAGGAAATCAAAAATGACTTAAATAAAGCGTTACCACCAAATCCTATATTATCAGTATACAACTTTTACTTGTAATGGACTATTTATAAATTGTAGTTTTTTTCTTTTACTTGAACTTATATTCATTGATTATCTGTGCCACTTGAAACAGTTCTAAGCTTCATCATCACCTTCATCATTCTAAAGTTGATATGGCTATTGTTTGTGGCTGCCTGATAAATGTAAGTCCAATATTTACTCTCCTTTTAGCTCTGTTTTGGTCTCCACCAACTCCTGAGGGAAATACCTGGCTCTTTATCAGCTTAAAGCTCCACTGTGTTGCTCAGTAGCTACGGTACTGTATGTGCTAACTTTGTGTGCAGTTTGGTGCTTAGTAGGTAGCCTAGAGTGAGGGTTTTTGGAGCTTTTTTTGCTGTTAAATGGTTGGTTGCTGTGGCTAAAAATGTTGCATATGAGAACGATAAGGCTGAACCAGAACAGTCAATTTGTGGGCCATAAAGCAATACATTGAGATAATAGATCTTAAAAATGTAGAGGTGAGGGAAGCTACATAGTCGGATGCTAATTATCCTTTTCCATATAGTTACATAGTCACTGATATGGTCATAACCACTACAGTGCTCAATTACCTATTTTTGAGGGAGAAATAAACTAAACATTTTCGCCGCAAAGGCATGACTTGTCCTCCGGAGGACATCCACCAGACCGTGGTAGTTGTCGGCCGTGGTAGGCGAGGAAGGCGGGGAGGAATCAGAAGGATGCCAGTCGGGCCTGCTAGCCCGGCTAAGGAAACTACCACACAGATCGCCACTCCCAATACTTCTACTCACCAACGCCAGATCAATGTCACACACAATAGATGATATGAATATGAGCTACAAATACACGTAACTGCTGCGTGATGGTTACACAGAAGCCTGGCTGAACACACTCCCGGACAGCAGCTAGGAGGTAGCAAGGCGAGCTAGCGGCAGGATGTCTGAGTTGAAAACGCATCTTGTTGTCAGGTAAGAGCCCTGTTCATGTTGCACAGACATTTTAATTGCATTTTGTGTCTGTTAAGACGCACAAAGACACTCTTTATCTTATGCCCCCATAATAGCCGTTTTAGCAAAGTGGGAGCTGTGGGCATTAGCTGCAGCAGCTCCGTGTTGCTAGCACCAATTTGGCTCGTTTTTGTTGCTATCGACAGTACTCACATACGTATAGCGTTCACGATCAACGTAAAAAATTGCCCGGAGTTCTCCTTTAAATAAAGGATGTGAAAATATCTTCCACCAATCACACAACATATTGCTGCACATTTTTCTGCTCTCTTTCCCTCTGTCTTGAATGTGGTTTTATTTTCTTGCATTATCTTCAATTATGGTCAGGGGAAGTTGGGGTTAGTGGCTATCTAACACAGTGAGAAAACATTCAGAATGTTCCCCTGCATTTATGCATCTTGTTATGAACAAGTAACTCTGCTTCCTAGAAATACTGTGAATTTTTATTTATTGTCTGTTGGTTTTTGTGCTACTGACACTGTGAGCTGAGCCTTGTTACCATGCTGTACTGATAACAAATTCCAACTGACTCGAGTCAGTCATTAAAGTTTGGTGAAACTAACACAATCAGAATCAGAAAAGGGTTTATTGCCACAATAAGTTACACTTGTGTGGAATTTGCCTTGGTGAATGGTGCAGACATAAACAAGCAATATATTATATATATATTACATATTATATACATATTAAACATAAGTGATTATTATTTCTTTACAAACAATGAGTTGAACTCATATGAAACACACCCTTTTTGAATTCAATTCTTTGATGGGTTTTATTGCTACAGCTTAACATGACTAGCAGCTTGTGGTGGCTGTTAGCAAACTTAAAGGTATAATGAAGGATTTTCCCGAATTTTAGAAAAGAACCGCCCTCTCCACTTTTTGAAAAAATGCTCCTGAGAGGGAACACCTATTAAACGTGTGCACGAGAGAGCATGCACGAGCCTAGTTCTCCTTGTGCACGCTCTGTTTACAAGTTGCTGTCGGCATGGCTCTACAAGCCACCTTTCCAAAACAAGATTTGGCAGCAGGCTTTTATATACTGTCTATGGTCGGACGCCGTGGCCGTCTGCTCGCTGACCTGTCACGGCACGTACGTAAACATATCACCAGAATGATTGACAACTAGGAGGACCAATAGTCTTGATGATCCACCCGGAAAAAGAAAATCCTCCACTATACCTTTAAGATAGATATTGCTGTGTGTGAGATCAGAGAGTCAGTTTGCTGACTTTGGGACTCTTTGCTTCTCATGCTACTGTAAAGCTACCTTTTCGTATTTTAGCATACCATTAAGTGATGGAGTACTTGTCGCTATTATATTATCTGGACTCATGACTCGACTTGGACTCGCGCACTGATGACTTGGACTTGAGGATTTATGATATAGGACTCAGGAGTTGGATAAAGTTTCTAATTACTTTGATGTAAAATAGGCAGTGATGGAGTACTCAATTTCTGGACGTTATTATGGGGACTCGACTCAGACGCGAACACTGGGGACTCAAGACTTGACTCGGGCGCAACAGTTGGTGACTCGACTACAACAGTGATACCTGATATTATCCTGACTAATGACCAACGTGACTGCTGTTTAGCAAAAGTGAGTCTTGCTTTAATTTCCCTTTTGTTTTTCTTCTAGGATGCCCACTGAGATAAACTCATTTCATTACTCGTTTCATTGTTCGATGCTGTGTGGAATAATTTAGCTTCCTGAGCAACGAGTGTGTTGGGGGCAACAGTTTGTATTTATGGTGTCTAAGTAATTATTTAATAAGTTATGATACCAGTATCCATACCCTTCAAGTAATACATAGAATTCTTCATTTGATACCTTTTTCTTTTAACTTCATTCGATACAGGTCATCTGAATGGAAGCATCTTTGCATGCTGAACCACCATATGCACTGGGCTCGACTTTACCACACCACAGACTGTATGGGTTGTAACTGCAGCGGTAATGGGGCAATCGCATGTCCCATTAAATCGAAGAACGCTTGCAGTGAAGTAGTAGTTGAACCATATAAATAGTTTTTTTTTCTAGATCTGGGTACACAAAGGATCAAATGCAGGTATTGTTTGGCAGAAGTTTAAAATCTACAGGGTACTGGGTTATTTTGGTTGATACCTTAAAGGTATTGAGTACCGATACTCAGTCCTAATACTGTCAATCCATTATAGTGCATATATTACTATACTGTTATGGGTCCTAGTAGCTGGGGGGCTCAGGCATATGCCTAACTTGCCGAATGGTAAAGTCTGCCCTTGAACTCATGAATAGATTTTTTATCACGGCTGTGAAGTGTAATTGTAACTTCCGCCTGTTTTTTGGTTAGTTGGACACTGATTGTGAAGGAGAACACTTTCCCCTCAAGGACACTATTATCAGAAGTGCTCGGGCCTAAATATGAGAGTTCTTTGCATCTGAAAACTCCTGCTCATCCATCATGTGGAAGAGTGAAACTCTCAGCAGTGTCTGTGTTTCCCAAATTAAATTCTCCACAGTGGCTGCATCAGAGGACGATTCACTCAGTAGTTTTGTGCCAGATAGAGGATCCTGACAAAGCTGCAATCATATAGGTGTCACAGATTCAGGTGATGTGTGAGCCCCCCAAAAAAGGGAAGTATACACTTTGATCCCCTAGATAGCCTTAGCAACACCATTTCACAGCTGCCAACTGGACAATAAGCCCAGCAAATCCAGCACCAGAATGGGAATTAGACACAGCTTGAATGGTCCTAATGTTTTCTCGTATCTTTATGTGGACTTTTACGTCTGCAAACACAGTTCTCATATTCAAATTGCCTACAGCTGTAGTCATTGAAACAAATGTTCCCATCCTCTGTATTGAGCTCCAGAGAGTCATGAAAGGATCAAAGGGAGCATGACGCTGCGAGGAGCTGAATACGGACAATGCAAACGGAAATGGCCAACTGACATTGTCAGCATGGATTATGGAGCTCGTTTCCAAAGCTAATGTTTCTTGTTTCATTGCCTTTCCCGTTCCTCCATGCTTTATTGCTCTCTCATAGCTTTTCTTTCCACTGAAAAGCCAATTAAGTCCCTTCATGCTTTCATTTGAATCGCATGGCTTTTTTCGGTCACCCCGAGAAAAATGCCCGACTTGGGAAATGTGGAAGAGGTCATTATTGCTGACTAGAATCCACTGACTAGAGGTTTGCAGAACAATCTCTCTTTCCCACAAAAACCTAGATGAAATTATAGTTCTTTCAAGCGGCTGTTCACATTGATTGCATGATTTCCTGGTGTCAGCCATTGACAGATGTGTCCCCATCCTCTATTGTAACCTGACAAAACTCCTTGATTTTATTCTCTGGTCAAATCAGGGAAATTACCCCCTGCAAGTGTTTGAGAAACAATCAACACTTTGCAGTCATAAAAGCAACTTTAGAGGATACATCCCTAATGTTCAACGGGTGGGTTAAATTGAAAATAAAAATCACCACCCTTTCCACAAGCATATTAAATAAAAAAAGATTTATTTTAAGTTCAGTCCACGTACATTTAAAACATAGCTTTTTCTGTGCGTTTTGGCAGGGAGGTGGATCTCCATCCAATGCCAACAATAGCAACAACAAAAGAAACCAAAAAATCTATAATGTAATAAAATCATCCTGGATAATAAATACACAATGGATGTACTAAATTAAGAAATATGTCTCGGCAGGTACAACTAAAGCAGCATCTTCATTCACTGCCACACATACTGGAGTCACTGTAACTCCTGTCTGTATCATGGTTTGAATGTACATTTTGGTAAAAATGCCTGAAACAAGGATTGTACTTTTAACTAGCTTATTTTGCAATATGAAATAAACCATAAAACGTGTGTGTCCACAACGGGCTGAGTGCACTGGCCATTCAATTTGCACTCAAGCTCACATAATTTCAACCTTGAGCACCTGCATTGTTGCTGTAGTCTGCTATAATGTATTCCTCCGTGTCACATTGTGCACAAAACAATATGCTGCTGCACTTGGCAGCAGATTCATATTTGGCAGCAGGGGAACTGAACTGAAGGGTGTGGGGTTTTCATTACTTATTATTTCAGATGTTTCATAATCTACGAGTGTGCTGCATGTGTGCTTCTCTCTGTTCATTTGTCATTTCTTAACCTCCGCTTTCTCTTATTACTAAGCAGAATGTTAGATTTTCTCTTGTCGTCAAACTAGTTTGCCTTGCAAAGATGGACGTTTACGTCACGCACTCCAGTCTAACACATAATGACTGCAGTGCGTTCACAAAGCAGCTAATTAAATGGATCGACAGTACAGCTCGCTCTCATTTTGATGGAACAGATATTCTTCTCTCTTGTGATAATAATGTCTTTCATCTCTTTTTCACATGTTAGTGCTTCTACAACGCCCATTGTCACTCATCAATGAGTCACCTTGTCCTCAGGAACATTCCTTCACAGGGGTTTCAACCGCTTTATGTACTGCAAGTCCATTTTTTGTCCGCTTTGTTCAACAATCTGCACGTTACTTGTTTTCGTGGTATTTGGCTTTCACAGAAAACTGCAGGATTTAATATGCTAAGTTGTGACAGGTGTGTCACAAGTGGTAAATCTGGCTAATAGGAAGAACAAAAACACCAAACAATATATGTTATTCGTTTTCCAGTTCTTTGGCCTGGAATTGTAACAGTTCCAGATGCATGGATCACTTCCATATCTCATAAGCAGCAGTGAACGGCTCTAACAGTCCGTGAGATAAGATCAGTTATTTTGCAGACTAAAAGCTGAATAAATGCTATCACACTGGAATAAATACCTGCTGTAAATTCCTAATTGTGGCTGGGGAAAGAAAAAGCTTGATGCTAAAATAAAAATTGAAAAACTCCAGAAACGGCTCAAGGTTCAATTTACTCTTCCGTGAAATGTAGAAATTACAGTGCGCCCGTTCTAACAACACTGATTACAAAACCCAAAGACAAAAATAACATAAAAACAACATAGAACAGTTTTTGTCGTCCTTTACACCACAGTATAAAAAACTCCTGGATTCAAAAATATGACTTCAGTAAAAAGTACGATAGTACAGTATCAGTGTTTAAATATTCTATATATATGTACCAAAATTAAAAGTCATTATGCAGAAAACTCAGATTGGACAGATAGTCTAGCTAGCTGTCTGGATTTACCCTGCAGAGATCTGAGGAGCAGTTAACCACAGTCCTCAGAAATCCACCTGAACAACCCCATAAATGAAATGTCGTCGATATAGACTATGCTTCAAGTGCTGCGTTTGTGTCTGAACATCAGTGGACCGAACCAATCAGCGTCCGGTGAGGAGTTGCTGGCAGTTACGGGTCGTGGTTTAGGTGTGTGTGACGGCCGCGATTGTTCGTTCAAAACAATAATGGTGGATGTGATAGACAGATGGTTCATCCAATCACCTGTTAGATATTTTTTGAAGGTGTATTTTCCAAAACAGTTTCCAATGACAGCTTCTCAGATGGTTCTGTGTTAACAAACCATCTGGCGTGTCATGTTAGCTGTGATCGAAATACTGAAATAAAAAACAGCGGGATGGGAGTGTCTCCACACAGCTCTCACAGACCCCAATATGTTCCCCAATACTTGAAATAGCAACGTTTTTTTCACGGCCACATGCACTACCTGCTATGAAAACAAAAAACAGAGAAGCTTGGATCACAGCACACACAGAGGAAGTGTGACTTCATTCTTTGCTATTACTCCACTATATCTTTACATATTCAATATTTATCTGCTGCTATAATAATGTGCTGAATATTGAGTACAGCCCCTTTAATAAATAATAATACATCATCGTTTATTAGTTTGATTATATTGTATTAACAATCTAAATCTGCAAATTAACTAGTAACTATAACTTTAAAGTACAATATCTGTGGTAGAAGTGGCATGAAATGAAAATACTCAAGTACAATACAAGTACCTCAAAACTGTACTTAAGTACAGTACTTGGGTAAATGTACTTATTTACATGTCACCACTGACTAACTGCCAGGTGCAACTATTTTGAGCTGACAGAACAAACTATGAGTTAAAGAGGGGCTTTGGTTGACATTTCTGACCTGACACCATTCTGTTTAATCATGATGCAAATTGAGAAGATTTTAAATTACATTTCACAAAAATATCACAATATACCTGAAATCAGATATTTCACACTCATTTTACATTGCATGAATATGTCTACCAAACACATACAGTTTAGTGATATATACAACAAAAACAGCACCGTTTAGACACTCAGGAACTCTTCCTTTATATTGCACATTCAATATCTTCATCTTTAGTTTTCTGTACTGTTTGAGTTTGCCTTACATTTGCACTATTTAGAATGTATTACTGTATTGTAAATATTACTTATCTTTTTTCAATTGTATATATTACTTATCTTTCTTTATCTTATTTGTACATATTATTTATCTTTTTAATCTTCATTTGTATATATTTCTTATCTTTTCTATTATGCTTGTTGTACGTGTCGTTATTGCACCGTGGGTCGGAGAGAAACGTATTGCTCTGTATGTCTGGCACATATTGAAGAATTGACAAATAAAGTTGACTTGACTAGATTTTATATATTGCTTGGCCCATAAATCTGTTATTTTTGGAAGTGGTGTTACAGCTTGTGATGTTTCAGTTGGTTGCTTTTGATTGTATAGTGAACAGCTGTTTCCTAACAACACATTTGCACATGACTAAAGTCTTTACTTGCTTTGACATTCTGGAGGTTCTGACAAGTTCACAAACTTAGTAATGGATTGATGAGATTGACGAGATTGATGGTGCAATCCAATCCGGAGCGATACAACGAGACTCCTACAGATCATTTTAGACACCATCACAGAACGCAATAGTTCAAAGCACATACTGTAACGGACAAAAAAAATCATCTTTTCTGTTTTCATTTCTCAAACAGCATAAACATAGATGCTCAATGGTGTTTTTAAGCCCCCAACTTCGACTTCAAGGCAGGGCTGCGACCGTCGACTTCAAGACACCTAACCCCAACCTTAACCCTAACCCTAACCCAGGCACTGCCTGGAAGATGATGTTGGGGGCTTAAAACACCAAACACCAACATACATGGTAGATTGTTTCCAACCCATGATGATAATGACACTCTCCTCCAAGAAAAATAACAGCAGCAGCCGTTTCACCAAATGCCCCTAAACAACATATGTTTACGTTGGAGTGATGAAGCACTCTAGCAGCTGCAGGAATTATGGGTCTTGTTCGAGGGGGAGCAAAGGAGGAAGTAGTGAGACGCTGACCAAGCAAAAGGTGGGACTTTTGCCCATTTCCTATCGACAGTCAATGTTGGTTTCTTTTAACCATGACCACAATTGTTTCCGACCTTTAACCGAGTGGTTGTTATTGTAACAGCCCTGTCTCCTAAAAATTAAGTTCCCATCCAACTGAACTGCATTTTCAAATACACTTCAAATGAACTTATTGTATACCGGATTATGTTTGCTTTTGACGTATCGCAAATACGTTTCTAATCAAAGTCCACGCTCAAAGTCTGTGTAGAGGGACGGATGTGTCAAACAAACACAGGACTTTCACCCAGAAGACCCAGTGTCCCAAGTGTCCCATGTGAAACCAAAATTAACTGTTGACTTATGTTAACTTATGGGTATCTAAGTTAACTTATACATGACATACTCAAATTACATAAGGTAGCCTACTTAACTTACATATTATTTTCCTAACCAAGTAGTTTTGCCTTAATTCACAAAGTTAACCGTGTGTTTTATAATGCAACCATTTCATGATGTGCACCTGTCGCTGGTACGAGGACGTGTAATCTGGGAAAAAAAACCTTTTCAACCTTGAATCGTAACTGAGAATGCAATTTAGTTGTATGGGAATAGAATTTTTGGAGAGACAAGATTGATTGTGAAAACGATGACAAAGGTCCCCTAACGAAGTAGTAAGATGTTTTTTAACCTAAACAAAGTACTAATCTTAACATAAACCATGCTCTTTCCACCTAAACCTGTCGTGTTTACACCTAAACCTAACCAAACCTTAACCATAGATCATAAAACATATTACAAATAACCTATTTTGTCATTAGATTTGGATGACTTATTGCTCATGATCCATGTGATCGCCCCATGTCACACCTAGTCATTGAACACCTCTCCGAGTTATTCATAGTGATCTACAACAGAATCTATTATCAACACATGGGTAGCTTCCACTTTATTTATTTTTTCTTTATTTTTAAATCAACAAGCGCGTCTTTACTCTTACAATGCTCAGTAATGATTTCAGCATGTAATTTATGCCAGAATACTGTATGAACAAGGTAATTTCAGAATAATAATGTCTCAGGGGGTAGACTGGTTCAATGTGTAACAAGGTGTTTGTTGTTTTACCACACATGCAAATAGAGACGTTTGGTGAATACATTGTTTTTTTCCCACTGGAAGTTTTCAGAGTGCCTGTGCTTTGGGATGGAATTATGACCTGAGGCTGAATGATCTGTTGTTTAAAACTGCTGCAGAACAAATAATTAAATGTCTGTAACAAGGTGTGATCATCAGGGACGAGAGGCTTTAAAACAATTACTACGTCAATGCGTTGCTCGCGCTTGACTATTTTCTTACATTTTCTGCAAAGACATTCAAAAGTTCATAATTGTCATGTAATAAAATTGGTTTAAAGCCAATTCCACCTGTGTTTGATTGGATGGATGTAACAGCAAGTTGTAAATAGCCCATGGTCATTTTTCATTCAACAAAACATTGCTTCTAAATATGCTGCAGCTCAGTCCCTCAATTAAAAACTAAATTTGCGTTTTTAAATCCAATTTTTAATATCCTTTATTGTCTGTTTTGACTTGCTTTCGCTTCCCTTTTGGAGAATCCAAATTAATTGTCTGATTGCTAGTTGGGAAAAGAGTCATATTCATACTGTATGACCTATTCACTGTCATTTTCACAAGCAGATAATGGAGGAAGCAGGTGGACGCAGCTGCTGGAATCATTCTGGGCCACGAAGCTCCTATCCAGCATTGTAATATATTGCAAGCGCACTCTCATTCTGAGGGATATTTGTCATAATACAGAGTCGACCAGATGCGTTCCCTGGGTTGTAGAAGCTTCTCCTTGCCCACTGGGTCACCCTGTCAAACACAGAGACATACACGCTTTGTCATTCTTGGGCTCCCACCATCTTACATTACAGAGAGGGAGGGAATAGAAAGACCTTGGCAGAAAATCACAAACCTGAACAAGTCGGAGCTGTAGATTAAGCCTGTGCAACTAAGTGCGTGTGTGTGGTCCTACACTGTGAGAAGGAGCTAAAAAGAGGAAAAACAAACATATAGTGAATCAGGGGCTGTATTCGCAAAGTACATTGTTACCACAGAGAGGCTGGAAGAACGCAATTTGTTCTTAGATAAGAGCCTCTGCCTCTTAAAACTAAAAACTAGCTGCTGAAAGAAAATGTAATTGTAGAAAGGCAGAGACCTGCTTAGCTAAGAGCTATACAGTATACACAGTGATTAACAGGGGAAATATGTTTGCTACAATACATGAAATTTGAATTTAATATGATAGATAGATAGATAGATAGATAGATAGATAGATAGATAGATAGATAGATAGATAGATAGATAGATAGATAGATAGATAGATAGATAGATTGGTTTAAGAATATAGTGACCTTTGGGCCATCATCTTTAGTTGGCAATTCTATAATGGAAACTCAGAAACTGTTGAACAATGTTTGGTGTGAAAAGAGCATTTATAATTTGATGAATTATTCTGCTGACAAACAGCTGGAATAAAAATGAATTTGAACAGCAAAACCTTATTTTCTAGTGGGCAAGCAGTGCAGGAAACCTTGATCTTCAGCATTATTAGATGTCTTGTTAGTAAGGGGATTGCATCCCTACCAAACCCATCACCGTCAAAACTCTCTTTGTGATTGAGTCATTGTCTTTTCTTTTTTTTTTTTACAGCGGACATTTTGACATGTCACAAAGGTGAAAATAATTAAATGAATGATGTCTGCTATAATTTCGGGTTCCTGGTAGGATTGCTCACTGTCACTCTCGCTGGAACACTTGAATAGAACAAAGCCATTGTTAGTGTTATAAGTAACCGCGGTGCGTTTCCTACTATGAAAGTAGGAAGTCAAAATGACGAGAGAGGTATAAACTCAATAATTACTGTACCTGAGGCTGACTTATCTTCAACCTCTCAAAAAGGATCAGGTTTTTAATGTTGAAATACTCTGGTAGAAGCTACTTTCAGAATGTGTAGGGACTGCAGCAGCCCCTGAGCTGTTAGAACACTGCCTGGCAACGAACTGATGTATTCTCTCTCTAGTGCAGTCCCAGAATCAGGTTGCTTGTATTGTATTCTGGTTTATTTAGTCATTCTCTTTATTTTCTCTGATGAGGTTGTCCTTGTGTTATTGTCGATCATTAATGCAACATTACGAGCCCTTTCTCTTTGATTCTGACTGACTGACAAAACCCAATGTTTACCACTCTTTTCATAAATAGTTTAAACATTCTCTGCAATCAACATTTATTTTAGCTGAGCAGCTCTGCAATAAATGTTAAATTTGTGAAGCTTCTAACATTTGTTTTTTGTTGATACAACTCTATGGTTAATTTAGACGCTATACTGTTAGGTGGTGTTAAAATTGAAAGGTGTTTCCCTAAAATGGACTTACTGGTGGGGTGGAAGCATGTGTGCCACAGCGATACATTTATTTTGTTAAAGGCCAACTTTTCACCACAGCTACGGCTGCAATGATGAACGGTACCAGTGTTGCTTTGAAGCAGGGTTCAAATAACTGTATGTTGAATGATAGTCTCACATTGCCAGACCTTCCTGCACAGCGCTGCAGAGGGCGGTCTGGCTAGTCTACACAGCTTTAGGAGAAACAGTTATCTGGGTTATTGGCATTTCTTTAAACCAATGCAGAGATCTGAGGAGCAGTTAACCAGAGTTCTCATAAATCCCCCGGAGTTTAAAATGCCAACACAATGGAAGCGGAAGGTAACGAGTCAAATCCGACGGACACCTGTATCAAGAGCAATCTAGCATCTACCCACAAACACCGGCCTATTATACTATTCCCTCCGGTAGAGCGCTGCCCTCCAGCAGTTGCTCTAACAGTCTAATAATGACATGAATGGGTGATCCAGCTTACCAATAGATGATAACGGTCTATTGAACAAACTAGGAGGTGGAGTAGGGCTATATCGCCTCATATGGTAGTGATAACAACTGATAAAGCCCATTCAATTGGCTGATAACATTCAAAGCTGGTGGATCTGTCTTGGTTTTTTTTCATTTTTGGCTCATCCATTTGTTTTGTTTTTTGGTGCAAATCATCATCAATTGCAGTATGTGTTCAAAAGTGAAGAGAATCTTGAGGTACTTGTATTAAAACCTGGCACGTACAATTGCAACACCTGAAAAGCAGCAAAATGTTGGTGTTATTTTGTCACTTATTGGGAGCAGTAGGCTAGTTGGGGCCGGTTACCTCCAGGATCTATGCTAAGCTAGGCTAACGGTGGGTGCGTCAGACAGAGTTATGGCACGCACTGAGATGAGAAGGGTATGTATGGACTTATCTAACTCTGGGGGATACGGTGAATAAGACAAAGTCCCAATAAGTCGGCGTGTTCCTTTAACAATAAAAGCTCTATGACCTAACTTCCTCCTAACATTTCACTGAGAGGTAACACAATAAAAGACCTTACATCTGTATTACTCTAATACTCTAACTCTAATATTAAAGTGTGTAAGTCATCAATTGTACATGCCAGGTGTTAATACGAGTACCTCCAGATTCTCTTCACTTTTGAACACATACTGCAATTGGCGTGGTCCTTTAAGGTTAAAATGAAAGTGGCAGGGGCGGACTGGGATAAAAATTCAGCCCTGGAACTGTAGCCACACCAGCCCACATTACCACGACCATGCAGCCCCACCGTGCCTTCACTAATTACATTTGTGTAGAGATGGTTAAATAATATAAGCAGTACCTTATGTAACATATTTCTAAATATTTAATGTAAGTAACAAATGTACACATACTGCCTATTTAACCTGTTTGTGTGCTGTTACTGTCATTCTCTACAGTATGTTGTTCTTTGTTGTCACTGTCTGTTCTTTTGGTCGTGTTTCTCTCTGTTGACATTGCACATATTTGTCTGTCTTGTTCCCCATCTTATCTGTTTTACCTAACTCTGCAATTTATTTAATATATATATATATATATATATATATATATATATATATATATATATATATATATATATATATATATATATATATGGCTGTCTGTGATTATACTTCATGGTTATTTTGGGAGCACGTTTTGCTCCCAAGTTGAAAAATGTAGGCTTGACTTACAGAGGCTACTGCTTTTACTGCTAACTTGTACAATAACACAATAATGTTATGGATACAAAACGTTATGAAGTGTAATGTTTTCTAAATTCCATTGATCAGAAATGATCAGTGATATTGAATATAGCCTAATGGACCACCACAGTTCAGGCCTACATGTGAACCGCGGATTAATTGCAGAGTTTAACCTTCATAGTGTAAAACTAAACACGTGAATGGGGCGCAGCAGAAAGACGGAGCAGAGTGACGCTGCTTGTTCAGGTTGTCATGTGTTCTCCTGTAGGCCTACACTTCACATCAGGTGTTAAAACCAACTGGACCAAAACACTGAACTGGACTACTATTTAACGTGACAACGAGACGTTTTTAACCGGTAATGAACTGTGTCAATTGAATACTGATGCCGTCAGACGGCCGCGCGGACAGACAGCAGTCGGAGCTCTGGCGAAGCTGCGCCCGTCGGCAGCGGCTTGTTGCTGCGCATCCGGTCCCCCAGAGCAGCATGATCACCGGGAGGGCCTGGTACAGCCTGAACCCTGCAAACGGGATCTCTGTACCGAAACAGGTGACGTGCTTGATTTTGACTGAACGTCCCAATTTGAGTAACCTCTGATTGGGTGAGTCGACCCAATCTGACCGGCCCACATTAAAAAAAATGGTCCGGCCCCTCTGGAATTTGCCAGAATTGCCAGATGGCCAATCCGCCCCTGGAAAGTGGTGAATGCTGTCATGAGTTACCATTGACTGTGTGTTGGACAATAAGACGTGTCATCTCGCTTCAGAAGTTGAAACCAGGTTTTTATTTTATAGTTCTCCTGAGTTACGCGGCACACAAAAACCCTCGGCTACACAGAAAAGAAAATCCTTTGTGGTATAAAATTACTTACTGAAATTGGAAGAAATGTAACAAATAAACAGACACAATTCACCTTTACTGTCAGTCCTTGGAGGTTTTCTGTCATCCTCATCGGGGTATTTCTTTTTATGGATTGTCACTTCAACAAAAGAAAGTATAATTACTCAATTATTTCCACGTACAAACTGACAAACACATGGAATCTAGCATTCCTAAAAGACAAGACGCAGAGAAAAAGAGAAGAATTACATCTTCTATCTTAAGAACATGGCATACATTGGTGTGTTCACTTACTCTGTCTGTAAAGGTTGAGTACCCTGGGACGTCATAATGATAATTAATAATAAGTTTAATAAGTTTATTTGATATAGCACCTTTCACAGACAAAGTTACAAAGTGCTTCACATGATAAACATTTAACATTTAACATTTCTTAATTGATAAACAATTAAGAAAATGTAACAATGTGCTCTAAAGCC
Organism: Gymnocephalus cernua; assembly: GCA_023631565.1. Lineage (NCBI taxonomy): Eukaryota > Metazoa > Chordata > Actinopteri > Perciformes > Percidae > Gymnocephalus > Gymnocephalus cernua. The sequence continues at coordinate 26,580,550 of CM042434.1, read as the reverse complement.
CGCTTGCTGATGACAACTTTTCAGATGTCATTATGACTTCATAAAGGGACACAGTGTCCTATAATTTGCTTCACTTTTACAGTCTTCTATTATAGAGGTGTATTAATAAAATACTGCTGCCTTTTATTACAATTTCCTCTGTCTCTGCTTGAGGACAGGGAAGAGGTCAGTGTGAGTGCACTCAGCCGGTGGCAGAGCTACAAAAGCTTCACATAGAGGCTAATTCACAGTGCAGCCCTCCACCATCAAAGTGCTCGGTTGTGGATTTAATTGAGAGCGGCTAAGCTCCCAACTGGGGATTCACATCCGGCTGACATGGGCAAGTCATACCACCTTGTCATAATGGAAGCTCTGTTTTTTGCTGAGACAAAAAAAAAAACTACGTTTATCGTTATAATTGCATTCTTCTCTCTTATCGCCACCATAACTATTCCCTTCTGAACATCTCAGACACTGAGCTGTGCTGCTACAAACCACACTGTTATCTGTTTTAGAAATGTGTACATTTCTTTATTCCCAAATACGTTTTATTCCTAAAAAAATAATGGTGTTGTTGTGTCTTTTAGAAACACATCTAAATGCATATTATCAAATGCAATAAAACTGTCAATGTAATTGTCCCACACAGTTACAGCCATTACACCATTGGATAAAAATATACATGTACATCCAGGTGCCTAGGTATTCAAAAGATAACGACTGAACAGACAGATAATTAAACCAAGGCCTTATCATTACAATGCAGGGGTTATTTAGCACTGCACCCAAGCGTTGCCAGATTCTGGGTCAAAAAAAGAAGTCCTTTCACACTGTCTGTGACAAGATAATAGCATGTCTGAATGACTTATAAAGTTTGACAATGATTTAGCCCTTTAAATTTAGAATTCTACATCATGCATTATTATCCTCCCACTCTGTACTGAGCACCACTCTGGCTGCTGTTAAGTTTAGGACATGAACAGGTCATAATTGGAGCGTTGTCATCTGATGAGTCTCACCTGTGGAGCCTTGGCCCTGACGTAATGAACGCGTTCACTCTGTCTTCCCTGCAGGCACCCATTTTTCCTTGTCTATACATTTTGGTTTGAATTCATCCACATAACTAGCCTGGGAAAACCCTGACAAACTTCTGGCAAATTTGAGATTTGCTCTGCAGGTCAGTCTGGCCAAGAGCCCATTCAAGCCCATTTCCATTTTTTTCCAAATCGAGGCACCAATCAGAACCGTTGAGGCGGGCTTTACCGACGACGATAGTGCAGCAACGGCAAGCAGCTTCTTGTTTACATTCAACATGACGGCCACCGAAGGGCAGCAACCTGTTCTCACCTGGATCGTTGGTCTGATTGGTTGAAGAACTATCCAATTGCACCCAGAGGCATTTGAGTGCTGTCCCTTTGGAAATGCGCTGTGAATGAAGCTTGCTCAGACCCACTCTCAGTTACAGCTGAGAAGGGTCTGGTGTCAACCAGGCTACCACATAACTATTCTTTGCATGCTGCATTGACATGCTTCCCAGCTTGTTCATTGTTTCAAACTTGGCTTTTTAAAATGTGTTATTTGCTTTCCCATTACAATAGTTTACCTGTAACCCACACCTCCTCTCTTCAACGGAAAGTTAATTAGTGACAATCTACCCAAGACTGTCTCAAAAAGTAGTGTTTTCTTTTTGTCACTTGAGCGTCTGCTAAATATTCTTTGTGGAAATAGCTCTGTGCAATTTGATATTTCTGCCGCCAAGTGTCCTATTGCACATTCGCTTGTATCAGCCACCTGCACTTGCTCAGTCAATTTCTCTCTCTGCTAACTCATTTAACACAGCCAGTTTTTCCTACACAGTTTCACCTCTGTGAATCAAGTCCCTTGATCTTTATCAAGAATTACTTGCAAAGTGTCTTTGAGTAACCTTGTCCCTATTTCAGCTTTCTCCTACATTGTGCAATTCAAAGAAAGCATGAAAGCTACTTGTTTAAGCTTCGGCATGTATGTGTATACATGTGTGTGTGTGTATGTATACACGTACAGCTTCCCCTGGCAGATGTTCCTGTTCGCAGCTTACCTTTTTACAGATCTCACATATTAACCGGTTCAACCCCATGAAACTGTAAGTACGAGATAACGTTTGAATTCTAATTAAAATGCAATGAACCAGGATAATTACAACCATTTTGTTTTTGTTTGTGTGTGGAGCCAGATGCTTATCCATTTCCGTCTTTATAGTAAGCAAACATCAGAGCAGCCCAAAGAGCTTTATGGACGTACGGTGAAAATACCCTCGAATATGTTGCTTCATTTGAAAAATTGCGTTGTTATTGATTTGTCGATACACGGCAGATCTTTTAACAATAGATGCAACTTCTGTAGTAGTCCTGCATCCATCCATGGAGCATGTCCTTACCGAGATAACGGCCATGGGTCGATTTTGCAAGCCGCTCATAAAAGCCGATATTTACGTCTCTTGTTAGGTGGTGACCTCTCATGGCTGTATAGTTATTATTGTGAGTGGATGAATGAAATGAAATGAGGAAGTGAGGTGAGAAATTATAGGAGCGCCAAGGATACAGGTTGGGGTGGTGGATGGGTGAAACAAACACAAGACTTTCACTGTGTCTGTGATGTTACGTCCTAATTTTAGTAACTCATTTTAAGCCAATCACTGATGTTTTCCTAACCCTAAGTATTTTTCTTTTGACTTAACTAGTTCTGTTTCACGACCTTTATTACGTTTAAAGGGTTTGCTGATAAGACTGAGGACATACTGAAAAATACTGGTTGAATATAACTAAGTACATTTACTCAAGTACTGTACTTAAGTACAAGTTTAAGGTACTTGTATTTTCCTTGAGTCTTTTCTTTAATGATGTTTGCACACAAAACATACACATGTAGTTTATAAAATGCGATGTTTTATTATAAATTAAACTACTAACACAATATAACGGCCTACAAGTACATCTGAAATGATTAGCCAACTAAACTTAGTTTGATTGACATAACTGTTTGGATCGTTTCCAGTTTCTAAAATGTGAGGATTTTTCTGCAATGAGCACTTTTACTTTGAATACTTTAAGTACACTTTTACATTGATACTTACATACTTTTACTTAGGGTAACATTTTCGATGCAGGACTTTTACTTGGATCTTTTACGTTTATTTTTTCAGTGTGGTACCAGTACTTCTACATAGGTAAAGGCTCTGAATACTTCTTCCACCACTGCTGAATAAGCAGTTGACTTTTGGAAGGGTTTTCATTTTTAAATGCAGGCGATGTGAAAGTGCTAATTAGTTTCATCTTCTTAGTTCCATGGAGGGCTGTCACCATTGGTGTGAACTTAAAGGTTGTTTAATTGGTGGGAAATGTTTTATGTCAAGTTTGCGATGTGAATGCAAAGTCAAATCTTCAGATCTCAGTATCCTGAGTAGTGTTAATGAAAGGTAAGAGTTGAGATTTTGAGCAGTTGATTGAGTAGGCGGACACTTTGCCAACTTTTGCTCCATGTCATCCAAAGAAAATAATGCTGTTCACTTCAGCACGGTGGGTCATTAGAGGATTAATGTGTGTTTTGGCTGCCTGAGGGCATCTCTAATCTGATACCACACCTCCTGCAATTTGTTAATGCCGCAGAAAGCGTAAGCTCATCCCTGTAGGGGATGGTGTGGACTGCAAATGTCTTGAACTGTGATATTGCCAATAACAACTCTGTGCAGACAAATAGTTTAAGCCCAAGTGTGATTATACACTCCCAACCTCATCATTGACTTCCTGTCTCTGTCTGTGGTGCTCCCTGGGAGAGATAGCCTCACAGATGCCCAAGGAGCGTCTGATCGGAGTAACCTTTATACAACATGCCCAAACGAATGCTGTCCTCATTAGAGCAAATACATTTCTATTTTCAGTGCCTGATTACCACAGACAGTAGCAACACAAAGACGACATTCAGTCGTCAAGAATGAGGTCATGCTCAGAACTTCAAATGAGTTTTCACAATGGATGAAGCTCTGATTTAAATGAACGCCACACATTTGATAAAGAGCAGCAGAAATGAACACAGATGTCAAAAAATGGGGTTATCGCTGGTATTGTAATATTTGTAATTCACTCTGGTGTCACACTTGTCTGTGTCCGAATCAGAGTGTGATTGCTGCTCTCTCCCCTGAGCTCTCTGTTCACACTTGTCTGTTGATCTTCCAGTCGGTGGTATGTTTGCATAATGATTTCCTAAGGTGTTAACCCCATAACAAGGAAGAATGTCTGCACTGATTCTGATGTACACTGAGAAAATGGCACATTCGTCTGCAAAGAGGTAAAATAACAAGCAACCTGCTTCCACTACGCTCCCAAGAATCCCTCTGTCTTAAGAAACCCATATACTAATTTCCAGTGATAAGTAGACTAAATACTTAAGAAGCCTCCCTAACAGTCCCCAGAGGCAGCAATGCTAATTAGACAATGCCAATGAATGTGCTCGGTAAGTTTTATTGCAAACTGCCAATTAGATCAGAGGACTTCAACCTTTTTCATCCTACGGGTTGCAATCCACACCTGGTGCCTGTTTCACAGAAGCAATTTGTGAGCACTGCTGCCAGGTGAACAAGAATAAGAGACTACAGCCATGTTAACAGCTCTGTAGGCTGTAAGAGCAGGCATAGGCAGCGCCAGGGAGGGGCTTGGGGGCGCCCATACGATTCCCATCACACCCCAAGAAATTGCTCTGGTTCATTTATAAAAACATATATTTTTTAATGTTTTAATGAATAAAGGGCGCCGAGATAGCTTAGTTGGTGGAGAAGGAGGCCATTTATAGAGGTTTACTCCTCATCGCAGAGGGCCCAGGTTCGACTCTGCCCTGTGGCCCTTTGCTGCATGTCATTCCCCTCTCCCTCCGCTTTCATGTATTCAGCTGTCCTGTCAAATAAAGGCCTAAATAATCTTAAAAAAACGAATAAATACATTAATAAAAAAACAGATTATTTTTAGAATAAAAACATGAAGCAAACACAGGTGATGCTATTCGGCCAATGGGTGCAGCACAAATGAAAATTTTGACCTTCCGCAGTAACCTATTCACACAGAAGAAGAAAAGCGCAATATTTGGAGCCGTTAGGATTAGCGAAGTGAGTGTAATGTTAGTAATGGGTCGTTTTTAACTACCTAAACGTCAACGTTTTTTTATTAGAAAAACACTGTAAATGCGACTGAGAGAGATGGTGAACCTGTCACCAACCGGGACAAAGAAAAGCGGCTGGAGGAAGATGACCTGACCGCGGCCGTGATTGCTGCTGAGGATGCCTAACGTTACACTGCTGTAAAAGACATTAGACCAGGGCATGGCACAGCGAGGCCACAATAGGGGAGGAGTCATTGAATAGGGCAATGGTCTATGCAAGAACTTCACTCTTATCTCTGTTTTGTAGTAGAACATTACAGTGAAAATGTGTTTTACAGAACTGTGAATAAATGGATCACCGAATCCAAAGTTATACAGCGCACAGGACAATGGTTTATTTATAGCCCTGAATACGTGTTCAAAACAGGTTCAGCCGTTCACCCTCAGTGGCTTACTTAGATATATTAAGTCGCTACAGATATGAAAAATGTTACATTATTGTTACCATGTGTGCAAGTATGAATACTGTGAGAGGATCTAAATTTTATTGCACCCTCACAGAAACGTCGAGCAACCCCATAGTACCAACAAATTCTCTGGCGCCGCCACTGCTAGGAGGAGGCAAATCCTACTGTTAGTCAGCATGCTAACGTTAGTTAATTAGCAATAAACACAAAGTACAGCTGAGGCTGATAGGAAAGTCATTACTTTAGCAAATATTTTGTCATAAAACAATCGGACAATCTGAAATTTTGAGCTGATGATGGCGCTAAAGGAAGAGTGAAGGGATCACCTAATACATTAGGATTAATCCGTTAGGGGTTGTGAATGTATCAAATGTCATGGCAATTCATCCAATAGTTGTTGAGACATGCCACTCGAAAACCACACATGAAAAAGTCAGCAGATCACCGTAGTCATTCAGATGCATTCTCTGGTAACTATGAATGTCTGTAAAAGACTGTTGTACCAATCCATCCAATAGATGAGATATTTCGCAGGATATGTGAAAACTCTGACTGCTGGAAGAGGAGGGTCATTAGGGTTCATCTTCTGAGCACCATGAATGGTTGAACCAGATGTCATGCCAATCCATCCAGTAGTTGTTGAGACATTTCACTAAAAGACAAAAATGTCAACCTGCTGGAAATGCGAGAGGAAAAGTCAGTAGGATAGATCCTCTGGGGGACATGACTGTCATGGCAATGATATATTTTAGTCTGGGTAAAAGTGGTGAACCAACTGACAGACATTGCCATTAGTTCCATGCCTACGGCCTGACTTCTTTCATCCAGCTGACAGCTTTTCTTTTTTGTTACACAACATTTTCATCTTCACTAGTGTTTAGATGTTTTCCATCCATGGGTAGCTCCCTCATTTCCACTGTGCGCTTCACTGTGAGACAATAGTGTCTGTCCACATCGATGTCACAATCAAAAATTGACTGATTTTAGTCCACGTAATATGCAGCTGGAACATCATGCTGAAATACTGTGGCTACTTTACAGTTAAGTTTTTTTTAAACTGTATTATCCCTTGCATAAAGTAATACAGCACAACATAAATCAAAGGACAGCAATGGCCCAAGGAGGACAGGAGATCTTTAGGAATCCCTCTAACCCAAAGATGGAGCTGGTTTTCTCCAGAAGGCAGACTCTAAAGAATCACAAGGACGCTTCATCTCCCTTTGATGTCTTTCTCTGATGAGATATAAACCCTGATGGCAAAACCAGACCTCTTTGAACAATAAAAAATTGAATCTCAGCGTCACAACACCAAAGGCACAGAGGCAGTGCTTTTGTAAACAAGCTGTTCCCTCGAGTGGATGAGGCGGCATCTGCAGGGTCGCTGATGCTGAGCTGGATCGCACAAGGATCCTCCACTGACTGTAGGAACACATGCTATTATCGTTTCCTTATCAGTAGAAATATAATATAATTTCAATGCTACTGGGGTGTTGGGGTGTTGTTTAGTTTTAAGTATGTGTCAGAAGCTCTGTTAAGTTTTTTTTTAATATATACTTTATTAATCCCATAAGGGAAGTTACAATGTTTTCACTCTGTTGTTATTATTATAATACACATTACACACAGGCCTGAACTTCTAGCAGGGGACTTGAACACGCTACCCTCCGGTTCCCAACCCAGTTCCCTACTGACTGAGCGGAATTACGCTAGCTAGAACGTTAGACTTCATTGGAAATAACGTTATCACGTAACGTTACATCTAAATTGTGATGCTAGCGGTCGCAAATTTGAAAAAACTAAAACTCATTGGACCACACAAATGATCTATATTTAAAACAGATTCATACTGTATTTTGGCTAATTGATTGTTTTATGAAATTTAAAAAACAAGATTTGTGTATATGACATGAGAATGAGTGTGTGTTTATTTTTATGGAATTCTACAACGTTGGTTAAATAGTTGCAAATAAAGTAATTCTTCTAAACTTGACTTGAAGCCCATTCTGAGAGAACTGCACCAGAAAAGTCTGGAAGGAGTGGTTTCCATGGTAACTTGGCTAAAGTTGCTTTGTGGGATATTACATTATCTATTAATCTATTAATGATTATGCCTTCTGGGTGGACCCTGCTATGCTGCCCCCATGCTGCCCCCCCCCCCCCCCCCTGAGCCTGCCCTATGGCCCCCACCCCACCCCAAAAGGATGGATTGACAGTAATCATACTTTTGCTAACGAGGTGAATGAACTGAACCTTTTGAAGTAAAATCTGAAATCATGTGGCCAACATTTCACTGTCATTGTGCAACTGTGCCCATTTTATCTGAAATTGCCAGTCTCAGAGGTTGATGCTTTGTTTTTTTCTTCTTTTTGAATATTTCATTTGACATGTTTTTTGCAGACATGTATCCACCATGGTGCAGTAGTTCTTTTGGGGCTAACTAGGCTTTTACTCCCATTTTTAAATGATTTATTGCTGCTTTGATGCCTTTTGTATCCTTTTATCTATTCATCTTTTTATTTCATTGTGGCATGTTTGCAAGTCCTAATGTAATATTTGTGCTTTTACTGGCTTGTGTATACAGGGTCCTTGTGCAAAAGGCCATGAGCACCTGTAAATTCAGCAACAAATAACGGTTGAATGCTGTACCTGGATCTTAGTTGTGTTCAGCATATCAATGAAGTGAAACAAAATTGCAATTCACAGGCTCCATCTGAAATGCTTTTGAAATAAGTGGATTTAATAAATTATTAAATGAAAAAAACAGACTACCATTCATACTTTTTCAAATGTGTTCTGTATGACATTTATAGTTTTAAAAGAAATGGATTCAAAGAATAGTTCAAAACAATTCAATTAATTTAATGACTGAATTCCAAAATAAAACATTTCTTCTCTTTTTTTCTCTCTGTTAGTTGAAGCAGTTGAATAAAATTCACCAGCATTTTTTTTTTAGATGAAACAAAGTTGAAGGGACTACATTTTATTCAGACATACTGTACGTCCATTTCCAGGTGCATTGCATGTATAGAAAATGCCTGCATTGCAAACACAGATAGATTGATTTCATTGTGTTACTGTGATCTAATAGAAGGGTTTGTTGCACAGCTCAGCACTCCCACCATTCAGTGAGAATGATGAGTGCCAAGAGTGCAGCTCTCCCCAGCTCACTGCCAGCTGTAACTGTGTCCCAACCGCTTGCTATGTCAACAGGCCTGCCTTCCATCATCAATATTTATCAGGGAATCTGCACAGCGAGGGGAGTGCCGCACCCTTTCTGCTACACTCAGCTCACGTGTCTACATACTGTAACTTTGTTAGAGGAGTCTCCTGAGCTGGCGCTGCATGCTAGGTAAACCGAGAGACTCTCCACTATGCCAAGTGAGGACAATTTGTGCCTAGCTACCTGGTCAGACAGAACCAAATAACCACAGCTTTTAGCTGAACAGATTAGCTTGTCTGGCAAACCAGACAAGAGCAATTCTGGTCAAAATATGTGAAACATTTAACTTCTTCAAAAGCAAAAAAAAAGAAAACATTTTTTACAATGACATGGGAATTTGTCCACAAAATGTCAGTATTATGTAACGTTTGAGTTAAAACCGTGCTGTTTATATGTGTCATAAAGCTTTAAAGAAGTGTTGAAACACGCAAATACAGAATGTTAGTGATTCATGTCATAACATTTTATTTTTTAGGAAACCTGTATTAAATTTTTAAGAGTTTGAGAGGTTGATCTCACGCATTTTATCTAGTCCATTGCTTCAGAGCAACTCTACTTTCCCTGTGTCCTCCATGACCTGGATTTGTGAATGCTGTCAGGCTAAATGCAAGCTGCTCGGTTCATCTGCAAAGTGTCTTGGAAGAAACTGGCACTGCCGCACCAATGAGCAGATGTCTGGGAGAATAAATTGGCTGGAGAAAGTTTTTCAGGCACCTGTTCAATCCATGCTGGTAGGAGACATCAGACAAGAGTGTACAGAGCTACATTTGCAACAGTAACAGACTTTCAGAAATAGGATGGGATGATTCAGTAGACAGCGTGGGTTGAGGTTTTTCACTTTGTGACTCAAAACTTTATCAATGAAAAAACATATCAAATGAATGATAAAAGGAAAAAGTTAGCAAGAATCGTGCTGGAGTCTTTTTATGTTGTAAGGCAACTGGTTCTGAGAAAGAAATACTCCGGAACATTACACCCAGAAAAATAGCAAATTGTCATTTTTACACTTTGATTTTTGTATGGATGAGAAAAAAAGAGACAATGGTGGTGATTACAGTGCGAGCTAGTAGTGAATATAGTTACATTTGGACAGAGCCAGGCTAGCTGGTCCCCCATTTACAGTGTTTGTGCTAAGCTAAGTTAGCTGGCTACTGGTGGTAGCTTGATATTTATCATAGAGACACGAGAGTGGTATCGATCCTCTCACCTAACTCTCGGTAAATGGGGAATAATGTTATTCCTCATTATCTTTTTTGGGGATTATTTTTGGTCCTTTTTGGGCCTTTATTTGATAGGACAGCTGAAGACAGGAAAGGGGGGAGAGAGAGGGAGATGACATGCAGCAAAGGGCCGCAGGGCCGGAATCGAACCCAGGCCTCAGTATTCATCATTATCTTGATGAAGGTATTTGCCACCCAAATGAAATGGTGTTGGGAACACTGCTGATTTTACATTTATTTCTTCACACTTTATCTCAAGATGACAACTTCATTATCTCAAAACAACACATGATCCTGACTTTTCTGAAAATTGTCAAACTGTTGGCACTCGTTTACTTTTTATAGCTTTGATTTTAAATGTTATCACAAGTTCTCCGTTATCAGGTGCTGACAAATAATTACCTCAAAATCTCAGGATACGTGTTAATCACTGTAATTGTACAGTTATGTATAGTCCTTTTGTTCTTTAGACTCCTGCATTTTTGCTTTGTTTCTCTCCAGGGATACGTCTTTCTCTCAAGGCGCAGACGAATTACTCCATTATGTAACTGACTCGAATAGACCATGAAATACAGAAGCTCATTATCTCAATTTAAGGCCCAATCTGTGGTCTGAATATAAACAAAGTAGGGGCCACACACACAAGAGATCCTTCTGTCTCTCTCAAAGTGATTCCTTGAATACAGGGACTAACACTGCTCAACTAAATCTAAAAGATGTTTATTAAGGAATATACAATCCTATATTTGTAATCATAAATCATACATTTTCTAGAAGTGAAAGCCATTGTGTATGCTTAGTATGGACATTTAAGTTTAGATTATCTGTGTGCACTACAGCATCAGTCGTTTAAGCAAATTACCAAATATGACAACTTTTGGTTTAATTTAAGTGCTCATATTATGCTTTTTGGCTTTTTCCCTTTCTTTTATTGTGTTATATATCTTTTTTTGTGCATGTTATAGGTGGACTTAACAGCTTCCAGAGAAAACACTGTTCACAAACTGCTCCAAACAGCTCTGTTGTAGTCCAGCCTCTGTGACGAATGTGCGTCACTTTGTAACACACGTTATAATGCTCGCCTAGCTGCTAACGTGGCACGCCCTCATACTCTGCAACTGACTGGAACAGAAGTGAGATGCTTCACTCTGTAACTAAAACAGAGAGCTCAACACACAGGGTGAAAAGAGGAGCTGTAGCAATATGCAGTATGACAAAAATATGGTGTTTTTTGAAAATGAAACCATGTAAACCTATCCTGGTACAACGTCTGAATACAATTATGAACCTATAAATGAGCATAATATAAGCACTTTAAAGATTAAATTAAACAATGCATTTGTTGTTAAGTTATCACAGGAAACGTTAATTTTCTATCAGTTGCAAACTTTTCCTATATAAAGATTTAATAATAATAATAATAATAATAATAATAATAATAATACAAATATGTTACTGTATTACTTAAAAAAATCCTGATACACAATTTAGAATAAAGCACCAAAAAGCAATCAATACTGTATGGTATATTCTCAGAACGCTCTCTATGATTGTCACAACGGCCGTCTCTGTGGCTGTCCGTCTCTGTGGCTGTCTGTCTCTGTCTCTGTGGCTGTCTGTCTCTGTCTCTGTGGCTGTCTGTCTCTGTGGCTGTCTGTCTCTGTGGCTGTCTGTCTCTGTGGCTGTCCGTCTCTGTGGCTGTCTCTGTGGCTGTCTGTCTCTGTGGCTGTCTGTCTCTGTGGCTGTCCGTCTCTGTGGCTGTCTCTGTGGCTGTCTGTCTCTGTGGCTGTCTCTGTGGTTGGCTGTCTCTGTGGCTGTCTCTGTGGTTGGCTGTCTCTGTGGCTGTCTGTCTCTGTGGCTGTCTGTCTCTGTGGCTGTCTCTGTGGTTGGCTGTCTCTGTGGCTGTCTGTCTCTGTGGCTGTCTGTCTCTGTGGCTGTCTCTGTGGCTGTCTGTCTCTGTGTCTGTCTCTGTGTCTGTCTGTCTCTGTGTCTGTCTGTCTCTGTGTCTGTCTCTGTGTCTGTCTGTCTCTGTGGCTGTCTCTGTGGTTGGCTGTCTGTGGCTGTCTGTGGTTGGCTGTCTCTGTGGCTGTCTGTCTCTGTCTCTGTGACTGTCTCTGTCTCTGTGGCTGTCTCTGTGGCTGTCTCTGTGGCTGTCTGTCTCTGTGGCTGGCTGTCTCTGTGGCTGGCTGTCTCTGTTTCTGTGGCTGTCTCTGTTTCTGTGGCTGTCTCTTGGCTGTCTCTGTATCTGCACTTGGGTCTGGTTAAGCAACATTACAAAGATATTAGACAGTTCTAGTTTGAAATCCCTTCCTTTTATCCTGCAGTATATCAACATCAAGCAGACAATGCAACTGGGCATTATCTAACAGATGCTCTCAATATACAAAAAAAAAACCTATACTTATTACAATATTTAATGTTATCATTTGGTTTTGACGCAATTACTGAAAATCAGACCTTCAGTCATGAATGTCCCAAAGGACAGCACAAAGCACATAACCTTTCGAAATATAGATGACACTGAAGTGATACCTTCCATTAAAACCATTGACGTGCTAGCCGTGTCTGAATCATTGTTCAAATACCTCCACTTCCTGTCTCTGCGAATAACAAAACACATCCAACCTAGCCGCTCTTCATCTCCGTTTCCGAGGCTTTGCAGCAGCATGTGTGTGTGTGGACCATGAATAATGCAAACCTGTCAGCGCTGTGTCTGCTCTGTATGCTTTAAATGATTAGCCCAGTTTAAAAGTCAGCTTTGAGTAATCTATTATTTATTCTATTACTCTGCTATTGTCCTGAACTCTGCCGAATGCTCGTCACATTTTCATGAAATGTTTTTGGAAAATATGCAGCCCGGGTTAATATGCTAATGCTGACAGCAGCCTGTGCTTTGCATTTGGACCAGTGTGGTATGAATGCAAATCGCAGTTGTGCTTTAGATCATTGCCACATATGCTAATACAATTAAACCTGAATACCGAACTGAAAATAATTCATGACCAAACATAGAGTTGTCAGATTGTCTATGTCTGTCTTAAACAAAGCCTGTGAATGATCTGGTACTTGTCATATACCCTGTAATGTACTACCCACTTGATATAATGACCAGTATTCCTACTGCATTTAGTCCTGGTAATTACATGCTTTCTGTTTGCATTGTGATCAAATCTGTTTCTTTTTTTCACCATGGAAATGACATGCCGTGTCATTTCAAGCTGTCATTACGCTGTTACCATGTAGTGACTCCTGGCTTCACAGTGACTATGAGAAAGTAGCACTCCCTGCAACTGTAGAGTGGAGATGTGAATACTATGAAATATAAACCCACGTTATGGGGATAACCTGGATAGCTGGGTTCCAGACAGCTGAACAGTGTTTGTAGCTTTACTTTTAAAACATGTTCCTGACTTCAGATTATTGAATACACGCCCTAAAATGTAATTTGAAACATATGCCATTAGATTACTCAGTATAAGTAACGCAAATAGGGATGTCCTGATCAGCTTTTTAGACCCCCGATCAGGTCTGATTTTTTAAATATTGAATACCTGCCGAAACCAAGTCCCAATTCAATACTTGTACTTGCTCAGATAATAGAAAATAACTAAGTAAACAAAGTAACTAAAATATGTCTTAAGATTAATACATTTAACTTATTGCAACAAATGAGTCTTTTCTCTCAACACCAAAACAGTTCTCTTTAGGATCCCACCCCCAACCAAAACTAAACAGTCTCAAGTTCCCCACTGGACAACGAAAACTAAACTTAGTCACGACTCTTGCACTTAAGACTCAATCTTTGATAAAACTTAACGTAGTGACGCATCTTACACTTAGTAGTCAATCTTTGATTTTCTTATTGTGTTTACCAATGTCGGCTTCAGGAAATAATCATTCCATTGCATTCCATTTACCTGGGAACTCGGAAGCCGACGCTGGGAATGTATGGGGCGCCGAATGTAAAAGGCTGGTTACACTTTTTTAGCTGATAAATTTTCAACATTTAGCTCACTTTCCTCACATTTAGCACATTTGAGACAGAATTATATATATTATATCTAAATCTAAATGTTAACTCTAAATCTAAATGTTATATCTAAATCTAAATGTTAAATATATATCTAAATGTTAAATGTTAAATCTAAATCTTAAATATATATCTAAATATTATATCTAAATCAAAATCTTAAATATATATCTAAATATTATATCTAAATCTAAATCTTAAATATATATCTAAATCTTATATCTAAATCTTATATCTAAATCTAAATCTTAAATATATATCTAAATTTTAAATCTAAATGTTATATCTAAATGTTTCGTCAAGTGTGAAACTAAATATTTAGAAAATATTCAAATCCCCAAGGAAACCACGCCCACTGCAGTGGCTTCAAATCGGGCTGTGAAATTATAAGTAACGCCCACTGCCAACCCTAATCTTGCGGCGCGCCATCTGTACTTGCAGACAGAGCAACAGCGGGACATTTTAAACCATTTTCACTATCTTATTCATCATTAAAGTCACTTCTGATAACGTTTTAGGCAAGAAATGAACTGTTTAGATTTTGAATATAGGCAGTCTTCCGAAAAGTGTTGCCGAATTGAGAATTTGCTTCAAAGTTTTCGGAGTTGAGAAGCTCCATAAAGTGAGGGGACTGCCAGCTTGTGGCGGACAGGGATCGCTTGCTCTCTGGGCGGACTGTCATCCTGAGACCCCCCGCTGTAAGATGGACCGGCGGTCTTGTAAATAAGAGGCTTTTATACAGTTATCCCGTTAATCTTATGATGGACATGTGTTGTGATATTTAAACAAACGATCCGTCAACAGCGAAATAAAAGCCTCTTATTTACGAGACCGCAGTCTGAGAGACTGGTCCATCTTACAGGGGGGCGTCTCAGGATGACAGACCAGCTGGCAGTCCCCTCACTTTATGGAGCTTCTCAACTCCGAAAACTTTGAAGCAAATTGTCAATTCGGCAACGATTTTCGGAAAACTGCCTATATTCGAAATCTAAACAGTTCATTTCTCGCCTAAAACGTTATCAGAAGTGACTTTAATGATGAATGAGATAGTGAAAATGGTTAAAAATGTCCCGCTATTGCAGCGATTTGAAGCCACTGCAGTGGGCGTGGTTTCCTTGGGGATTTGAATATTTTCTATATATTTAGCTTTACACTTGGTGACACATTTAGATATAACATTTAGATTTAAGATTTAGATATATATTTAAGATTTAGATTTAACATTTAATATTTAGATATATATTTAAGATTTAGATTTAGATATAACATTTAGATATATATTTAACATTTAGATTTAGATTTAGATATAGTATTTTGATTTAACATTTATCATTTAGATTTAGATTTAACATTTATATATATATATATATATATATATATATATATATATATTGTGTATATATATATATATATATATATATATATATATATACATATATATATATATATATATATATATATATATATATTAGGGCTGTCAAATGATTAAAATTTTTAATCAAATTAATCAGAATTTTCAGTGGATTAATCAGGATTAATCACTATTTGCAATTACACCTGAATCCTAACCATTTTTTTTCTGATATGCATTCCAAAAGATACTAGTGCTGTCAAGCGATTAAAATATTTAATTGCATTAATGTCATAGTTAACTCGCGATTAATCGCACATTTTTATCTATTCCCTTGATTTCTTTTTGTCCCATTATATTTTCTCATTTTATTCTCTTATCAGCATGGAAAGGTAGATTGGCTTGCTTTGTGACAATGTTTTTTTTATTGAAAACAACATTGTCATACACGTTATGTTCAACATTCACACTTGGAACTAATAATCTGTCACACAATGTAACGCTGTTACCTCGATTTTCCATTGCAGGTAGTACTGCAGATAGTTCTGCAGATAGTACTGCAGGTAGTACTGCCTCATGCCTGAGGCGAGCGTGGCTCGTCCTACTGTCTATGGGCTCATAGCGTCGTCAGCGGCATAGCCGTCGTCATAGCAACTGGTTTCCCGTGACTCATTTCCTGGTTCTCGTTCTCGTTCATTACCAACGTAAAATCAAGGAAAGGGTTTTCCTGCTCCAGGTTTCCCACCGTGGTCAGAAAGACTGTAGAGTCACTACTCGCTCCGAAGCTAATCGCCGTGACGAGCCTACTAGCTACGCGGCTAGCAAGCTCAAACCATACTGTCTTTGGCTCAAACCGTCCGCGGCGGCCGCGGCTGGTGTCTGTTTTGTTTCCGGTCTGCGAAATTACAAGACCCGCCCTTCAATCACTACTATTGGCCAGGCGTCCAAGGTAACGTAACTCCATTTGTTCAGGTCCTATCCCCTGACCAATCCACTATCATAACTACTCGAGGTGAAATGCCTAAACCAAACCAATCAGCTGCTTCATAGGGCGGGACATGGCGTGGCCATAGACAGTTAAAGAAGTGGACTAACAGATCCCGTTGCTCTCTATGCGTTAACCGGCGTTAAAAAAATTACCGGCATTAAAATGGGTTTGCGTTAACGCCGTTAACGAGTTAAACTGACAGCCCTAATATATATATATATATATATATATATATATATATATATATATATATATATATATACATAATTTCTGTCTCAAATGTGAGGAAAATGTGCTAAATGTGAGGAAAGTGAGCTAAATGTTGAAAATGTATCATTCGGCGCCCCGTAGGAATGACGTCACACCCGAGTTGGACACGTTCCATATACAAGTTGGATTTTCATTGTTTTCATTAGCTCTAGCTAGGTTAGCCATTGTTAGCAATACTAGTTATATACCTGTCTTTGTGCATTCAAACAGCAACACAGACACAAATAACATAGAAGTGCGTATAACTGTATGTTACTACAGCATTCACAACTGTTGATGCACGAAGCAGCCATGTTGGATTTTTAGCTCGGGGTACTCGGCGGTTGCCCAAGTTCTGAGCTCAGAAATCCAAGGTCAGGGTCTGTATTTCCGTCTTTGACCTCGGAAAATCTGACTTCCAAGTACAAATGGAACGCACGATAACTGCCTGTAAGGGTGGTTAAGAAGTGCAGAGAATTGAAGTAATACGCTTCTGTTAAAATGGGTGGCTAAGAAAGACGGACGTTTTTACTTGTTGCCAAGGGCTGACAAGCTATGAGATGAGTTAGGGTTGGGGACAGAACTCAGGCGCAGACTGGAGTGGTATAAATAATCTTATTTTATTGAGACAGTGAGGGTGAGCTGGCAGTGGGTGGTGCCAGGTCCGAAGATGGCTGGGCTGGCAGGTGGGGGTGCTGGGTCCGAAGCTGGTAGGGCTGGCAGGAGGGGCGCTGGGTCCGAGGATGGCTGTGCTGACAGAGGATTCTATAGGTGGGTTTTTTCTAGGACACGGAGCAGACATGTCAGTACAAGAACAGGAAACTAGACTTGGAACAAATAACAGAGGCTGGTGAAATAGCATACTGGTAGTAAGCAACAATCCAGCAGAGAGAGGAAAGTCAGACTGGTCTTTAAAGGGAGATACTGAAGCTGAATGATTAGCAGGTGCGCTGAGTGAAATTGGTGCCAGGTGTGGGCAGAATCAACAGGTGGGGCGTGTCCACACTCTGTGACATGCAGGGAACAGGAACACAGGCCCAATCCCAAAGTGAGCCCTGAGGACTAAGGACTAAAGACTCACAGACTTAATTGATCTCAGGTGCTAAGTGAGTGAGTGTGTGAGGCCACATGGGCTCAGATAGGTATAAATGGGATTGGGACAGCACTTCACGAGATCACATGTTACCTTGGCGATGTTTAATAACAAAGATGTTGCTGACACTTGCCGGTTTGGGAATTTTCATTTTAAGTTTGTTGCTTTCCACACGGCCAAGGCACAGGAGACGGCTGCCTGATTCCAACTTTTTTCAAACTCTTGTTTTACAAGCTGGACAACAGGTTGGTCCAAAAATGTATTTACAACTTTCTTATCATTAATTATTAATGTTTATTATTTTTATTTTACAGTATATATATTATAATACTTTTTCAAGATTTACTCAGAAAGAGATTAATAAATTAGATATGATGTAAACAAAATCTTACATACTATTCATAGGCTTACCAGCGCACCCCGTATGCCAGAGTGAACCAACATATGCCAGCTATTAGGGTGTATGTGGAGAATGACATGAGGCCCGATTTTTGACTATCCAGAGGCCTTTCATGGCATTTTGAGCATCTTGAGTCAGAGAAGGGATCATGGATGGAGGCCAACATTCGAAGTGTTGCTCTTTGTTTATTGGCTGGCCCACGATGTTTCATACTGTGTGGCCGCAAGGGCTTTCGATGTGCCCAAGTCCACAGTGTGTAGAATTGTGCACAGGGTGGCCTTTGACATTCGTAGGTGTAAGGCCACAGTTATTTCCTTCCCTACTGCTAACATACTGGGGGACATTGGAAGGAGATTTGGCCGGCTAGCCCAGCATGACACCTTTAATAATGCTGTGGGGGCCATAGATGGCTGCCACATTAGAATAAAACCCCCCAAGCACAATCAGTATGATTATTTTAATCATAAGCAATTTCATTCAGTGAAAGTTCAGGCCATATGTGACTCCTCCGGGAGGATTGTAGATATTTTCGTTGGTTATGGAGGTTCTGTTCACGATACATGTGTGTTAAGAAATAGCCCAATTTATGTTCATTCTTTGTACCCCCCACCTGGTTATTTTCTTTTTGGAGATGGAGGCTACCCATGTCTTGAACGCCCCATCACCATTATTACGCCCTACAGACACCCACTACAAGGGAGGATGCAGAAGTGCTTTAATGTGTGACGTTGCAGGGCCCGGTCGATTATTGAGAGGACCTTCGGAGTGATGAAGGCACGGTGGTGGAGAACCTTGTTCAAGGCACTGGAGGTTAAGTCTGCATTTTGTTCAGAGATCATCCTGCACAATTCATTCAATTCATTCATCCTCCACAATGTGTGCATGAACTATGGGATGTCCTGGAAGAGCCAGAGATCCAGCCTGAGGATCCTGCCCCTGTTCCCCCCCGCGCTCCAATTCAACAGTTCCAGGAGAGAAGTAGAGCCCACATCAGAGACAGGCTATGTGCCCAGATTTCTGCACCCCAACAACCTGGGACCATCTAAAGGCAAGTATCAGTTCTGTGGCAGCCTTTCTTCACATTTTGTATTCAAAATATAGGTTTGGGGTTGAGTGAAATGCCATTTTATGTTTTGCCATTTTGAGCAACCTTGTGTTGTGTTTAACCTTTTCTGTTCAATGATAAATATGGCATACTTTGGCTCATAAAGTTATGTATGACTATATTTCTGAGTTCTGTGGTTCTTGTGATAGATGCAACATTTTCCACAAAGTTACATTTTCATACAATATTCAGTTTTACACCCTCACATATTCTTACAACAAAAGCTTAGAATCCACCTAATGCAAATCAGTTTAAACACCACACATGCAGATGAGGGCCAACTCAACTTTTAATGAGCTTGAAATGAGGAAAAAGTTGCCATTCAAAAATGTAAAAAAACAAACCCTTAGGGTTCATATCACAACTAAAGATGACATCAAAAACGTAATTTTGCTTCTTAACCAATTCCCCAAATATACCTATCAAAGTATCAATTTGCTGCTCGCTTCTCCTCTCACGCTCTTCCTCTCTGGCATCCAGCTCCATCTGTCTCCTTTCCTGTATCTCTGTATAGACCTTTTGTACTCCACAACTTCATTTTTTCTTTTCTTGGCCTTTGGGGTAGTGGATGGCGGTGTAGTAGAGGCCTGGTGGAGTCTCTCTGCCCCAGAATGTTGTGCATTGCTGCAAAGAAAGCCCGGGTACCAGGTGTTGCCCGTCCACCCTCTGTCCCTTCTCAAGTTCATGGTAGGATCAGGTCCTGTGTAAAACAATTAAAGTTGTTTCACTTTCACACAAGCATATGTTAACACATGAAACATTTTGATAAATACGTATTAAGCAACTTGGATATTGTTAAAGACACCATCAGTGTTGAGTAAACAAACACCCATAAAACAGCCCATGTGTTCCAGTAGCCCATTCACACAAGCTAATAATAATAATAATAATAATAATAATAATAATAATAATAATAATAATAATAATATTCACCCCATACTTCTTTAAATTTTCCCATTTTCTTTTGGCTTGATATGATAGTGATCTCCATTCCCATATCTTTTAAGATCTCTGTTGGGCCAAAAACAGGTAATTTGGCCAACCATTTTATGACAATTAAAAACAAAGGTACAGAGGGATTTTTGTTAAAGAAGCAGTCACGAAGCTGTAGTAGTGAACTGTAGTGCATGTGCCTTTAGCTTCACAATAGTGATGGGTCGTTCGCGAATGAGCCGGCTCTATTTTTAAAACTATAGCCTATAGAAATTAAATCATTATATAATGAAATGAGTGAATTTTATTTTATTTAAAATAATTGACTAATTCAAAGAACAAAAAAAATAATTATATAGGCACACATTAGTTTTGACTGTCTGATCAGCCTCACATTCTGTCCCTGTCAATCATACACAAGGTGTCAACCAATTATACTGCATGAGGGAGGGGCCGAGCCCCCACACACACACACACACACACACACACACACACACACACACACACACACACACACACACACACACACACACACACACACACACACACACACACACACACACACACACACACACACACACACACACACACCATTTTTTACTAAAGTCATGACAGAGAGACTGCATAGTGGCCACATCTGTTCCCTCTGAGAGGGTCTTCTCGAAAACAGGACAAATTATTACTGAGAGAAGAAACTGCATCAGCCCCTCGAAAGTGAGGCAGCTTGCATTTATGAATGCAAATCTCTCATAAAATAAAAATATGATCAGCATTGTGTGTGTGTTCATGCTAGTTATACAAAACATAACTAGTGAGATAGTTCATGCTGGTTATAACATCCCAATAAAGAAGAGAGAAAAATAGGGACCGGTTTAATCCTTTCAGTTATTTATTTTTCTTTATTATGGGTTCTATTATGTTGTTCAGATTCAGATTGTATTTGTTGTATTTGTTTTGAATGTTTTTTATACATTAAAAAGTTGTAATTTAAATGCAAATGTTTAAAAGTATTCTTTTTTCATAACAAATCAATGCATTTTTAAAGAAATTGTGAGACATTGTGAGTATGATTTCATTTAATAATTTAATTAGAATTGTTTTTCACACCTATCATAGTCAAAACATAATTTTTTTTAAAGAGCCGTTTGTGAGCCAAAAGAGCCGGCTCTTTTCAGTGAGTCAAACGAAAAAGAGCCGGAATGCCCATCACTACTTCACAAGTTATCCATTGCTAAGTTGTTGCTGGAATAGTTTTAGAAATTAACACACTGTACTTACACAAAACCATCAGCAGACGCATATCTGTGTCCTGTAAAAAGAGACTCGTGATCCTGACGTAACTGGATGAACTGCAGGGTTTTTTGTTCACTCCCTGATCGAAAATAACAGTTGTTGGAATTTAACATGCTAGATGACAGATAAACATTACTGGTCAGGGAGGCTACTTACATGAATATTTCTTTGGAGGACTGTTATCTGGATTGCTGTTGTTTACCTTTGTAATTTCCGGATTTCCATATTGTCTCCGCAGTAAACGTCACAACGCTTTGAACTGTGGGTAATTCCCTTTGGTGAAGTCTGCATCGATGCACACTCACGGAAAGGGCTCGGTAAGTGTGTACTCAAACCCTCACGCCCTTTGAAATTCGATATTGGGACAACCCTAAGCACTTACGAATTACGCGAGAACGCGTACCAAAGTCCGTGAGTCTGTGAGTCCAGACTTTGGGATTGGGCCACAGACAGACAGAAAACCAAAACACACCAAACACACGGCAGGCATAACAAAATGAAGAAATAAACAAAAACACATTCACACACACATACTCACACACACCAGACTGTCACCATTAGGAAGTCACGGCAGGCAAGGGTGTGACAGAGACACTCTGGGCAGACAATGGTGAGTGGCCGCGCGCCATCTTGGTTTAAAAGTGCTGGCTTGGCAGTGTGTGTGTGTGTGTGGCGCAGGGTGTGTGTGATTAAAGGCAGTGATCACTACAAGCTGATGTAAATGATCGGAGTAAGGTATTAAGGGTAAATGCTGATTCGGATCAGTTAAAAACATGCCAAAATCGGACATACCTAAACTGACCTAAATACATTGGAGTTGTGTGTCTTCTCTGTTATTGTTGTGTGATATTTAACGTAAATAAAACAAAAACAAACTAGAAGGGCACTGACACAGCCCAGACCTCCGCCAAGGCCATGCCATCTAAGGGAAAAATCATTTGTGTATGGTGTATACCTGTGATTTGGATCTGCGCCAACATTTATTGTGTTCTTTCTTGGCCCATTTTACACCATTCCACCAAGTTTCATAAAACCAGCCAGTAGTCTGAAATCCTGCTGATGGACAAGAAAACTACCAAAAAAAGTAATCCCTTCAAGTAATCTATGTTTGAAGACTAACTGTGTTCAGAAGACCACCAATTTAAAGTGTTACTGTAACAGAGTACATGTATTTTAAATATGTAATCAGACGGTTTAGAACTGAGACGCCCCAACTCAGAGTAGTTTCCTGTATCTGTGTCACGTGGGCTCCGCCACGGCCACGCCTCTTAAGGTGACTAGCAGCAGGTCTTGAGTGTATTGATTCCAACGGGAGAAGTGAACGTGAACACAGATTATGAGCGATTCTTTCGCCCCATAGTCATCAAAGTACACAGTAAATGGACCCATTTCTCACAAGCCACATATCTCCTTAACATTGTGACACTAACATTTTTCAGACAGACACATCAGGAAAAAATTAACTTTGTTGGAGACCTGTTTCTGTCTCAGGGCCAAACTCTTGCGAGATCTGGCGACACAGATAAGCTAACGCTAGCTAACGTTCGTGAACGCCCTTACAAAACTAATCTCCGGGATGCTAAATATGTCTTGTGGCTGTGTACATATCTAATGTTAGCATAAGAACATATTTATAAATTATTTAAATATAACTTTGAATCCATTCAAACGACTTTCACTACACGTTCAAACGAGGCCACGCCCCTTTAGGAGACAGGTAGTGTGTACTGTTTCATACCATTGGCGCTGCTTGAAATTAGTAAAGATGATCTTTGACGTAATCCCGTTACTTGTTTGGTTTCCTGTTTTATTTTGTAGGGTCACTGCTCATGTGTCATGTCCTGTATGACTTCCTGCCTTGTGTGTTTTCCCGCCTTTATGATTGTCTACCCCACCCTGATGTGTTTCACCTGTTCATCAGCCCTCGAGTCACCTGTCTCTTGTTACAACTCTCATTGCCTTGTGTATCAAGTCTGTGCGATCCCTTTGTCGTGTCAGTTCGTTATCTCTCCCAGTGAAGTTTTTTTTTTTTCTTTTTTTTTTAAAGATTATTTTTTGGGGGCTTTTCCCCTTTATTACGAAAACAGTGGATAGGCATGAAAGGGGGAGAGAGATGGGGGACAACACGCAGCAAAGGGCAGCAGGTCGGATTCAAACCTGCGCCGCTGCAGGACTCGGCCAACATGGGGCGAACGCTCTTACTGGTTGAGCTAGAGGTCGCCCCAGTGATTTTGTTTTTCAAAGTGTTTAGTTGTCCCAGTGTGTTGGTCAGATTGCTATTGCCTGCCTCCCTCTGGACACTTTCAGTTGTAAGCCATTTATCCTTAATAAATCTCCCAGATCATCCTGCTGCCTCCTGGTCTTAAGAGTCTGCATTTTGAGTCCAAACCTGCTATTCCCAAGTCTGTGACATGTCCGTCAATCCCCAACCCTGCAGCTGCATCCCTATCGACATCTGAATTTTTGTATATAACAAATAATTAAATGACATCAGCAAATCACAATGCATTGAAAAGGAATGCCAATTCAGACTCATTTAGGGATGAAACTAAGGCTTTGTTCAGTCCCTCCAGGAATTTGTGATCGCAACAATTCCCGCAAATTCAATTCACCGTGAATTCAGTGCATCTCGCAATTTTGACCAATCACCGCAACTTTACAGAAAATTTGACCATAACAGAGTTTCCCTGTATACATTTTAACATCAATGTCTGCTGTAACGAATTGGTCTGTCCGAGGTTTCTCCCTAAAAGGAAGTTTTCCTCACCACCCAAGGTTTCTCCCTAAAAGCCACTGTCACACTAAATGCTTGGTCTTGGGGGAATTACTTGAATTGTTGGGTCTTTGTAAATTATAGAGTGTGGTCTAGGCCCACTCTATCTGCAAAGTGTCTTGAGATAACTCTTGTTATGATTTGATACTATAAATAAAATTGAATTGAATTGTCCCAGCCCAGGCCAGGATAGGAAATCAACTAACAATGAAAAGAAAGCCATTGACAGAAATGTTCAAATTTGATTAAATTGAAAATTGAATTGAAAATTAGACTAACTGTCAGTGCCTCCATATCAAGTAAGGGATATGTGTTGCCACACTGTCCAGGCAAAACAAATTCCAATATCACACAATTTCATATGATCAACCATAAAAACCTGGAGGACATTATACAACATCTGAAAACCTCCTCCTGTTGCCTTGATATTCTACCAACAGACCTTTTCAAAAATGTTTCAAATTGTATGTCTTCTGATCTTTTACAGATTGTAAACACGTCTCTACTCTCAGGTATCTTCCCAACGGCCCTGAAAACTGCAGTCATCAAGCCACTTTTAAAAAAGAACAATCTAGACACGGCATTACTGAGCAACTATAAGCCGATATCTAACCTTCCATTCTTAAATAAAATCATTGAAAAAGCGTTTTTTCAACAACTGAACCTTTTCAGTCTTTTCAGCCTTTTCATCAAAACAATGGTTTTGATGCCTTCCAGTCGGGTTTTCGAGCACACCACAGCACTGAGACAGCTCTTGTTAAAGTATTTAATGATATCCACTTAAACACAGATAGTGGCAAAACTGCAGTCTTAGTATTACTTGATCTCAGTGCTGCATTTGACACGGTCGACCATGACATATTACTACACCAATTAGAAAACTGGGTTGGCCTTTCTGGCTCAGTCCTAAACTGGTTTAAATCCTATTTAAAGAATAGGGACTACTTTGTATCTATAGGTAATTATATATCTGAGCATACAAATATGATGTGCGAAGTTCCCCAAGGCACCGTTCTGGGGCCTCTTCTGTTTAACATCTACATGCTTCCACTGGCTCAGATTATGGAAAACAACAAAATATGTTACCACAGTTATGCGGACGTCACACAAATTTACATAACTTTTTCGCCAGGAGACTATAGTCCTATACAAACACTGACTAAGTGCATTGAACAAATTAACGACTGGATGTGCCAGAACTTTCTTAAATTAAATGAAGAAAAAACTGAGGTGGTTGTTTTTGGAGCAAAAAGAGGAACGATTAAAAGTCAGCGCTCAGCTTCAAATGACAATGTTAAAAACAACAGACAAAGCCAGAAATCTTGGTGTAATTATGGACTCAGACCTGAATTTCAACAGCCACATTAAGACAATTACAAAGTCATCCTATTACCACCTTAAGAATATATCAAGGGTTGAGGGACTTATGTCTCAGCAGGACTTGGAAAAACTTGTCCATGCTTTTATCTTCAGTAGACTGGACTACTGTAACGGTGTCTTTACAGGTCTCCCTAAAAAATCAATCAGACAGCTGAAGTGCTGAAGTCTTTACACTGGCTTCCTGTGCCTCAGAGAGTTGATTTCAAAATACTTTTGCTAGTTTATAAATCATTAAACGGTTTAGGTCCAAAATACATTTCTGACCTGCTAGTAAACTACGAACCACCCAGACCTCTCAGGTCGTCTGGGACAGGTCTGCTTTCTGTCCCAAAGGTCAGAACTAAACAGGGAGAAGCAGCATTTAGTTTCTATGCTCCACATATTTGGAACCAACTTCCAGAAAATTGCAGGTCCGCTGCAACTCTCGGTTCTTTTAAATCAAGGCTGAAGACCTTTCTTTTTGATGTTGCCTTTCGTTAAATAACTATCCATTTCTTATACTTTTGTTGCTTATTTTATCTGCTTTTATATAACTGTTTTTAACTGCTCTTTAATGTTTAATTTCTTATACTGCACTGTAACTTGTATTCTTGTATTTTAATTGTCTTCATGTAAAGCACTTTGAATTGCCCTGTTGCTGAAAAGTGCTATACAAATAAAGCTGCCTTGCCTTGCCTTTACTGTTCCAACTTTTTTTGAAATGGGTTGCAAGAACCAAAATAGGAATTTTGTTTTTTTGAAACAAAAACAATAAAAGTCATGGAGGAACACATTAAATTATGTGCTGTTGTATTGTCTGCAATGAAATACAAGTCAAAGTACATTTAGGAATCACTACTTTCTTTTTTTATTTGTGTTTTCCATACTGTCCCAACAGTTCTGTTTCTGATTTGGGGTTGTAGTTCTTCTGATCAATAGAGAACCAACATTCGTTACAGAGGCTAAGAAATATCAAAACAAGCAAGACACCAAACACTAATGAGAATGCAGAATAAAAATGAAATGAACACATTATTGAAGACAGATTTTGTTGATTTGTCAGAACTCACTCACAGCTTTATAGATCTTCAATCAACACATCATCAGTGGAATTCCTAATTACATCTTAATTTAATTCAGCTGGTTTGCATCATTTGAATTAGAAAGCTTCCACTCAGTATCTCAATTAGAGGAACTGCTGGCTAATCAGGTTCAATATCTGTGACTGATCTGTCTGTGAGCTCACTTAATTAAAAATAATCAGTCAACTAAATTCATTTGCAGGATGAAATAAAAATCATTCTCCTTGTCTGTAGTGTCTGTGACCTCGAAATCATGACAGCTTTATAGAACAGTATCTTCAGCCAGTATCTCTAGTGACTTTGATTTAACGCCAGAGAGAGTGTAGTTAAGGGTTTGTTTTGCAGCTCAGTTTTATCAAGTTCAGTGTGGTCAGGAATCTGTAACTTACCAACTTTAAATCCATCCAAGCAGCTCCCACACACAGAAAAATAAACACACCTAGCATGAAGACCTGTAACTGTATTCAGTCCCTGCTCAGTAGTTATTTATGAAACGTCTCACAATGAGAATTGGATAGAAATATCATCCCAGTGATGTCTGTAGTTTGGCCCCACTACTGGGTATGACACTGTCTTTTATACACTGGCATCAATCAGTCTCATGAACAGCGGGAACCACACACTGTATTCACAATTTACTCTTATGGCTTATTAAAATGTGGTTTAATGATAGTGTCAAAATCCCTCTAATCAGCAATTAAAAAAATACTTGAAGTTTGAATATTTCAGTATTTGTGGAAAAGCATTTGAGAATGTTATCACTTGGACCATAAGGGGTTGCTAAATGTGTAACTATTGAGGAGACTGTTCTACCCTCAAAAAACAATCCTATAGGTTGTTTGTACTAAAGCATATTATGACCCATATTTACATTTATAGTAGCGACAACATCTAGTGGCCGTAGTAATTATGACGTTAGCAAAGGAGGAAGTCAGGTGACGTAGTATATATGTAAGAGCGACAGAGTCCGCGTAGTTAGGAGGTCGGGGTGGATGGATGGGTCAAACAAACTCAGGACTGTCACCCAGGAGACTGCTGTTTTTGTCCTGTGTGAAACCAAAAGTCAACGTTGACTTATTTTTACTTGCGTACGTTGCGTACCAGTTAACTTGTAAGTTAAGTTACGCTACGTTATGTTACGTACCTAACAAGGTGACAAACTTAGGGTATTAACGTACTTATTTCAACCAAAACCTGATCTTTTCCAAAATACCAAATAGTTTTGTTGCCTAAACCAAACCAAACCGCTTCATCATGTTTAGGTATGAAAATGTGTTGCCCCCGGCAGGGGAGCTAATTTAGGACAGTGGTTCCCAACCTTTTTGGTCTGAGGTCCCCCCACAGCTGTGTCAGATAAACTCACGTATCCCTTCATCATTTCCTTATGTATTTTCCAAATGTATAATACAATTCATTATATAAAAGTGAAAATTATTTCTTACTCGTTGAACGGTCAATATCTAGGTTGCTAAATGTTTTAACCATTTGTCTATTACTTTTAGCTAATTATTTGAACAGTTTAGTCAGTAGACCTACTTTTAGCTAACCGTTTCAGCCGCTTATGCAATACTTCAAGCTAACTATTTCAACTTTTTAGCCATTACTTTTAGTTCTTTGTTTCTCACATTGTATTCATTACTTTTACAACTACCTGTATAAACTTCTGTGCTCACGTGCTAAGTAGTTTTCAAACACTCATACATAACCGTAACATGTAGTGTTCAGGGGTTGAAGCTGATATTATTGGATTGGATGACTTGTGGCTATTGAGTCAAACTGGTTGTTCAATGACTGATTTACACTTGAGGGAACACACCATGACATATCACCTTTTAAGTTAATATGGTGAACTTGTTAGCAAGTTGCCTATTTATACATCTAGCAGTTTTTTTAAAGATTATTTTTTGGGCATTTTAGGCCTTTATTTTGACAGGACAGCTGAAGACATGAAAGGGAAGAGAGAGGGGGAATGACATGCAGCAAAGGGCTGCAGTTCGGAGTCGAACCTGGGCCCGCTGCGTTGAGGAGTAAACCTGTATTTATATGGGCGCCTGCTCTAACAACTGACCTATCTGGGAGCCCAACATCGGGCTTTATATATGCTAAATGCTCCACCACTCTGGAGTGTTGCAATAATGCAGATGCAAATGACATATGCGACACCATCAACACAGGAAGATCACTATATCTATTAATGTTTTTCTGTTGGCTCACAAGGCGCACATGTCAAAAACCTCAAACATCATCAACTTTAAGACTGTGACAAAGTGCTCTGTTGTGTGAGAAACAGCTGTGATCCAGATTAGTCAATCTAGTACAATTTAATCTGTAGCATGTGATTAATTAATGATATTTGTTTTAGCATTTACTGAAAGTTTCTCCTGCCTCCACTTTTTGCAGCAATTTATCTCAACTGCTTGAGAAAATGAAGCTTTTTAGAGACTGTCCTCCCTGTTTTCAATGCTTCTTTATCTCAGGGGCTGAAGGGTAGAGCTTCTTTGCAAATAGCTTCATACATTTTCAAGTTAGAAATTCTACAAAAACATACACATTTCATGACTAAGAGTAACATTTAGTAGTAAGCCTTTTGTATATGGCTCCAAAGTACATTTATTTGTGCAGAGATAAACAAATGTGTCACCTCATTAATTCCTGATGAATTATCCTCTCATTAAAGAATAAGCCTGCTAGTATTCTATATTGTTGTTACTGTGAACAAATCCCATTAAAAAGCAACCAAAGCAAACAATACTTTTATATTATTCAGGCTTGTGTCATCAAGCCATAGGGCTTCCTTTTTTCCCACTGTTGCAATGGCTGACAAGTTCCTTCATTATCATGATCAACATTGGGACTGTAGTTTATTCTGAGTCAATTTCACATACACCGTCCTGCTGGATAATGCACTATTCCCTCCTGTTTGAATAATGTTTTTGGACATTTTTCAAAGATTTACATCTTCAGCAGGACCAAATGGACTTTGGGCTGATTGTCTCAGACGGTTTAGTGAAATCAGAAAGTGTTGAGAGACGGACTAACACGTTGGTTCTGGTCTTTTTGTGGGATTTGCTAATAATACAGTAGAAATAGAATGTCTACAGCTTTGTCTTTTAACCTGCGGCCCTCTTATTTCATTTTTGCAATACATGGCTTTGATCCGAAGCAACCTTTTCAAAACTGTCTGACCGCTCACTGTTTCCTCTGTTCGAGCTAATTTCTTGAATTTCTGTGCTCTGTGAGCTCTCACGAGTCGGTACTAAGCCATTTGTTTCTCACAGGGAAACTGAATTTTCCTCAGCCCTTTTCCAACAACTGCCTCTAAGTGACTATAACTACCACACTGTGCTTTTATCTACTAATTGTCCTGTGGACATTTGGAAGCACAATTTTCTCAACTTTGAGAAATATATGCAATAAAATGTACCAGGGAGAAAAATATACTACCTCCAGAGGTAAAATGCTAAAAATGTATACTCTTATATAGCAGTGCCCAATACTGTGGTGAAGAAGGGGGTGGTATGTTAGGTGTCCAGGGTTTCAGAAGTAAAAGTTCCATAGTTGAAGTACTTCCAATGTTTGGATGGACATGAAACACTCATGGTTGAGCCATGAGCACAAAAGATAAGCAAATGTGTTGTAAGAAAATATCTTGTACAGTTTAAGGTACAGGCCTGTAAAGATAAGAACTTAAGGAGTAGCTTAACACCATAGCTGAGAAGCAGTGTGTTCACTGTCTTTTCTGGTTGAAGAACCTGCTCACCAAGCTTTAAATTCCATTGTAGATTCTGTGTCAATTTTGAATGTTTTTAGCAACTACGCAGCTGTGTTTGCTGTTTGGCTGTTGGAAGCTTGGGTGCTATTAACTTGTACCTAAAAAGAGATTAAAACAATAACAAGGATACATTAAATTACCCAGCAAACATTAATTAGCAGCAATGTGCCAACAAAGGCACAAACAAACATGGATATGCACAACATATGTTTTATAAATAGGCTTTGCAAATGTATCATGCAAAAGGGAATTCCTTCACACTTGCTGGACCACAGTGATACACACAATGTAAACAGAATATTTGTTAGTTTACTAGAAAACTCCACTAGGCACCTTTAAAGCTGCGTGAATGTTTTTTAGCCACTAGGGGGCAATAACGTTGACAAACAAGCTGACAGACACACATCCCAGATATATTATTGCCTTATTAAGTTGACATGTGTGAACAGTTGGCTATTTACACACAGCATGCACGGACCAACATTAGTATTCATGAAGTTGTTTCTCTCCAGTTGGTAATGAAGCCCAACATTCACTCTCTTTACAGCTCTTCTGGCTCTTTGTTTTCCATCAACTTGTTGTTTTGTTACGTGTGTATTTTACACCCTGGCTTATTTATTGTCCTGGATTTTGTTTGATTTCCTTCCCATCGGTTATAACAAGTCGCTTACCAACTTATTAGAAATAAAAAAGTCGCCTTTGGCAGTGACTAGTTGCAAGAAAGTAAAATTTGCAGGTAAATTATAGTATTAAAAGTGATTGACGTTTACCTTAGAGAGAGCTGTGGCATGCTGTAATAACCTAGAAACCTATTTGCCTTGTCACTGTGACCGGAGCAGAGGAAATGTCCCTGACCCAGCAACGGCAAGAGGACAGCTCAACAGCAGATGCTCACGAGTCATTTATCTCACTTGCACTTTGCCACTGAGGCAGTTATTTTCTGGCTTCTGCACAGACCAGCTCAAGCCTCTCTCACATCAAAGCAGCTGCACTCATAAATGGAGCCATTTTGAAATCAGAGTATGATTTATGAATGTTGTTCCGCATGATGTGCAGAGAAGGATTCGGATCTTTCACAGAAAAAGCCAATAAAGAGAGGAAGAGAGGAAACGCGACCAGAGAAATTACATTTCATTAAAAATCTAGGAAGAAGGCTTTATCATTATTATAACCGAGTAAAACCACTGTGTAAGTAAGCTGGCAATGCTCTGACTGTTGCAACATAAAACACTTGTTATCTCACTGACAGTAATGCTGTGACCCCAGTGAGCTGGAACTTCTCCAGTGAGAACACACATATTTAAAACCTGCTTATTGATTTGGTATGAGACAGGCTGCAGGCCTGGAGGGCGTAACACATGGGTAAATGCCAATTTCCTTATTTAATTGTTCACCCTCACCCTATTGGTTAACTGTATGCCTAATTAACAAAGAAACCATAGAACAACTTAATTTTGTCGATATTTTAGCCTTTCAACCTGCATCGTGTCTCGTTTGCCTGTTGTCTTTCAGCACACACACACATTTTAATTGTCAATCTGTGTAATTTCCATTCACATTCCAGCAAATTAATCACTGTGTGCCATGCAGGCAGAAACTATTCATGTGAACTACATAATTGCTTCCACCCCCCCCACAATATCAGGCTTCTAAATTATTTCTATACATTATGAGACATTCTAATAAAACCCTGGATGATTAAATTGTTAATTTACAACATCACAACAACAGTTCATTTTAAAGCGCAATATACATTACATACACAAATATCTTATTTGTGTTAACGTTTTGATGTGAGTGACAACATTAATTAGGAAACAATTGCTATATCATATAATGTGCAACCCAGTT
This sequence comes from Gymnocephalus cernua, assembly GCA_023631565.1. NCBI lineage: Eukaryota > Metazoa > Chordata > Actinopteri > Perciformes > Percidae > Gymnocephalus > Gymnocephalus cernua. Next base: position 26,548,258 of record CM042434.1, on the reverse strand, counting down.
GTTGGCAGAACACATCCCATTATATGTGCAAAACACAGACTCCAAGGTAAGAAGGTTTGCAACAGAGGAGTTAAACTGTGCCGTTATCATCACAGATGACACTTCTGAGGGAAGGACGTCTCAACTTAACCACAAACTCATTTCCTTGATTCCTTGTTTCTCGACTCTTTGCATTGAATCTGTCTCTCATTAAGTGGTAGAGATGGAGACGCGAGGAAAAGAAATAGTGGATACAATTAAAGAAATTAAGTATCATGTACACATAGTGGCACTTTTTTAATTTTCTGGCAATTAGCTTCCAACCTAGTTGGCTATTATCCCTAATGAACCACTTGATAACAAACAGTCTTTGCAATGCGCTAACCTGGTAATAATCAGGGAAAAGGGAGAGGCCTCAGTGAACTGAGTAGAGACTAACTGAGCTGACTGGGGCTCGTAAAGTAACTCAACAGGACCTAACAAGCCAACCCAACACATTTCTGCTTCTTTGCTTCGTCACCTGTGTGTCCCTATGTTTCACTGCTGGAAACAACAAATCACTTTGCACTGCTGATGCATTTAAAATTACTTCACATATTAATCATGATATTAACATCACGTTATGATGAGACTCTGAGTCCGTGTACACGCCATTTAAAAAAAAAAAAAGGATCTCTGTGAAAAGGCTTCCTTTCTCCCTTTTCACTAGGCCCTGTTCCCAAACTCAGCAGCTCACCAGCTTAATCAAGGAGAGTGTATGCAGGTTTGCTGGATTAGGTCCTGAGGGGCTGGGCACTCCTAAGGTGTAGAACAATAGGTGAGATAGTTCTGCAGTAAATTACATTTTTATAATATTTGGGGTGCCTATTGTTGTGGGTGCACATATATGTATAAATAGTAATGTCAGCTGTAACTGATCTAATTGTAATGATGTTTTTTAGAAACTAAGTGTTACTGTTGCTTGCTCAGGTTAGCTCACCCTATAATCACCTGTGCAGGTGGTAGGGTCCAATTAGGGGGGGCTGAGTTAAAAGGGCTTCGAGAGAGAGAGAGAGAGAGAGAGAGAGAGAGAGAGAGAGAGAGAGAGAGAGAGAGAGAGAGAGAGAGAGAGAGAGAGAGAGAGAGAGAGAGAGAGAGAGAGAGAGAGAGAGAGAGAGAGAGAGAGAGAGAGAGAGAGAGAGAGAGAGAGAGAGAGAGAGATATGAGCAGCTTGCAGAGAGGTTGCTGTTTTCGTTTGTTTGAGGGTATTTTTGTTTGTATTTTGGTTTTGGAGTAGATGGTTTTTTTAAGCACTGTCAAGTATGCTGTTGAACATTTACTAGTGTGTGTAGTGCTGCATTTACTAGTGCTTGTAGTGTGAGTATTACCCTTTAATGTAATGTACAAGGACTACTGACGGACAAGGACGTGGTCAAACAAAAAACTGCAGTATTTCTGCGTATATAGAGGAACACGTGGAAATAAGGATTCACAAAGATCTTGGAATCCATCAATAAACGATTTGACTTGCTCGAGCAAAACTTTGTAACATTTATGAATTCACAACAAACACTGGCAGAGAGAAATGTTTACAGCAGAGGATCGATCCTCTGACCATGAATCTGGACAACTGCCTTGCAGATACTAAAGAGGCGAGAAAACGAACTTCAAACAAAGATCAATGGCCTGGAAGAACGATGACGAAACATCAAGACTGTGATGATACAGCGCCGTAATTTGGGAAGTTCCTGCATCAAGTGCAAGAAGGAATACAGTATGTCAGTCACTCCACAACCGATGCTTGACCCCCACATGAGAACTTTAAAACCTGCACTGTCTGTTACTTGTACGTTAGACCTGTAACTACTGAAGCCTGCATGGACTCTGGCACACTTGCACATGTATTATATTACGTACGACTCATATTCATTCATATATGCACATTTATATCCATTAAAAGACAGAAATTGATAGACTGAGACTCTTTCTTGACAGTGTGCAGATGTGTTATCAAATGCAGATATCTAGGGTCAGCTGCTCTGTGTTTTACTGTATCTTAATTCTCCTCTACTCCATATCTTGCTGCTTGCTGTTGCTGCTTTGACACCTGCATTTCCCTCTGGGGATAAATAAAGGTTTATTTTATCTTATCTCATCTTCCTCGACTCTCGCATTCTACAATCAGTGACACTACATGCAGTGACACTGCATTCTACAATCAGTGACACTACAATCAGTGACACTACAAGCCAATATCTTTGTGAGATCGTGAGTTTTCTGATCAACATCTTTGAAGTTGACACCATAAAATGTCTGGTATTAATAACCTTGATACACCTCTTCTTCTACCCTTTGGTTTGGCCTTGTAAAGCCACAGTACATTTTACAAACTCAAGATCAGTTTTTTCTCTATGAGGTTTAGGTCTTAAATACATCCACTGAGAATGTAATAAGTACCTGGACCAATCAGAAGACTGTATTTAAATGGCGACGACAACAGGCTCTAAAACCTCCCATACTTCCTGTGGTGACTCTAACCATGACACAGCAACTCATGGCCTATACTGTATTTTATATGTATTTTAAAATGTAAAAAAAATTAAGATGCAACTTTACGTGCATCTTAATGACATACATAACATTTTCAAAAAAATATTTTTTTACTGGACCTATACATTATGTGGTGTTCTGGTTATGGTGTTCTTTTTGTTGTCTTCATACCTTAAATGTGTTGAAGCATCTGGCACAACACAGTGGCTGAAAGTAGAGCAAACTGGATGAATATGAGCATGTTTCACTCCCAGTGGAGAAAACCAGAGGCAAGAGGAAAAACATCAGTTATGATGGGAAATATTTGAAAGCATCACCTTGACAACAGGCTGTACATCGGGTCAACATGACATTTTTCCTCAAACAAATTATCCAGTGTAGTAGAAGAGTTTGCAAGACGTTCAGAAATTTGGGTACTTTTCTGAGCAGATGGTTGCCATCAGAATGTCACAATAAATCAGTCCAGGTTGAATGTGCATGCATGGCTATCGGAAAAGCAGTGAGTCACTGTAAAGTGGTCCTTGTCATAGCATCAATCCTCTAACTTCCTCCAACTAGTTAAGACTTCCCTCTCCTGGGAGTACTACTGAAGGAGACTGGTGTTTTAACCCAAACCACAAACTTTTTTTCTGATCTTAACTAGTCGTTTTAGTGCCTTAACTGCCGTGGCCGTTTACCGCCCCTTTTTGTGACTAAACTTAACTGTCACATGACCGGTCATCAGCTTAGATTAAAAAACTAATTTCTGTGGAGAGTTTGGGAAACCAATGACTCGTTGCAGTCATTGAGCATTGAGGTAGTATTCTATTGTTTTGTTTTTATCATAATGCTGATAACACATAAAAGACACGCATGCTACGTAACTAGGACTACAGTTGAAAATTAGCCATCTGGCTAACACTGGCGCATTTACAGAAACGTTGATTCATGTGCATTGTCCTAATCAAAATAAATCAAACCTAATCAAAATAAATAAAACCTAATCAAAATAAATTAAACCTAGGTGCAGTCTCCCACGAATCAAGTTGTGCGATCTCTGGCACCTGCAGTCCACATGTCGAAGTGTCCTTGGGCAAGATACTGAACCCCAAATTGCTCCCGATGTGAGTGTACGTGTGAACGTTTATCCTTCCCCACCTGATGAGCAGGGGCACGGCAGCCTGTGCCATCAGCGTGTGAATAATAATAATCAGGGTCTGAGCAGGGGCATGGTAGCCTCTGCCATCAGCGTGTGAATAATAATAATCAGGGTCCGATTTGCCAGGTGGGATGTGTGGGATTTCCCCCTTTCTGGTCTACATATCCCTGCCTGTGCTGAATTATTTTGTATCCCTAGTGGGGACAAAATGCACCCCCCCCTCAAAGTGATCAATGCTACTTCAGCAATAGACCATATATCATATATCTAAAATAGAAGTATTTTAAACTAAGTAAAGCAATGTAACGTGAAGTCTATAGTGCCATAGAACGATAAAATCAGAGCAGCAGTTGCTGGTTGTATTTAGCCGCTACAGAGCTCCGGGACGCCGGCTACCAGCAGCAGTTGTTTAGCCGCCATTAGGTGACTGTGAGCCGGGTACAGGCACCGCCAGATGACGGTCCTTTCAGGGGCCGTGGATGGTAGTTGAGTTTAGCCAGAAAAAGTCAGCGTCATGCGGCAATAACAGTTAAGTTTAGGCACCAAGACGGCTAGTTAAGTTTAGGAAAAAGATGGTGGTCTGGATTAAAACGGGTGAGCTTACCCTAACCCCTCTCGAAGAACGAACAAGCGTTTCCAGGGTGAAAGTGAAAGAGACCACACATAGTTAAGGATTAAATTAAAACCAATTAATAAAACCCAATTTAAATATTACTATAAAACAGGATAACACATGTATTTCAATAGTATCAGTAGTGTTGCTAGTGCATGCATGAAGTTGAGTCTGTGAAAAACAAAACAGATCCCAAAAGACAAACCAAAAACAAATCCTGCTGGCTGTGAGGACAAAGAGAGATCTTAAATGAACTGCTCCAGCCTAAGAAGGCAGAGAAGGGCTATCAGGAAGAGTGGACTCAGGTGTGGCTCATCTTCCTGCCACACCTCTGCCACTTGGACTGCCTCCTAAACAGCTCACAGGGGAAATGGCAAGAGCCACCCACAGAGTGGGAGAAGATAGAAATTGAAAGATATTGATAGAAAGAGATCAATAGACAGAGACTGTTTATTGACAGTGTGCACATATGTTCACTGATTCAGAAATCCAGTGCAGATATCTAGGGCCAACTGCTTTACTGTATCTGTACTGTATTCATTTTGATTCTTGATTTGATTCTTATTATCTCCTGAGGAACGGACGAGTGTTTGGTTGAAAGTATTTTGTTTTCGCAACAATAGTGAACTCCGCTCTCTGGCTTGAAAGCGCTGTGTTTTATGGTGACGCCACGTTGTCCTATTTCATTTTGAGTTATTTTCCATTGAGTATTTTTATAAGTTCCTAAATGAGTGTTTTGGTATATGGAATGCCGTTTTATTCAGAATTAAATATATGAATAAATACATGAATAAATAAATATGCCTTTGAAATACATCATGAAATAAATAAATCAGGCAATAAATACATAATTAAATAAATGTAATTATTTCATGGTACTTTTATTTCATAAGTCCACATTTATTTATTTCAAGAGACTTTTATTTCCTAATGCCACATTTATTTCCCTTTCTATTTATTTCCAGTTCTTATATGCAAATCAGGGGGCGTGGCTATCCCTCACATTCAGAACCAGGTGAATGGGACTTCTTTGGCAGACCAACAACAGGACAATTTTAACAATTTTCGACATTTTATTCATCACTAAATTCACTTCTGAGAACGTTTTAGGCGAGAAATGAACTGTTTAGATTTCGAATATAGACAGTCTTGCGAAAATCATTGCCCAATTGACAATTTGCTTCAAAGCTTTCAGAGTTGAGGAGCTCCATATATAAGGACGCGACAGCCAGCCAGCGCCTGCCGGGGCTGCTAGCTCGTCGTTCGGACAGTCACACTCGGAGAACCCGCTGTAAGCTGGAGGTCTCTCAGACCGGTCTCATAAATAAGAGGCCACACACACAGACACACAGACACACACACACACACACACACACATGGCTACAGTGCAGCAGGCACAGGCGGGGGAGAGAGAGAGATACCCGTTTCTCTTCTAGAAGAATTCCCTCACCTTGTCTCACTTCATCTTCAACAGAAATGTTCAGTTTAATGTGAATAGAGCTCAACAGTCCCGCTCACACTGCGAGAGACTTTGCGTTCCGGAAGTAAATTTCCCATTCATTTTTCCCATTGACGTCTGGAAGAATCCGTATAGTAATAGATTTAGACCATGTCTTAGGCTAACCAGCTACGACGTGACTCATAAGCATACAACGTGTCATTTTGGGTGAAAATCCCCAAAAAGTCAAAGGTACAAGACTGTGTACATATTTTCAATATTGAGCAAAGGAACTACTGAACCACTGAATAAAGGAAGCTAGGGTTAGTTTAGCTAACAGCTAATTCGGCTAACCGCTAGCTTAGACAGCATGTAATAACTTTAAAAGACCCTCAAAATAAAACCTGAAAAGCCTGTTTTCCCCAGTGTTTAGTTTGAGTTAACGTTATTTTAGACTGAATCAAGCTGTTAGCTAGCGGTTAGCCTAATTAGCTGTTAGGTAAACGTTAGCTTGCCGGCCAAAGTGTGGAACAGGTTGTGATTCGTGCAGTGTCGTAGATCCTCGGAAAATCATCTTGTGCATGTGCATGACGGATCGTGCAGGCAGCTCCGCCTCCTCACCAGCATGAGTTCCACCAATCAGAGGCATCACTGTGGGATTGTGGGATTGTTCAGGATTGTGGCTAATGAAGTACTTATCCAAGACATCGCGAATAAAAGACATTTATCTCAAAGCAATGTTAGTGCCCCATGAACTTTTGGCATCTATATGAGCATATACAATCTCTTAGTAATGTCGTAGCTGGTTTTAAGTCTAACATTGACGATTACGATTTTATGGCTTATACTCAAATTGTCAATGGAGAAATTGCATTGGATTTTTACTTCTGGAACCCGCTGTGGGCGGGACTATTGAGCTCTATTAGAGCAGTTGTTTGCCCGCTAGCTCACTTAACAACGCCTCAGCTAATGTCGTGTCAACCTGCAGTGGGTACAGAGCACTGCGAGCTTTGGTGCTCTGTCAGGTCAGCACTAGTTGGTGGTCTAGTTACCCCAGAATAGGTGACTGTGTGCTGGGTACAGAACACCGCAAAAAGCCGGTCGTGGTGCTCCGTCAGGTCAGCGCTAGTTGGTGGTCTAGTTACCCCAGAATAGGTGACCGCGAACTGCCAGTCGTGTTGCACTCTCACTTCGCTAGCCTTTTTTTGCCCATGGCTCTGTTCTGAGTGTGAGAGATGATTTGCATACAATAACTGGAAATAAATAGAGAGGGAAATAAATAAATGTGGCATTAGGGAATAAAAGTCTCTTGAAATAAATAAATGTGGACTTATGAAATAAAAGTCTCTTGAAATAAATAAATATGGACTTATGAAATAAAACTCTCTTGAAATAAATAAATGTGGACTTATGAAATAAAAGTACCATGAAATTATTAAATGTATTTAATTATGTATTAATTGCCTCATTTATTTATTTCATGATGTATTTCAAAGGCATATTAATTTATTTATTCATGTGTTTATGTATTTATTCATTTATTTATGTATTTATTCATTTATTTAATTCTGAATAAAACTGGCCGAGTGGCACTTGTGCATGATCAAAAAAACATGATTCCCCCCTGCTTTTTTCACAAATTGCACCCTGATTATAATAATAATAATACATTTATTTGTAAAGCGCTTAATGTAAACAGTTAATAAAAAATATTATAAAAAAACAACAAAAGATAATAAAAATAACAGTGAAATGAGTAAAAAGCAAGTCTGAAATAGTGAGTTAAGTGACTTAAAAGAAAACAACGTGTAAGCTTCCCTGATCTCCACTGGCAGGTCATTCCACATGAGGTGCACAAACAGAAAAAAACCTGGTCACCTTTGTCTTCAGGTTAGACCGAGGAATGCTCAGGAATGACCTGCCGGAGAATCTCAGGTTGCATTCAGGCTCACACAGTATAGGGTCAGAAGGTCAGCTGTATATCCTGGAGCTAACCATATATAAGCCTCAAAAGTGGTCATTCCATTTTTAAAATCCACTCTAAGATGGACTGGGAGCCAATAAAGTGATCTTAAAACCAGTGTGATGTGTTTTCTCCTTTTCTGACCTGGTTATGAATCTGACTGCAGCATTTTATGGGTGACTGCTGCTTGCATTGTAAAGTGGTTTGAGTGGTTGCTAAGACTAGAGAAGCGCTATATAAATGCAATCCATTTACCATTTATGTGGATAAAACGACTGGGGTATAGCAGTTTAACCAAGCATGTATCATATAGGTTCAGTTTGACCACTGGAAGTAAATCTAAAATGTTAAAACACATTAAGATGCAACTTTATGTGACTTTAGGTATGACATACATAACATTTTCAAAAAAAAAATATATATATTTTTTACTGGACCTATACATTATGTGCTCTCAAAATGTAGTCCTGGTGTTCTTCTTTTTGTTGTCTTCATACCTTAAATGTGTTGAAGCATCTGGCACAACACAGTGGCTGAAAGTAGAGCAAACTGGATGAATATGAGCATGTTTCACTCCCAGTGGAGAAAACCAGAGGCAAGAGGAAAAACATCAGTTATGATGGGAAATATTTGAAAGCATCACCTTGACAACAGGCTGTACACCGGGTCAACATGACATTTTTCCTCAAACAAATTATCCAGTGTAGTAGAAGAGTTTGCAAGACATTCAGAAATTTGGGTACTTTTCTGAGCAGATGGTTGCCATCAGAATGTCACAATAAATCAGTCCAGGTTGAATGTGCATGCATGGCTATCGGAAAAGCAGTGAGTCACTGTAAAGTGGTCCTTGTCATAGCATCAATCCTCTAACTTCCTCCAACTAGTTGAGATGTCCCTCTCCTGGCAGTTGAAAAATGACTCCCATACAGTATGTACACATTTAGTGCAGGCTGTTCTCGTGAACCATTCGTACATATAGCTACGAAACATAATGCACTGTAATTTATACATATTGATTACTGTATGCCCCACATTGACTGTCACTGTAAGGCAGTGACCGCTAATGGCAGTAATAGCCTACGTATGATTGGAACACCTAGTATAAGACTGCAAAGATAGGCTGCATAGGGAAGAGGTGGAGGTGGATGGGTGGTTCCCAAAACACAAGACTTCCAAGCAGGGGAGTGCAGTTTGTATCCCAGAAGAAGTTAGGGGACAACCCAAAACTTTCACCCAAGAAGTGGGTGTTCATGTCCCGGGAGTACTACTTAAAGGGACTGGTGTTTTAACCCAAACCACAAACTTTTTTTCTGATCTTAACTAGTCGTTTTAGTGCCTTAACTACCCCCTTTTTATGACTAAACTTAACTGTCACATGACCGGGTCGTCTTAACTGTTACATGACCAGCCGTAATTTTGTTTGATATCATACAAATTGTTGAATGCGTTGATATGCGTTCTTATGGAGTTAATGTTGAACTTCATTTAGAAGTTGACTGAGCTATTCTGTGTCTCAGCCTGACGGAGGTTAAATGAGAAATGTGGTTCAATTTCAGTGAGTAAATCAATAATGGAGTCAGTGGTGAGTGAGTTGGAGATTGGAGTTTAACAAAAGTATAGCAAAGAATTTCAATAGAAGCAAGACATACTGAACACCATTTTTTATGTGCTTGGGACTATATCTGTGCTTGTGACATGCTTTTATTCTAAGAGAAACCTGCAGCTCGGATGTGGTTACCATAGATTTACAAACACTATGGGTAAGCTCTTCAAAAGCAGGAAACCAGAGAGGAACCATGCAAACTTGTCATGTCAGCACAGTGCACAGCGTAAGGCTCCACTTACAGCCTGTGCTTCAAACACAATCACAACCACGGCTATATTCATTATTTATATACTGTTCTTTCTCTTGGGTATCTCACATGTTGTAGAGATCCACTTCACATCTGAACAAGTCTTAAGAACAAGTCTATGTTACACTGACTCAGACTTCTTGTTCTTGTTCTAACACTGGCCCCACAATGATGGCACAGCAGGGCCAATGTTAAGACCTTGGTGAGTACAAACCTAAATGAAAGCAGAGACAACATTGGTAGTTGCCAGTATCTGCTTCACCTTTGTGACATATCTTCAAGTAATAACTTCAAAACTGTGTTGAAATCTGAAATGCTACCAGGCTATAAAATCTGTGAAGGCAATCTGTGCACAATTTGTCCTTATTTTGGTTTGAATAACCTGCTTCATGGAGGGAGTTGATTTGGCTTCCACCTATGCATTACTATCTTTTAAATGCTTCCTAATTTCAAATAACCATGTGGTTCACTGAATTATTTTGTCAAAAGCATTGTAAAGCTAAGCCATTTCATGCAAACTTCATCAAGTTTGACATTGTTTTCAGAGTGGTCGCAGTGACAGGTTGTTATTTAAAGGTATACTGGAGGACTTTCTTTTTCCGGGTGGATCCTCAAGACTATTGGTCCTCCTAGTTGTCAATCATTCTGGGATATGTTCACGTAAGGCCGTCGTACGTGCCGTGACAGGTCAGCGAGCAGACAGCCATAGACAGTATATAAAAGCCTCCCACCGCTGCCTCCCCGCTCTCGGCGATAGCTTGTTTGTTGGCCTGTAGCATGCTAACGTTAGCTATAGAGATGCTTGTCGTAAATAGATTTCCACTCACCGGTGGCGAGTCTGACATAGTGGAAAAAGTGCAAATCTTCTTTTGGAAAGTAGGCTTGTAGAGCCATGCTGACAGCAACTTGTAAACAGAGCGTGCACGAGGAGAACTAGGTTTGTGCATGCTCTCTTGTGCACACGTTTAATATGTTTCCTCTCGGGAGCATTTTTTTCAGAAAGTGGAGAGGGCGGTTCTTTTCTAAAATTTGGGGAAATCCTCCATTATACCTTTAACATTGGTTGGCAAGCTCAAGAGGGCGGGTCTTAACGTAATATGAGCCTGCCAGATGACAGAGAATCTAAAGCAGAGGAAGAAGAGTGCTAGAGTACATGTACGCATGAGTGCCGTACTGGAGACAGCGATGGACAATGAGTAATAACCCTCATACCTGAAGTAATTTTAGTTTCTGTCTGTGTGTAGCGGAGACCGGGGATAGTTGTAACACGTCCAATTTCTCCAATCACAAACAAGTTTCCAATCACCTGTTTCACTCTAAATATGTTACATTTCACCCCAAGGTATGGTACCACTAACCCAGACTATTGGGTAAATTGTAACATTTTACTCCTTGTGTTTAAGAGTAAACCATGCATTTTCTGTTTGGGTTGCAGAGGTAACAGCTACACCATTTAATACCAGACACATGTAATTCGTTTGTATAACATTTTGAACTCACTGGCTAAAAAGAGCTCCAAATACAGACAGAAATGTCCAAAATGTTTCAACTATCTCAACTATCCAAGGTCTTCCCTATCTGTTGACATAAATTAACTGAAGCCAAAGCAAGCACAGTGCCCGGTTAACACCACAAGAGGACCGAGCGGACCTGAGCCAACAATGCAGTCGCATGCACAACACTGCGGGAAAGAGTGAAGTGGAAGCTTCTTGTACTGTATAACCTGTTAGTAGCCAATGCGGATTAGTGGTTGTTAAATCCCCCATGACCCAAAATGTTTTTACTAGTACTGTGTGCGCCTTGACAGAGGCCTTGCTTGTTACAGTTTAGAGGAGCAGACAAAGACAAGAGTCCTCTGAGGGTCTCTTTCCTCACACTTACCAAGAGATACACTGTACGGGACAGACCACATTCACCACTCAGGGTTTTGGCTTTAACATCGTAAAATCCTACAATTTAATTTTGATTTAATGGATTCAGATTAAGTAATTCTTCAAAGATTACAGATGGTCTGTAGGTAGATTTTTTCATCTTCTAAAATGGCACATCATTTTCTGTCAGATTGCAGGGCACAGACGACTGTCCAGAGTTGGATAAAAGGTTTATCTTGAACTGTATAACTTCTCCCCTGTCCTCTGACAGTCTGAAAGAGGATCATCCAGTTTTACGTGCCATTTATGTGTGCATGTTTGTCTTTTTTGGGGGGGGGAGATTTTGTTTGTGGCATTTTAGGCCTTTATTTGATAGGACATCTTAGTCATGAAAGGGGAGAGAGAGGGAATGACATGCAGCAAAGGGCCGCAGGTCGGAACCGAACCTGTGGCCGCTGCAGTGAGGACTGAGCCTCAGTATATGGGTGCATGCTCTACCAGGTGAGCTACCCAGGCGCCCATTTATGTCTTTTCTCCTTCACTTTCTGTGACGTATGTGCCACTGGTATTCAATCCAGCAGTATTCTGTTACCGTCACTGGGCTGTGGGTTTTATGACAGCATTATGGCAAGTCCTGTGTACAGTTTGCAAATGCACACAAAGAGATAAAAATATACTTTAGATGTTGCTTCCAATGCATAAATGTGGCTTGTTTAATTATCAGAAATCATGTGCCTTGCGCAGTATGTAACACATTTATTTGTTATCCACCCTAGCAAACATGGCTCTAGAAAAATACATTTGCAGAATGCTCTATTTTTCAAATACCTGCTAAACCTATGCCATTCACATCAGCCTCAGCTGCTCTTTGTATTAGCCCATACAGTCTCACAGAGCCACTAGCATGGATATAGTCTTCTCTTGGTCATAAACCCATTGAACAATTAGGAGGAGGTTCTGAGGTGAGCTTTGGAAAATATCAGCAGCAATTATTGAAGGGCGCAGTTGTCAACAGGATTACAATTGTGATCCAAGTAATAACATGGTAGCTCCATCTCCAACAGAATTCAAAACTCTTTAAAAGTCTTTGGGACTATTACTAGAAAACTTTGCAAAACAGTATTTGTTTTCAGTTATAACCAAGAGAAAATAATTTTTCATTCCAACTCCTCAATTAAAAACATAAATGTACCTGTAATGAAAAAAATTAATGCTTATTTAAAGTCCTTCAATATACCGAACTAGGCATGGGCCGGTATGAGATTCAGACGGTACGATATAGAGTTTAGATTCTCTGCCCGAGCCCGAGCCCGATATTTTCCGCCGCTATCTTTGGGCCCTTGATCAAGCATTTGTGTTTTTTTAATCATTACTTTATTACGGTAGCCTAATTAGGTGGGGAGAAAGCTCTGTCTCTCCAGCTTCTCCCGTAGCTCGGTGCATGTCCTGCACTGAATGAGAGGTAAACTGCGCTACATTGTGTCTCCCCCATCGGCAGCGCTGTTGTCGGCCAGTGCGTCAGCATGCAGACCGTGGCGAAGGACAGTATTCAGGTGATCAAGACAAGAAAGTCTCCTATATGGTTCCAGGGCTTTGATTATGTTGCTGCCTTGATCTGTTACCCACGCTATTCGGCTGAAGGAGCTATGGGTCGAGGTTTTTTTTACGTTTCTTCCTTCCGATCCATTTGTGATCCGTTCCATTCTGAATAAACAAACAGCGCAGTTTACATGCTTCATCCTTGTTGCATTATTCATTAAGATAATTCTAAACAGATTTCTGTAGTTCAAACAACTCTGAATTGTAGTTGAGAACGTCAGTCGGCCCACATATTAAAAAATTGTCTGGTTTAAATCGGGCTCATGCTCATAATTACAGTTAATGTGTCGGGCTCAGGTAGGGTCGGGCTTAATTATTTGGGCCCAATCTAAGCTCTAGTATGATAACCTCTGGCAAAAACGGTTTCACGGTATTGCCGTATTGCAATTACAACTTTATAATATATTATTTAGAAATGCCTGGGTAAAAAAACAAACATTTTTGTTTCCATTGAACACATTATATTTTTAAACACACTACACACTGGTAGGGAGAGGGATTTTCTTTCCTTGACGACTCATGAAAAACAACTCATACCTTAGGAACGGTATGACGGAAAATTTTAGTGGTTTTAAAACCGTGACTTTTTCACATCAATCACATTAATCAACGTAGCTGCAAAGCTACAAAACGCGATACACCTTGTAACCGGTAACTGGCCTATGCCTATACCCAACTGGTTTCCTAGTTCAGAACTTGACACAGTATAAAAGGTTGGTAAGCCACCCACTGCCCTAAGTGTGTCTCCCAGAATTTACTTTTCAACTAATTTTCAAAAGCAAATATGTCTTGAGAGAAAAGTACTGCTGCATGGACCGTTTTCACCAACATAATGAGGCAACGTTTTTAATCAACGTAGCTACAAAGCTACAAAACGCTCATACAGAACATATCAGCGGCAAATTTACTGACAAGATCGTTAATTGTTTTCTTTTTAACTACATGCAGGATGTAAACCTCAGCCTTCGATGTCAAAGTCCTGCGATTTGTACGCCTGTCATCCACCCCTTGTGCGGTACAAGAACACAGAACATAGGCTATTTGACAAAAAAACTAAAACATGATCCAGCCAGCAATTATGCTCTCTTCAAAACGTATTCTGCCAAGCAAATTAGTAGTATAAACATAATCTCTAGGACATAGGGTTAGAGAATGAGGCTTAGTGTTTTGCAGCAAAGTGAGGTTGAGGCTGCATGCTCTGACGCAGTTGTGACAGCGCATGAAAAATTATCCATCAAAGTAAAGTGGAGCAAATTTCTCATTGACTGAAGGACTTAAAAGTGGCCTAGTGTTGTGAAAAGGTTTGGCTTCACTGGTCTAATTGCATAAGCCTTGGCCTTTCTCCAGAGGCCTCCCTTCACTTTATAAATCAAATGAATGTCTGTTTTATACTACAGCACTGCAGTCATTGGTCATTTCTGCTGCAGGTCTTCAATCCTCGGTCCTCCAATATTACTTTCCTCTCCACCTAATAATTCATAACTTCCATCAATCCTGCAGGCTGATAATGTAACATTCTCAATCGATTCAGAGGACACAGCCACTGAATCATAATCATGGAGCAAGTTGCTCTCAGTTGTATACAAAGTTTGAGTTGTTGCACATGAGTGTAACTAATAAAGGTAAAGACCCATCAGGAACAAAGCCATTCTTTGATAGAAAAGTGCCAGTGATGGCTATTAGTCCAGAGCTCGGAGGTTTGGCACCGGTCAGAGGAAGGGATGGGATGTCTCCTTTCATCAGTGGACTCTTCACATGCCTTTCAGTGGGTGCCAGATCAATTTCACACTTTTCTTAGAAGGAAGTCCTCAGCCTATTTTTCTAACAATGAAAACAGACTAAATCCACGGATTTGGTACAGGATTAAATTAGGATTTTGACACGGCGAATGTCAAATTGAGCGATGGCAAAATATCTAATCAGTTCTGCAGATATGTGTCGACTTACTAAATGAAAAAGAAAAGAAAAAAATAGGGCAATTTCCAGATGGGTCGAAGTCAAGGACTGCAAGTATACAGGCTGATGTGTTTGGATAAATGTTATAAATCTGAGGGCTAGACCATTCATCTTTCCATGATCCATCTGACCAGGTGATACCCAATGAGTCCTCCAAATGAAGAGATATGAGGGGCAGAGTAAAAACTGACCTTCACAGGTCACACTGTCCACTGGAACAGAACCTTCTTTCTCTTTTTTCTTTCCCCCCTTGAGAAAAAACACAGTGCTCAGAGATACTCGAAGAAAGCTTGATACAATTTGCACTATGAATCACTGTTACTTGTGTGCAAACAGCAGAGAGCCTCACTCATGTCATTATGCATCAACAAGTAGCAAGCTGGATGCCACAGGAATTGAATGTGTCACACTTAGCTTTCTAATTTACAGTTGCATACGGTTGTTGAGTGTCTACACCATAACTGAAATTGCAGCCTCTCACCCAGTATTATGCACTGCTTCCCATCTACAGTACAATAGTTTGTGGGTACAATCTCTCTAGAGTACTCTTCCTAGAGCATGGTAAATTGGCTTCACAAACCTTTGATTAGACAATCCCCCCTACTTCCAGTATGTTCGCTGTCTATGAGTGATTGCCCGCATGCTGAGATGAAAGACCAGTCCGGGAACTGAGGCGATGAGGCGGATGGGACGCGATAATGAAATTAAATGAGGCGTGAACGTTGTCTGTTGCTGTTATCACTTAAGAACATGGAGAAAGGGTAAAGGGACCTGAGAGATCTTGGCTCTGTCTAATTCGTTACTACCTTAATGGGCCTTCTGCTCTTCTGCTGTTGGAAAGTTCATCTATATGCTGAATACATTTCAGCGTTTTTTGATTCAGGGTCTCTGGAGAGAGAAACGAGGAACATAATTTGTCTAGTCTCAGCCATGTGTGCAGCAAAGCATCAGCACTGCAGCACTGTATACATTTAAATGTCAAATGTTGCGTTTGCTTGCCTTATGTTATGTCACACAGTCACGGTCACGTTTCAGGTTCACACGTTATTCAGTATTATTCTTCAACACTCACTGCATGAAAGTTGACTCTGAAAAATGTCCGTGGCTTGCTTGTTGGTGGAGGTTGACAGTTGTACAGCATCACGATGGATTCCACATGGTGAAACAGTCAGGTCAAGTCAACTCAAGTTTGTTTATACAGCACATTTCATACGACAGGCGTACACTCAATGTGCTTCAAAATAAAAGCAAGCAAGAACAAATAGGCAAAAAAATACAAGTTAACATCTAAGATAAGGAGGTATTACATATATGGAAACATGTAAGATTAGACAAAAAACAAGGTTAAAAAACAAGATAAAATAGTATTACAATAAAAATGGAATAAGATAAGTATGTTTTATCATTATTACAAAAAAAGAATAATAATGATAAAAATACAGATTCTATGATAGATAAAATAAGTATTAGAAACAGACCACAGCATGATCTCCACTGTTTGTCCATTTGCTCAATATGCTGTACTCAGGATTTTGCCTAAATGTGTTTAAAATCATCCCATTTGTTGCTAGCACAGGCAGCTCTTTGTTGGAAAGCCTGTTGACTGTTATAGAAGTGCAAGAGTTCACAGTTGGGCACGTGGAGCTGCATGCTGGCAGAACACAGTGCAAGATGGACTTCACTGCATCCAAACAGTAGTGGCAGCAGATAATTGTGGGGTGGGGGAGCTAAGGGGGGTTTAGTAACTCCCGAGCAGGTTAGGTGTTCAGCATAAGTTACCACGGCGATTTAACCCGGTAACAAGTGATCCACCGTCGTGATAACCAAAAACCCTGGGTTGAACCTGAAGTTACCTCGTTAACGCCAAATCTTGCTTCGTAGTACAGGCCCCAGGATACCTCCAACTGCAAACAAGGCCAGTAATGACCTTTCTATTCTGCATTTTTAATCCATGGACTTTTTGTGTTTGAACAACTGCACTAGAGCCGAGAAAAGCGATTTAAAAACCCGTGATGTCACCACAATGTGAAGACTATGGGCTGAGCACTGTATACCCGGAAACTTAGAAACTTTTTTGGGTAGATCCTAAATCGAATCTGCTAGAATGGTCGACGCCCGGTGGTAGATGCTAGATCGCCTCGTGGCCCGCCTTATTCTGCTTTATTCTGCCTTTGATTGGCTTACCCTGGTATTCTTACGCTATTCTTAACGCTAACCCTAACCACTCACCACTCACCACTCACCACTCCCCACTCCCCATGCCCCCATAACTACATCAACCATTCTAGCAGATCCGATTTAGGATCTATCAGCAGTAGCTCAATCGCAGCGTTGTAAGATGAAGTAATACTGGGTGCAATACTGTGCGCTGTGTGGTTAAGAAAAAGTCGATAAAGAAGGGTTGTCTGTATCTGAGCATTCTGTGTGTTCTGACTGACACTCCAAGATGAACATCACTATTGAATTCTGGAGTTTGAAAAGATGGCGCCGTTGTATGTGGCTCGCCGTCTGCTGCTCTCCTTCTCACTCTTAAACTCTATGATTTTATGTCTGTTTTTATGCTTATCGCTACTAACCACGGACTGCAATATGACCTTGGTTTATGATCGTCAAACATTACTAAACATCCGCATGGCTATTGACTTAACCAAGGGTGACGTTGAGGAATATTGCCGATTTCCCCCACCTGTGTACCAGCACCTCCCTGCACAACAGCGCTGGTATCCTGCTGATCTTCCCTGGAGGCGACGGCGTTGGAGGAAGCGTGGCAAGTGGGGTGGAATTGCTGCTCGTTTAAAGTCTCTTGCGTGGTCCTGCTCGCCTATGTGTGTTGGCCCTGCACTAACCTGTGAGTGCCTTTTCATGGTGTTTCCCTTCTTATCGGTGGCTTCGACCTGTTGCTGGATGCCCCTCGTCCGCGCTTCTGCGCATCACCTCCCCCAGCTTTCGGCGGCGTGGAGTGAACCATCTCAATCTTCGCTCGCTAACTCGAACAATACAGCTGGAGGAAGCTGTACCGCCACTTAAAGTGGCTTTGATCAACGCCCGGTCAGTGGTTAACAAGACATTTCTAATAAACAATTTCTTCACAACGCAGGACCTGGACATCCTATTTATTACAGAGACATGGATTAAGCCGGATGAGTTAAGTCTATTCACTGAACTAGTCCCACAGGATTGTTATTTCCTTAACTCACCGCGGCTATCTGGCCGTGGAGGGGGACTAGCGTCACTGTTTAAAAAACATTTTCCCTGCCGCGGTCTTACAACTAGCCCTTGTCGTACTTTTGAAGTGCAATTGGTGCAACCTACATCGATAAACTCTCAGGTATTTGGCTTGATCTATCGTCCGCCTCTGACAAATAAGGATTTCTTAATTGAATTTGCTGAGTTTGTGGGGGATCTGGTTACAAGATATGACAACATTTTAATCTTAGGTGATTTTAACATTCATGTGTGCTGTGATACTAAGCCACTCTCTAAAGAGTTTCTGAACCTTATTGCTTCTTTTGACCTGGATCAGTGGGTGTCTGGCCACACTCATCTTCAGGGACATACTCTAGATTTAATCTTATCACGTGGTCTACAAATATCAGACATTAGCATTAGTAATACTGGCTTGTCAGATCATTTTCCGATTCTGTTCTCCTTGCCTTTTAATGCTTCTACACATAAACTTCATACCTGTTCACGGACAACCCGATTTTTTAATGAATGTGCTAAGGAGGATTTTATGGCACTATATCTTGGCTTACCTGCGAATCAAGCCATGGTTCCATCATTAAGCTCCTTAGATGCTGATAATCACTTGAAACTTTTTAATTCTACTTGCTCTACTGTCCTAAATGCTGTTGCCCCTATCAGAGAAAAGAAAAATAAACTTACTCATGCTTCAAAACCATGGATAAATGACAATGTTCGTTCTCTCAGACAGATCTGTAGAAGGACTGAACGCAAGTGGAGTATGGACAGACTACATGTTTCTTATGCAATTCTGATGGATTCACTCGCTGCATTTCAGCTGGCTGCTAAAAAAGCTAAAAATCAATACTTTTCGGAGCTGATTAAACTCAACAAAAATAGGCCCAATGTTTTATTCTCAATAACTGACTCTGCTCTTAATCCTAATATTAACCAATTCCCAGAGATGTCTGACTTTCTCTGTGAAGACTTTGCGATATATTTTAATTAGGGCTGTCAGTTTAACGCGTTATTAACGGCGTTAACGCAAACCCATTTTAATGCCGATAATTTTTTTAACGCACTTTTAACGCATAGAGAGAGCAACGGGATCTGTTAGTCCACTTCTTTAACTGTCTATGGCCACGCCATGTCCCGCCCTACGAAGCAGCTGATTGGTTTGGTTTAGGCATTTCACCGCGAGTAGTTAGGATAGTGGATTGGTCAGGGGATAGGACCTGAACTAATGGAGTTACGTTACCTTCGACGCCTGGCCAATAGTAGTCATTGAAGGGCGGGTCTTGTAATTTCGCAGACCGGAAACAAAACAGATACAAGCCTCGGCCGGTTTTTCTCTTAATACATCCATGGTTTTAGCTTGCTAGCCGCGTAGCTAGTAGGCTCGTCACGGCGATTAGCTTCGGAGCGAGTAGTGACTCTACAGTCAGTGAGAGAAACAAAGTGTCTCCTCTGTTCTTTCTGACCACGGTGGGAAACCTGGAGCAGGAAAACCCTCTCCTTGATTTTACGTTGGTTATGAACGAGAACGAGAACCAGGAAATGAGTCACGGGAAACCAGTTGCTATGACGACGCTATGAGCCCATAGACAGATAGCATAGACAGTAGGACCAGCCACGCTCGCCTCAGGCATGAGGCAGGACTATCTGCAGTACTATCTGCAGGACTATCTGCAGTACTACATGCAATGGAAAATCGAGGTAACAGCGTTACATTATGTGACAGATTATTATTTCCAAGTGTGAATGTTAGTGTGAAATTGAACATAACGTATATGACAATGTTGTTTTCAATAAAAAAACATTGTCACAAAGCAAGCCAATCTACTTTTCCATGTTGATAAGAGAATTAAAATGAGAAAATATAATGGGACAAAAAGAAATCAAGGGACATTTAGAATAGATAAAAATGTGCGATTAATCGCGATTAAATATTTTAATTGCTTGACAGCACTAGTATCTTTTGGTATGCATTTCAGAAAAAAATGGTTAGGATTCAGGTGTAATTGCAAATGGTGATTAATCATGATTAATCCACTGAAAATTGTGATTAATTTGATTAAAAATTTTAATCATTTGACAGCCCTAATTTTAATGAGAAGATCTTACTGACTAGATCTCAAATGCCTTTGTCAACTTATATGCCACTTGAAGTGCCTATATGCTCTTCTGTTGGTCTGTTTGGTCTAAACAAAGAAGACGAGTAGAAAGATCCTGGATGGTTAAACTAGGCACCTATATACCTGGGGGTCTCAACGAGACGGGGTAGACTGATGTCCATGGTTTATGCTTTGTTTGTTTTTGGTCTGTTTTTGACCCTGTTCCCCTTGACTCGCTGACTAAGATTGTTTCATCTTTGAAACCTACTAGCTGCTTTCAGGATGTGATTCCTACTAGATTCTTTAAACAGGTATTTTGTGCCATCGGTCCCGACTTGTCGTCTATTATCAACAAATGTCTGCACACCGGGGTTGTTCCCAACAGCCTGAAACATGCCTCAGTCCTGCCTAAACTCAAAAAATCTAATTTGGATCTGTCAAATCTGAGTAACTACCGCCCAATTTGAAATCTACCCTTTGTCTCGAAAGGTTTTCGGGGGACAGTCCTAAAATGGTTTCGCTCGTACTTGTCAGATAGAAGCTACTCTGTTCGTATCGGGCAACAGTGTTCATCGGTAATGACCATGGGGTCCGGTGTCCCGCAGGGCTCTATTCTTGCCCCGGAATTGTTTAACCTGTATATGTTACCCTTGGGTTCCATTTTGTCCAGACATGGGGTTTCTTTCCATCTGTATGCTGACGACACTCACATTTACTTGCCTTTGAACTGGACTGCCTGGACGAACTAAAACTCTGGCTTTCTGGTAACTTCTTAAATCTAAATGAGAAAAAGACGGAATTTATCTTGTTTGGCCCCAATGATCGTAGTACACATAATTTTGACCTTCAAACGTTGTCACCTTATAGCACTACCTGTGTTCGGAAATTTGGGGATTTGGAATGATAATAACCTACAATTTGAAAAGCAGACAAGTGGGGTGGTAAAATCCTGTTTCTTTCACCTGCGTCTCTTAGCCAAGGTTAAGCCATTCTTGTCTGCTAAGCAGTTTGCTTGCCATGCATGCATTTGTAACATCCAGATTGGACTATTGTAACTCTTTATGCATTGGTGCTTCGCAGAAATGCATCACCCGTATGCAATTAGTCCAAAATGCAGCTGCAAATTTGAACACATCACACCAGTTCTGATTTCGCTCCATTGGCTACCGGTTAAATTTAGAATTGATTTTAAAGTTTTGCTATTTGTTTTTAAGTCACTACAAAATCAGGCTCCAGAGTACTTGTCTGAACTGCTCCGTCCGGTATCTCAGTCAAGATCATTGAGATCGGGGGACTCAAATTCCCTATTTGTCCCACGAACTCGACTAAAAAACAGGGGTGATCGTGCTTTTGCATCCTATGGACCCAAGCTATGGAATAGCTTACCGTCTCATATCAGATCTGCACAAACTCTATCACTGTTTAAATCATCTCTGAAAACGCACTTCTTTTCATTAACTTTTAAAACATCTTGATATGTGTGTCCTTCCTGTTTCCTGTGTATTACGTTGATTTTGTGTTTTTATTGTATATCCTTTGGCTTTGTTAAGCGCTTTGGTCAACCCCGGTTGTTTTTAAATGCGCTATACAAATAAAATTGTACTGTATTGTATTGTATGAACATCACTATTATTAAACCAACACATACACACTCGTGAGTACTCTTAATGTGTTAAGCCAGCTGCAGTGGATGTACCAGCCACTAGAATTCACAAAACATATCAGCTTAACATAGCATTGTTTCAGAGCTGGAAAGCTTCACCACTGAGATCCATCAGCCTCCAGAAACAAAAACTAATAATATTTAGCTAAAAAGTAATCTTCTGAAGGCTGCCTGATGGTAACACTGGACTCCATTTTATATTTATTACAATTTGTGTGTAGGTGTGAAAATGCTATTTTGTCCCTAAAGTGGAAAAAAGGATCAGCACTTTGGAGGTTCACACCACATCAGCTGCAAAGTCTAACTGAATTTGTTAACACTTTGACCGCTTCAATGAAAATGACAGAAATCTCCAGCTCATATTACTGAAGTCATATTGCGTCTTAAATATCCAGGCACTTTCTTAAACAAGAAAAAAAGGTTATTGCTTGTGAGGAAAGAGTATTTTTAATCATTTTCTTCCAATAACAAACTTTCTTAATTACAGTCAACACGCCTTGCTGAAATGTGTAATATCAAGGTGTGAATTTAAAAGTGGCTCCCTTGAACAAATTCAGAAAAAGAGAAAAGTAGGTGGATTTGTTTTGTACGACCTAAAGCCAACATACTCATGCTGTGGGTCCATGCAGTAAATGGCACATTGCAGTGATTGGAGAAAAAAGTGAATCCACTGTGAAGACAGTCAGTGTGAAAAGGATCCCTGATTTACTACAGTACATACGGAAGCGCAATGCATTCACTTGAGAAAATTACTATTTGTTTATTTGTATTTATTTTGTCTGTCCAGCAGCAATGTACTTCATGCAGATGAGGGGGATTTTGAGGTATCGTTAATTCAGAAAAACAGAGCGGAATGTTTTTTTTTCATGGAAACCTATTTCAGAATAATGATCTTGGTAATTCAGGAAAACAAAAATGAGCAGAATAATTTTTTTCATGAAAACTATCTCATTAATTCAGAAAACAAGGGCAATTTTTTTTGTCTCTCAAGTAAATGCATTACACTTCTGCATCTACCAACCTTACAGCTTTAATGAGAAGTCAGTTCTGGCTTTGACTCATTGCCAATGTAACAAGATGACATTTTGAAGCATGTATTGCAAATAGGAAGTACAGAGGAGCCTGGACTGACAGCAAGCAAGAAAGCTTATAGGAACAGAAAGTACGGACATACTGTATGTACAAAAGTTATACATTCTTACTGTGGAGATCACTTGAAGTCAGTGATATCTATAAGGGAAACACTTAAGTACGGTGTATAACATAACGATACAATGTCCGTGTATTTAAGCCCATCTCCCCCTTCCTTTGTCACATTTTTTGTGTGTGTAAATAAGTGAACATGTTGCTGAGATCGCTGCAATGAGAGTGGGAGGCGGAGGCTCTGATGGAATGCAACACAAATCTTGTGGGCTGCATATATTAATTCTAATGAAGATCCCAGCAGGCGGTCAGAATTATCAATGCAGGACGAGATATGAGAATATGAGCAGCTGTTATTAATAACCTTAAAGTAATAATAGATTGCCATGGAATCAAACCCTATTTTTGATACTACTCATGGACAGCATTCTTTTAGCAATTTCCATTATATGTATTAACATGCTGTAATTACCTCTTGAGGTATTATTTGTTCTTGTTATTAGCAGACTTGTCATGGTTGTGTATGTTTCAGTTTTTATTTTGTAGTCTGTTTTTCTCCCATGTCATGCCTTGTTTTACTTCCTGCCTTGTGTTTCCCGCCTTTGTGATTGTCTGCCCCGCCCTGATGTGTTTCACCTGATCCTGAGCCCTCGTGTCACCTGTCTCTTGTTTCACCTCGTTACCTCTTGTATTTAGTCTCTGTGTTGTCTTTGTCTCGTGTCAGATTATTGTTGTGTTTTGGGTGTTTGTGTGAGCTTGCATTTTTCTTTCGCTGGGTTCCTTGTGGTTTTGATGTCTTTCCCTGAGTTTTTGGAACTTGTTTTGCCTGTCTGCTTATCCACTGACTACCTGTCTCTGCATTCGGGTCCGCTATTCTCTGAAGTTGTGACAAGGCTCTGCCATTCCCGCCCTGGATTAAAATCATCCAACTACACAGGAAGGGTTCACAGGAAACATTGCAGCATGTAATCCACCCAATTTCTCAAAATACAATTAAAACTTTTGTGGGATGATTTTTTTTAGGTGTAACTTCTTTTATATATTGATGCATAGTCGCTTTAAATATATGTGGAATTATATATTGTTGTGGACTATTTATGGATTTTAGTATATTCCTAAAGCAGTTCTGATGATCTGCTTGACTCAACATGTGATCCAAGCAGTGATTTATGGTGTCACCTTCTTATTTGAATAATAGCACATTGAAAACGGCATTACTATCCACCTATCCGTAAGTATTGTAATCTAGTCCTTGAATAATTCCTCGTGATAATCAGTGGTGCAGAGATCCTGGGGTGATTTATTACCCACTAAAATGATAACTGGAGTTGACAAAGCATGATTGCATTAAAGGAAGAGGCTGCTGCTTTAATCCATTACAAAAATACTTTAGAAGAAGAATAAAACAAAAGTCTATAGGGAAAAGCTAAATAAAATAAATTAATAATAAGATGTATATATGATATAAGGCTAATCCCAGCAAAATATGCACAATTTAAGCAGAACTTTAAAAGATTAAAAGCATCATAAAGCTTTTAGTGGATAGTCTACAAACCAAAATTATTATTTGAAAAACAATATATCAACATATTAACATTAAGTCTACTGTAACACCTCAACTCTACATGTTATGTCAGAGAAAACTAGTTAGCAAGCGAGCACAGAAGTTTTAACCGGTAGCTAAAAGTAATGGCTAAACAGTTCAAATGATTAGTTATAAGTACTGGATACATGGTTGTAATTGGCATTTACAGTAAAAGTAACATTAGTGGATACATTGTCAAATGTTCAGCTTCATTCTAAGTAGTAGTAACCTAGTAGCAGCGCTCAACATTAAGGCTTGTCCGCTTGTCTTGGACAAGTGGATTTTTTTGTAGGGCAAGTGTAAGATACATTTACTTGCCCCACTGGACAAGTTAAAACTCAAACTAAATAAAATGCCATGTTACTTCACATTACGTGCCACTCATTATGTCTATGTTACTGATTTGAAACAAAGCAGTGGATCAGCGGACCGCTAAATTAGACCCAGGGGCAGCGAGTCAGCGGACAGCTAACGTTAGACCCAGCCCGCTGTTCAGCTCATTCTCTGTAAGCGATGCAGCATGAAAGCACGGCGAGCCAGCCGGGGTTAGTTGGCTAACATTAGCTTGCTAACTCCACCTTTACGTTACGTCCTCGCCACACCGTTCACAGAAAACGAGCCGAATACTCGTGGCGATAGTAATGTGCTTTGTGTGGATGAAGCATGAAGTTAATTTAACTCATTCAGCGACTGGCTCTCTGGCTCGTAGCGTTACTACTCCACTGCTCGTTTGTCATTCAGTTATTTGTAAAACCTCAGCTCTGCGACTTGCTGGATTGAATATCAGCTAATAATCAACTGTAAGTAAATACACCTTTTTAAAAGGATCCCTTGGTAAATCAGCCTCTGCTGATGAAAAAAGTTAACACCAACATTTAGTGGCAAAATTCTTAAATGTCTACAAAATTATTTTAGATATAGTATAAGTTCAAGTCACCACTACCTCTGGTCAAAATATTGGTATCCTCTTCTCTATCTCAGAATATAAACTAAGAATCTCAAAGTAATGAGAACATTTAAAATACTGACTTAGATTCTCAATATATTGGCTTAGTATCTCAATATATTGACTTAGCTCAAAATATTGACTCAGTATCTCAATATAGTGACTTAATATCTCTAAATATTGGCTCAGTATCTCAATATATTGACTTAGTATCTCAATATATTGACTAGGAATCTGAAAGTAATGAGAAACTTTAAAATATTTACTTAGAATATCAATATATTAACTTCTGCACACCGTTGTGCAAAGTATTACTTTGTATTATGGAGTCTGGAGATCCTTTTTTTCTTGTTGAAGGAGAAATCTATTGTTGGGACACGTTTGTTTCTACTGTTTCAACTGAATTTTATTCATGTTGATAGTGTTTGGATGCTTTCAATGGTTTGTTCGAATTCTGCATTAGCAAAACACAAACACAAAAGAAATTATAAAATGATAAATCTTTACCTGGACAAGTGACGTTTGTGCATGGACAAGTGAAACGTAAATGTACCTCAAAAAGTTAATGTCAAGCCCTGTAGTAGGCTAGTATTACGATTGCTGACCAAACCCACCGTAATACTGATCAATTGTATGAGAAACAATATCCACTTTTATGTGAATAGTGTCATCAATTTGAAAAATACATTGGGAATCGATGAAGGGGTACGTGAGTTCATCTGACAGGGCTGTGGGGGTACCTCAGACCCAAAAGGTGATATGTAATATGTAGCTTTATTAACTCTCATCACTGGCTGCATGCAATAAGACCACACTGTATAAAACAACAAAGTCCCCCCTGTCCCCTGGGACTTTAAATATCCTTTATCCATCTATCCAGATTCCCAATTCAAACGTGAGACAGATGTCAAAACCACAAATGACTGTAAAGAACATTGTGACATGTTTTCATAAATCTAAAGGACCATTAGACAGGCAGCATCAGTCAGCCACTACCTAATATAAACATTGCAGGATTGAATACTGTATGTGTGCAGCTCTGCTACTGATATGTCACTTGGGGTTATCAAGTGGGAAGCTCTTGTCACAAATGTCTCTCTGAATTAGGTCACTGAATTCAACAGCATTAGGTAGACGAGTAAGACAGCAAGCCACAGTGGATTCACAACTCTTTTCAGCCACAGCCTTTATGCTAATAGCAAATTACAGTCTGCCAGCATCCTAAAAGCATGCCAAAGCTAACAATTCCCCATCTCCTACAGTATGCCCATAGGAAATACTTGAGTCTGATTGGCTGGCAGGTGTCAGGACATCTCAAATATACTGTAGTTTGAAACACAATCTCGCACTGCACACCCAGCTGCAACTCTTTTTATGAAGCAGGTTATACCCCGGCAGAGCAGAGTTATATAAAATTGGATGGTGTCACCGAGCGTACACCTTCCTCTGTGCTAGACTCTCCGGTTCTCCAGTCCCTCAAAGGTCAGCACTCTCAAGGAGACTTTAAATTGGTCAACACTGTCTCGCTTCTGCTGATATATTTATTTATTTACAACATTTTGGTCCAGTGAATTACAACTATATGAATTATCAAGAAATATAGCAGTGAATGAGACAGTGTGCAGGAGTTTCTTTTTTTATTCAAGGTGTGCTTTCCTCCGATGCATCTTTCACATATTTGGGTGTGAAGAGACTTTTTTCTTTTTTAATATTTGGGGAAATTGGATTTCTACATGTTGAACTCTACATGTCAGCTCCACATGGATTTTCCTGACCTCCAGCAGAAAGATCTGTTGATCGAGGCGATTCAATGAAAATGAATTTTGTTTTGACCCAATCTGTTGCTGGTATGAATGAGTCCATGGCCCTGTTTGTCCACTTTATTTTCCTATTTTAAAATATATTGTTTTGCACCACCACTTACATATAAAATACATGCAGATGAGAAGTTGCTTTTTGTAACTAACAGTTTTCAAGTGTCCTGTGAATAGGATTTTTGGTTTATAGTAATTATGAAACATTTACAGAGGAGAGTGATGAGGAAAATGTGTTGGTGGAAGGAATCCGGAGTGGTAGTTCTTCAGAGGAAGCTGTGTGGAACAAATGAGATCCCTACTGACCGTACCTTCACCCTTCTGTCATGCACTTTACCTCAGGGTCAATGGACCTCTACCTAAGTGACTGGAAGTTGTCTTTGAAAGAGGAATAGATCATAATGAGAGATTGTTGTGATGGACTTACACAACTGGATAATAATTGCTTGTAAAAAATATTTTATATATATATATATATATATATATATATATATATATATATATATATATATATATATATATATATATATATATATATATACACACACACACACAACACTGTCAGTGTTGTTGACAGTGTTTTCAAGGATGTTCAGAAACTCAGCTCGAGTCACAAATGAAACATTAATTTATTGAAAAGGAGCAAGTAACTTCAGTCGATCATATCTCAAGAGTTTGGAGTTTTTTTGTTTCCGTTTAGCTTTGTTTTTGTTGGCACACCGGGACATGAGATAGGTCAGTGATGTC
Source organism: Gymnocephalus cernua (assembly GCA_023631565.1). Taxonomy (NCBI): domain Eukaryota; kingdom Metazoa; phylum Chordata; class Actinopteri; order Perciformes; family Percidae; genus Gymnocephalus; species Gymnocephalus cernua. Next base: position 26,520,124 of record CM042434.1, on the reverse strand, counting down.
TTTTAAAATGGAATCGTTATGTACTGTAGTGAGGTGAGGGGCCAAGGAGTGGTGGATTTGAAGCAATTTAATTCAAGCTCCCCAGAGCTAGGTTAGTAACAAGCATTGCTGGGACAGAGAAGCAGGTGGGCTGGGCTAGGTGGACGCTGCAACTCCTCACTCCCTAACTATAAGCTTTATCGAAGAGCAGAGTCTTAAGTTTACTCTTAAATGTGGTGACGGTGTCTGCCCCCCGAACCCGGACTGGGAGCTGGTTCCACAGGAGTGGAGCCTGATAGATGAAGGCTCTGGTTCCCATTCTACTTTTAGAGACTCTAGGAACCACAAGTAACTCGGCATTCTGGGAGCGCAGTGCTCTAGTGGGACAGTAAGGTACTATGAGCTCTTCAAGATGTGATGGTGCCTGACCTTTTAGAGCTTTGTAGTTCAGGAGGAGGATTTTAAATTCAATCCTGAATTTTACAGGGAGCCAATGCACCGAAGCTAATACAGGAGAAACAGTTTCAATTAGAGGTGATCACTGACTTTTCCCTTGTACACACGCTGATAATTCCAAATCTTTCAAGCCTCCTTCACAGTGAAGTCACCATCAATTTGAAGTGTGCTGTGAGACAAAATAACCCTGCTATGGGTTGAGACAGCACTTGAGTGAAAATCAGATTCTGAAATCCAGAATGCCTTTACTAAATGTAATGTTATTATCATCATCTGTAAAGAGGAGTGTATAATACCTTAAAACAGTATTCTGTCGTTGATAATATCGGTGCCATCTTACTTTATTAGCTCACAATACTGGTAAATTTGCATTTGGGCTACTTTGTTGATACTAAATGCTACATCATCTTTTCTGCGGAATCTTTTCTGTAGATTTAATATTTGAGTTGCCAAAAGATCCCCTTTGGTGGAAGATGGGGAAAGTTAAACAGTAAACCCAAACAATTGGGACAGCACTGCATTACCCATGAGCATGCAATCAGAAAAGGTTAGGGTTGAAAACAAAGTTACAATGGGAAAGGGGCCATATCCTTAGGAGCTGACACAGTGATTAGGGTGTAGGATGTTAAAGCGTGGTTAAGGATGGAGGTGAGCAGTGCAGGTAGCACAATGCAAGACTAAGTCAGGATAAATTCTGCCCTAATCTTCCAAACAGAGCTGCATTTGTTGCAGTATGATTGGAAAGTCTTAAGAAGAATAGGAGGCAGACACTACAGTAGATCATTTTGAACAAGCAAGACAACAGAATGTAACTGTCAGTTTCACACCTTTTCTAAATTAAGATGCACCCATCTGTCGCTCTTTGTGTGAATCATGTTAACAGCTGAGCAATACTAACTCAGTCCACTAACGCTGGTTCTTGGCTAAGTATGAAGCTTTTCTGATTCTGATGCATTGCAGTTCATTCTCTCGCAAACACAGTGCCCGTGACAAATGGTGCTTGAAGCACATGATTAAAGTCAATGTCCCTTTGTCATATTCACGGTAGATGACAATTTGTATTGATCAATCCTTTGCAATTGCTACTCAACTGATGATGCTCAAGAAAGCAGGTGAAGTATTAAAGCTGATTTTGGAATACCCCTGTCGTCGAAAATAGGGCAATTTATCTTGACACATGCTAAATTGGCTTTTTCTCCATTACGTGTTGCATCTACAAAGCAATACAATTGATTAATCGTGTAATTACAGCCACTTTTATCTTGCTGCTGTGATTCATGCATGGTAAGGATTGTAGAGCTAAGGATGTTCTATAAATGGAAGGCCCCAACCTTTTAAGGCATAATAATCTTTTAGTGCCTTCTATAAAGATTTTTATAAAGTTTCAACACAGACTGGAGGACTGTCGCTCCACACATTGTATTCAGGTGGAGATTTGTCAATTTTACTGCTTCATAAGTCACTGGTGAAATCCTAAAAATGAATCTGGTAGCTGTATCTATAATACGTTTGCTTGCCATCACAGCAATTTTAAAGGCAAAAACACAGCATGTTCATACATATCTCATCACAGCTCCTGATACATAAACACCAACGTTTGAAGAAATGTGTAGCCGTTGAAATTGAGGTTGGAGTGGACTCAAAATGGGCCAATAAGAACAACCAGGCACATTTCTTTTTTTTTTTAAATATGCATTTCAAGAGCTACTTGAGTGGCAATATCATACTAAGCTTTACTGAGTCTGGGCTGGTTTTACAGTTGCTCCCCCACAATGTTCAATCACTTGCTCGGTGGAGAGAATTGACACTCTTCCCTGCCAAAGACATGATGGATGAAATCAGCCGTGATCGACGATCAGTCATACTGCATCCTGTAAAAAAAACAACAACCAAAAAAGCAGGAAATAAGCAGCAGGTTATAGAGAAACAGTGACACAAATATAAAAACGGTGTCATAGTTTGAATATGCTCAATGTGAAGTTATGTTCTTAAAAAAATCTTCTTTTGTTTTTACAACACACAGAATTACATTTAGTTGTCTGAAACGAACTATTAAAACAAAAATTTTCAAAGTCATACCTGCAGACATTTGGTGAAGATTTAAAAACAAAATGAATATGGAATAAAAAAAAATAATTATTATCAGGATGCATTGCCAAAAACATAAACCTTGACACTAAAATTATGTTTCAGTTTGCAAAGAATAAAAAGCATGCCTGACATGGTCAGAACTCCAGCTTAAATCAACACAATTACACATCATAGTGCCTAAAAAGAAAATGCATTACCATGAATCTCAAGCATATAAGGATAATGATAATGAGTGAAAAAAGTCTTTTTCAACACAATGCATTGGTAGCACTGCAAATAACTAACCTGGAACAACGGGTCAATTATTTTATCACTTTTCAGTTTTGTTTATTGCCACTTCACGCAGTTACAAACATTTAATTAGATGCATTGGTAGCACTGCATATTACGGCCCGGTAATAAGATGGTAATAGTGGGGTAACAGTGTGATAATAAAGAGGTAATATATAGGTAATAACATGTAATTTCCAAAGTAATAACTGGGTAATATACAGTAATAAGATGTAATAATGAGGTAATAAGGTGATAAGAAGGTAACAGATGTAATTCCATGCAATTGCCAATAATAATAACTAGGAAAGGGTTCAATAATAACCATATGTATATCTGGGTAATGGTAATATAGTTATATTAATATTGTAATAGCATGGTAATAATAGGGTAATATATGTTGATATTTTCACAGTATTATAGGGTACTATCATCGTAATACCTTCCCAATACCAATGTAATAACTAGGAAAGGGTTTGATAATAAACATATGTATATCTGGGTAATGGTAATATAGTTATATTAATATTGTAATAGCATGGGTAATATATGTCGATGTTTTCACAGTAGTATAGGGTACTATCATCGTAATGCCTTCCAAATTAGATAATACTTCTTGGAATTTAAAATTGGTAATTACCATAGTATAATGCTGAAAGTCATCCACCCTCTATGTCCCAAACATTTCCCTTTTGTTTCAAGGTAATACTGTTTCAAATAAACTGAGTTACGATGATCCCAGCCTCCAGTGCTTGATGGTGGAAGGTGTTTAGCTGCTGGTCAGATTGCACAGGGTTACGTGCATGCAGGAAAAGACACATTTCATGGTAATATTAGAATAACAGAGGTGCAGACATTACCGGGACACTACCAGAAGCATTTCAAGGTAATCTCTGCACCTCTTTTATTCTATTATTACCGTGCAATGAAATAGAAACAGGCAGTTTTGCATTTTGCGGCACTGATTCATGGTTGTTACACATAAACTACCAGAAGCATTTTCAGGTAATCTCTATACCTCTGTTATTCTAATACTACCATGTAATAAAATAGAAACAGACACTTTTGCATTTTGCGGCACTGATTCATGGAAATTACACAGAAACTACCAGACGTGTTTCCAGGGGAGAAGTCACAAGATTAAACATATCATTTGTAAAGTATTACCTTGAAACAAAAGAGAAATGTTTGGGACATAAAGGGTGGATGAATTCTTCAGCATTATAATATGGTAATTACCAATTTTAAATTCCAAGAAGTATTATCTAATTTGGAAGGTATTACGATGATAGTACCCTATAATACTGTGAAAACATCAACATATATTACCCTATTATTACCATGCTATTACAATATTAATATAACTATAATACCATTACCCAGATATACATATGGTTATTATCGAACCCTTTCCTAGTTACATTGGTAATTGCATGCTATTACATCTGTTACCTTCTTATCACCTTATTACCTCATTATTACATCTTATTACTGTGTTGTATTACACAGTTATTACTTTGGTAATTACATGTTATTACATATATATATTACCTCTTTATTATCACACTGTTACCCCACTATTACCATCTTATTACCGGGCCGTAATATGCAGTGCTACCAATGCATCTAATTAAATGTTTGTAACTGCGTGAAGTGGCATTAAACAAAACGGAAAAGTGATAAAATAATTGACCCGTTATTCCAGGTTAGTTATTTTTTCAAGATATAGAAGATGTTCCACAGATATTCCATATCTTGATCATCATATCAGGATTTTCATCAAGGACAAACCTTTTTTTTTCTTGTCTAAGACATCCAACGTTGGCACAATTGCAGTGATATCATCAAAGGTGATGCACACAACCTCAGTGAGTGCCACCTGGATATTTGTGTTGCCATACTAAAAGAAATCCCTTCTTTCACTGAGTGGAACGGTGAGTAGACTATTCATGTTTTTGGATCTGTTTGGAAGCTCCTTGAGCACAACATTGAACCCTAAATTGATCCCAATGGCCAGGCCAGCGCCTTGCATGGCAGCCATACCGCTGTTGGTGTGTGACTGGGTAAATGAGAGGTAAATTATTAAGCGCTTTTTCTGCTACACACTAAAGAATGAGCCAATTGAGGCCAATGAAGCACCAAGGCAATACTGTGCTAACTTTACACAGTATCCATGGGTAGAAAACCAGCCAATGGGCTGTTCCTTGTTAATGTTGTTTTAGATAATAGGGTGGGGCTATTAATCCAAACCAAATATGATATGGTTATGTACTGTAGGAGATTTGAGGGGGGATGCCATCCCCCTTGTTGGGAAACCAAAATTCCCTTTGTAAACTTGCCAGCGCCCCTCTCCATCCCCTAATAGCAGAGAGAGTGCAGGGGCAGATGGGTTGTTTAGTTGAATATGTTAGTATAATCTCCATGACTCATCAAGTCTTTATCTGACTGAGGTTTGTGCAAGTTTGAATCTATGGCCCCGACCATGGCTCTGAAATAGCAGTAGCCTGTCATTGATAAATCCATGGTGCTGTCCGTTGTGCTGAAGTACGGAAGCATATGGAGTTTTCCTTGCAGGGGAGGGGTATTAAAAGAGTTGTTCATGGGGTGGTTCATCGCCTGCGAACGAAAACGAACCCGGTACATAGTGACTGTTAGTATCATCTTTACTCACTCTTATTAAACTTACATGTCACTATTTGTTACTGATTGTTAATAATATCCTTTGCAGTTTTAAATGCCATGTCATACAAAAACAATGAATTAATGACAGTTTTAAGATAAAACTTGAGCTTTTGTGTCAAAATAACCCATTAGTAGTGGGGAACATTAACCCAGTATTGCATTAATTCTATATTGACTCAAACTGGGTACATCTTTGACACAGTGATTTCTAGTGTGTAGTTAAGCGTAGAAGTGCAGCCATTTTACATGTATTTCATACCTGTACCGAGGTATAACTTTACACAATGAATGAGCTGACACAGAAGCAGATTTTTTAAAGATTATGAACAAAACTGAGAATATTGTGAGTAGAAGACTCTCAGGGATCTGTCTCTTTTGTAATATTTGTTTTCTATTTATCATGAATTCCAAATGTTTTCTTTATCTTTGACTTTCATGATCTGACATTTTCATTATTTCAAATGAAAATAAAAAATAAAAAGCATACATACAGAGAATGCAAGCAAAGGGTACAGTGAGCTTAGAATCTCTCCAAAGTTATTTTTCATGCTTTCAGTGATTAAAGGGCATCACAAAACAGCCCGGGAGATTGATGTGGTAAGCCTTTACTGAATTTGGATGAACTCCAGTGAGAGTTCATCTGTTCTTTGAAGTTTGCCAGTTTTTAAAGGTCAACAGCTCCTGTGCTGCTTTAGGAGTAGCCTACTGTTCCACCATCAGAACTGAGGGCCATTTCTTTACATAATGGACAGCTGTAGGACACTCACAGCACTACCACTTGGACTTGGACTCTGATAAACCAGATGATGGATAGTGGTGTCAGTCAGGCATGAATGGGTCCCCAAGATGCACCTCTGCACTCTTTCACAGTGAAGCCAGGCACTTACATCAGCAGCAATAAGCCACACTGTGCACTATCCTTCCCTGCAGTCATGTCACAGTGCCTCTAGTCAGCACTTTTACACTCTGTACGTATATGTATTGTTTTAGTAGCAATATCATACTTCAAATCTTGCTGTTGATGAGTCTGAACATATTCTCAGATGAACAGAATTCTTCTTGAATTTGTATTCTCAAAATAAAGATGAGATGCTCATTAAAAAAATGTGTTTAAGATGTGTGTTTTTGGAAATGAATGTGTGCCTTCACACTGTGGATTAAAATAAATGTGAAAAAATAAATAAATACCTGAGCTCTAACTCCTCTCCAAAGTGTAAGACTGGGGGTGGCGTGTTCTTGCAACAAGCACAGTATGTACTGCTCAACAGATTGTAGCTCTGTAAAGTACACCTTTTTTTCATCTGAACTTGACAATTAAAAAATTAATGTTGGTCCATGTTTTGTCATCTTTGTGGCTCCGGGTGCCTTCATTTTCCAATTTTTTGTTTTTCAGGACTTGTTCCTAGAAATAGAGAAGTGAAGGCTTGCTTGCATCTACCAAGCAAAAACTGACACGGCCATGTTTGCTGGCTGAGACTAGCACCATTGTTTTATGCCCCACAGGCAACAAAAGAATAGCAACGTCGGGCACCTCCATCTATCACGTCTGATCGATGGACGTCTGCCCAACCAACACTTTGGTCCAGAACATGATGGCTCGACAGGAACTGGCCAGATTGTGATGAAAGTTGCAGAGGATGTTCACGGTCCTCTGACAGATGACTCCCTAATGTTTTCGGTGAGCTTGTGACCTTTCTTCTATCTTGCAAGAAATCTCAAAATCTAACATGCAGACTCTCTCTGGGTGTCAAGAAACTCACTGAGCACATTAATGCTTCTCAAAGGAAGAAGTTTTAAAGCGCCATGCTCACTCAGTTCACAATCTCAACTTTACACACAATACTATTGGGATTAATTTCCATGGTAATCACTCATTACCAGTGTTTGGAATAACGCCGTTTAAAAGAACGGCGTTAGGTAACGACGTTATTTTTTCAATAACTGGGTAATCTAACTATTTACTTTTCCCGTCGTTACAACGCCGTTAACGTTACTAGACGTAAAATGCGGTGCGTTACTATGCATGGATTGAATAAACTGTAATAATTTGAATGCACCCCGGGCCGGGCTCACAGTTATTGAGGAGGCGGGTTAATAACGAGGTAAGCGATTATGATTGGCTAAAGCAGAGTCATGTTTCATGGTAGTAGCCAATCAGAGACAATGTTACACACATGCCAGCAGCCCAGCACACGCGCGCCACACACACACACAACAGCTAAACGGAGATTCAACTGAGCAACAGAGATGGCTAGTCAGGAGGAGCAAGAAAAGTTGGCATTTTTCAAGGTAGAGGTTTGAACTAAACACACTTTTTTGTTGTTTAAAGGTTTACTATTGTTGTGAACATTACAAAACACTTGGAAGTACAGGTTGCTTACTTGACCAGTTGTCTCAGGTTGAGAGAGTTTGATTTAATTTGCTAGAATTACTTTACTTTTCTTACGAAGATAATTTGAAGTGCAGAATAAACCTCTGGCTGTCTGTTTAACAGTAACGCAAATAGTTACTTTCCCTGGTAACGAGTTACTTTTATTATAGAGTAATTCAGTTACTAACTCAGTTACTTTTTGGAACAAGTAGTGAGTAACTATAACTAATTACTTTCTTAAAGTAACGTTCCCAACACTGCTCATTACCTTTCCTTTATCACAACCTTTAGAACAATGTTTTTTTTTTTTTACTTTTAACCCAAATGTTACAATTCAGAGACACAGGTGGTGGATGCTGGGGCATTGTTGCACTTGCAGTGATTTGTTTCTGCACTGCAACAGCAACAAAAAAGCAGCATATGTTTGCCATGTAGCACATTTCTCTGCTGATAATACTACTGTAGCTTTTTATGATTGTTGAATTTCATGTTATATTTGCTTTGTATGTGTATGCTTATGTAAAGCACTTTGGATTTCCTTCATGTATGAACTGTGTAATATAAATAAAAACAGTTTTTTCCCCCTCAGCAGTAAGCCTCACCAACAAGAATAATAAACTTACACTGACTCATTTTCTGTTTCTGGTTCTGATAAATACATTGCCTAGCCTAGGCTAGCCTAGCCTTGTCTTGCCTTGTCTTACACAACAGAGAAAGTTGTTCTTCCTCTACTACTTCTAGTTCAGAACGTGGTCGCAGAAGCCATGCATCACTAAATCATGAACACTGCAGCTTAGATAAAGAGGTTACATTTTTAAATTTGGAATATAATAGTGCATGTACAAGAATAAAAACACTATTGAAAATTAACCTGTTAGCTGAATTCAATTACATAATACTACTACTACTTTACTGATAAAGTGTGTGGTCCCTTATAAACAATACACAACAGGAAATATTAAAATAGTAATCATAAACAGTCTTACACGTGTCGCTTAGCCTCCCACACAAAGCTGGTGATTTTGTTAGAAGTGTATTCCTTTATAACACCAAGCATTTAGCTTTCCTCAGGATATGTATCTGCTGATGTATCGCGTTAGGGTGGACAAGCTGCTGAAACAGAATTTTCTGCCGTATAATAAAGTTCTCTTTCCAATGAGTGAGTGCATTCTCTTCTCACCACAAACTGTTTTAATGAACCGCAGTAACGGCTGAAATCCTGCAATCTTTAAAGGTAAAAGGACAACTCCAATCTTGGCAGTTCTCAACTGACAAATTGTCACTTACAAGAATCCCATTTCCTCTTTCCACCTTACTTCCATGTTTACTTGGAAATACTGACATTTTGAAGGAAACAGCTTAAAGATGGAAACGCCTGGCTGCTAAACATTAAGATATGTCAAATAAAACAGCAAAGAGAATTTTTTTTCAAAGGATCGTCTAAATGAGGCAGCAGTGAAAAATTGCCAATTGTGGAAACTAGGGCAAAACTTATTGAGCCTCAGAACGTAAGCTCTGATAAAAGGTTTCCAAATGGCTTGGTTTGTCTTGCTGTGTTTCTGTCTGTGAAATTAACTTGGGATGATAGTGTCATCCAATTACCCAAGAAGTTTACAAGCAAGGCATCCCACCATATTTTTTGATTAATTTGACTCATAATAAACACCAGTGGCTGTTTGGAAGCAACCTCTGAGCTGACCATTGTGTGATGTCAGCTCAACAGTGTCCACAGAGGGAAACTGCTTCCCTAATTAATTTACTACAGCTTCAAAAGGAGTTGTGAAAAGTGCCTTCTGGAGCTGTGGATCAGTATGCTTCTTTAGCTCTTCAACCCTCTGTGGGGCTATATCACTGCAGTTTGTCTTTGCCAAGGAGCTGGGGATGGCTTTGAGAGGGGTTGGCCCTTTGGGGGCAGATAATCATCCCCTCTGGTATCATACCAAACGCAGCTGGAGTCATGGATAATATTTGGTCCCTCTCATCATGTCTGTTTTATTTTCTAGATTGTCTCCCACTGGCAAAGACAGATGGTAAAACAGAAACTGGCAGCTTTTAGCCTCAGTAGACATTGCGTAAGAGCTGAAATGACACCTCCCATTAGCATGGTGGACCACACAACCAGCTCAGCCCTATGTTTGCACACCTCACAGTGCACCTTCAGTGCCAATGCAGGGAGAAGTGTGCCCCATGATGTGAAAATGGTAAGGGTAAGGGTGCATACAAGTTGGGGTGGTGAATGACAGTGTAGCCTAGATTACATTGTCGTGGACTTGCTATTTGCAATTAATGTTTACCTTTTTTTATCGTAACCAAGATCTAGCAGCATCTAGCATCTAACCATAATCTTTGTTTGCCATGGCTACAATCTTTCACAAACCTTATATACCATAGCTGCTATCTTGGGCGTGATGTGATATTCAGCAGGATTTTTCTGATGCATATTTACCACTTTTCTGGCAGAATAAATCAACTATAAATTATAATGTGTAGTTTTTGAGTAGCTGGGAGTTTAATAAAAGCATGTAGAAATGCACATATTTATAGTCCCACGTTACCTCATTATATATATATATATATATATATATATATATATATATATATATATATATATATATATATATTAGCAGCAGCCAAAGTTTTTTGTATTCTGTAATTAGTTATTTTAATTCATGTTATTTCATTTTATATTGATATACATTTCTCTTTTCTAGTGATACTATATACAGTATATATATATATATATATATATATATATATATATATATATATATATATATATATATATATATATATATATATATATATTATACTGGCTCCCAGTGCATGCTACAGCTGATTTTAAGGTTGTTCTTTTAACATAGAAGGCCCTGCATGGACTCACACTACCTTGTTTATCTGAGATTATTACACCATATACAGCGGCACGTTCTCTCCGTTCCCTTGATGCTGTTCTCCAGATCACTCAGCCAACCATTTTATTTTCATTTCATTTTTATTTCATTTTCATTTTCATTTTCATTTTCATTTTCATTTTCATTTCATTTTCATTTCATTTTCATTTCATTTTCATTTCATTTTCATTTATTATTTATCTCAAACAGTCAACAATGTTGCAAAAGAAAACAAAAAACAAAAATAAAACACAACAATTAGAATTTATCAAAAACTAGAAAAGGATTAGCCTAGTTTGAGAAGGAGCAGGCGGAAGCAATTAGCTTATTTGGTTCTGCCCCTAATTCACAATATCCTGTAATTAAAAAGCACATAGATATACAAATACAGCATACAATTTTCAGGTCTTACAATAACTTACAATAATACAACAATATACAACAATACCTTTACATTACAATTCCAATCCTGTGTTTTTCGGTCTATTCTTTTCTGTATTGGTCAAGTATTGGTTTCTTTAATCTATTTTTGAACTGAATGATATGTTTGATGTCATTGTTCAGTCCATTTCATAAGGTCACCCCACAAACTGAAACACACTAACAGCAGTTCGCACAAGAGGTTGTTTGAACATACATTGTCCTCTTAGATGATATCCCCCGTCTCTTTCATTCAACACTGCGCATATGTTACATGGTAAATTATTTTCTTTAACTTTAAACGTAAATTGTGCAGTTTTGAATGTAACAATGTCCATAAATTTCAGCAATTGGGAATCCAAAAACAGATAATTAGTGTGCTCATAATACCCAGTGGGATTTATTATCTTGATTGCTCCTTTTTGCAATGTGCAAATTTGTAAGTTGCTTTTGTAGGTATTTCCCCAAACTTCCACACAATATAACAAATATGGTAAAATAAGTGTGCAGTACAGACTATGTAATGTATTACGGTTCAATATGTATCTAGTTTTGCTCAATATACCAATACTCCTGGCCATCTTCATGCACATATATTTATTGTGGGGCTTCCAGCACACCATAACACACCATCCTTTCTGCGTCCTTCACAAACTAACCGTTTCACATATTGTCTTATGTTGCTGGCTTTGTACTGTTTATTATTCCTGCTTTAATGCTGTTCAATTGTTTCATTGCTGTCTGTTATTTCTGGGTTCCTTTAATTGTAAAGTGCACTCTAAGGCAGTGTATAATGGTGTTTTTACACTTTAAATACAATTGGATTGATTGATTGAAATACGATCCAGAAATGTCTCACTTCGGTAATAACACTATGAGTGAGACATTTCTCACTCCTAATGTTATTAGGTAGCCTATGTGTCAGAATCTGACTTTTAGGCAACTTTTCATTCAAACACTTTGCATGTTTTGGTTAATTGTTTGGTTTTATTGGTAGATGTGTTGCATGTTTTAACAGTTTATTATTTGCATGGTTTGGTGGATTTGCTGTGTTTTCTTAATCGTTTGTTGGACTGGGAATCAAGGTTATGAGAAGCAGCTGTGATTACCTGGACCACACCCCCCTCCACAGCTTTTTATTTATTTTTTTTACAGTGGAAACACTTTTTTGCTGCTAAAATAGGACCTCACCCAACCGTGGGACACATGGGGAGACTTATGTATGTTGCACGGGCCAAAAACAAAGCTTAACCAGTGTGTAACGGCAAAAACAAATCAACCCGAAACAACTGTGGGTGTTTGCTCATGTGTTTGAGCCACTGTAAGAAGAGGCAGCAACACTTTTGAGAGGTTGAAGAGAGAGTAGACGTGCTGCGCCAGGTTAAGATGAAGATGACAGTGAGCTGTACAACCTCAAAGACAGCTTTGGACTGAAAAGGTCAGGTCACAGTTGTGGGGGAACATATTGAAACCAACAGGTGTAAGAAACCTGAGCCGCCCGCCATTGAAACTTGACTGTTTGGAAATGAGTGATCTTTAAAGCAGGAGGTGAGCTGACCTAACCACGGGGACAGACTGCGAGGATGCGAGTGGCAGCGAATGTTGAATCATTCTAACTACAATAAAGGTGGTAAGTAAACAACACTTCCCATAATGTCACGCATTCAGCGTTGCACAGTCAGACTACACTCAGATGAGGCTTTTAAGCAATTTGGCATGTGACACATCCAGCTAAGGTTAAAAAGGAAAAGGAACATCACATTATTTGTTAGGTGATAAGTGGCAGCAAAGCAATTTTAGGTGACGACGTATGCGAGTCTTAGAGCTGACTTCAAGAAGTAGAATGCTGTTGGTGAATGCTCAGTATAACATATTGCATGATTTCTAAATCAGTTAAAAAAGAAATCAATTGGAATTTAATGTAAAATAGTCAGTGAGTAAGTTTACATGCACACCAGCCTTCCACTATTATTCCGAATATGACAATATTCCCAATTTGATACAGGTCATGTAAACAGCATATTCCAGTTGGCTATTCCGAATAAGGCCTTTTTCCGAAATATAGCATTTTCCGATTAAGACGTGGGATACTACGGTATTATTTGGGTTTTAGAGGCATTTTTTGGACATGTATATATCGCATTCGGAATATGCGTCTTAATTGGGGGTTTTACTGCAGGCTTATGGTCAGCTCTGTGCGTTTCTATGGTTGCTGTACACAAACCAACCAGCCAACAGTTTGTAAGGCTGCAGACCTGATAAGAAGGATAAACACAGCTACTTTTAAACATTAGCTAAGACTACAATGAAGTTATTCTCCCAAAGAAAGAATTTCTGGGACATGATGCATGTAGTGCACAATGTTCCCCTATTTCACAGTGTTCTGATGGGATGGATGTTCCTGTTGTGTTGTTATCAAAGACTTGGATATCAACAGGTTTTTGAATATGTGTGCACATCGCTACGACGACCTTTTTAAGAAGCTGGTTGAAGAAATGTAAGAGGAACGCTGTGTTGGCATGGTCCAACAACCGCCGCCACTGGAAAACTTTGAAAAAATCGTATTTTGCACGGCTACATGTAAACAGGAATATAGTGGAATTAGTGGAATATTCCCTTTCATTAGCCATGTAAACAGCTTAGTCGGAATATCGTCTTTTTCGGAATAAGGGCAAAAAACGGAATATTATGTGCATGTGGCTAAACGTAGTCATTGATGTGGCAGACAGCGGTTTAGGCAATTACACTCTGTTAACACATAACATCTTTGTAAATCATAAAAAAAGGATAGAATCCAGGAGACTATCCGCTGGTGGTGGAGCAAAGCCAGTAGGTGGAAAATTTAACCTCTGAGCTGAATCTCAATCTGAAGATCATTGCGGTGGTGATCAGGGACGTAGGGGCTGAAAGACAGGATCACAAAGATATTTATAGAGCAGCACTAAAGAACTGATTGGTTCATGGAACAGAAGAAACCGGTGTTTGGCCGGATACGTGAGGGATTTGTAACAGTGACGGAATAGCTGTGATGAAGATTGCTTTCAGTCTATATTACCAAGCGTTTGTCGAAGCGTTGTTTCATTTATAGTCCTCCTTTTAAAAAGCTTAACAGAATGTGTGGTTAATCTCAGAACTATTGTCTTTTAATCAGAAACTACATTTTATCATTGATCACGTTTGTTTCAGAAACATATTTGAATGCAAATGTGTATGTGTGCAGTTTTGTTTCACTCATCAGCTCAGTTATTCACAAAATAAGAACATTTCAATTTCAGCATTTTACTTTTATGTTGCTTTATACGTAGCTTTCACCATCTTCGGTCAATCTATGTGTTTTTAAAAGTGTTGACGTTGCATTATTTTGTAAATTAGTAGTAAATATGCAGTAGGGAACATATTAAGTAAGTATATTTATAATAAAACGTAAACACGAAAGCTACAGACACCTAAGAAGCATCTGAATGTCAGACGTAACCAGACACACTCCTGACACTCTCCTGCAAAATCAATTAATGAGGTCATTTATAATTTAAAAGCATTGACCTGCTACAGCAGCTTTACTTGTCTAAGGACTTACTTGCTTTTTGTGTGAGAAGCAGTCCATGTAATCTCAGTTGTGCAGGAAAAAGCCTAGTGAGTGCACTGCAGTATTTGCTCTATAGTTTTCATGCTAAGGCTCTGGAGGCCAATACTTTATTTTGTAAATGAGCATTTAACATGTAACCTACTGTTGAGACACAATTGCTGATTGTGTAAAACGTGTTAAAAGCGTCAATGTCTGGTGTTTCTGTTAATGAATAAATGACGCTATGTTTAGTTACGATTTACTTTTCCCCTAACAACTGATCTGATAAAACAGAGAGAGAGAAGAAGAAGAAAGAAAAGCTTCTTGAAACCCACAAACGACTTAAATGAGTTATTCTCCCAGGTGTAGTAAACAAAGTGAATTTCTGCGACAGGATGCATGTGGTGCACAATGTTACCCTATGGACATGTCCATAGGGTAACATTGTGCACCACATGCATCCTGTCCTACATGTATGTATACAACGCATTCGGAATATGCGTCTCAATCATGGGTTTTACCTCAGGCTTATGGTCAGCTCTGTGTGACGCTATGGTTGCTGTACACAAACCAACCATTATCAAAGACTACAATGAGTTATTCTCCCAGGTGTAGTAAAGAAAGAGAATTTCTGGGACAGGATGCATGTGGTGCACAATGTTCCCCTATTTCACAGTGTTCTGATGGGATGGATGTTCCTGTTGTGTTGTTAGGAGATGCAGCGTGTCCATTACTGCCATGGTTACTCAAACCTTCTTCTGAGACTATGGCAACAGGGTACATTACACTGGCTTAGTAGAGCAGAACTACAGTGGAGAGAACATTTGGACATGTCAAGGTGAGATGGAGATGTTTGTCGAAGGGGTGCGATTCCCACATTGACACCATTAGTGTTGCTGCATGTTGTGCACCTCACATGAGTAATAATGTGATAATGGAGATTACATGTCTTTTTCCCTGACACTGCACAATCTGTTAGGAATGCAACACATTCCTCTGAACTGTAGATCTAGTGCAACACACAACATTTTGTTATATTTTTTTTCCAACCATCAGTTCAAATAGTATTTGTTATATTTCAATTTGTATGTCAGTGTGAGCGTAACGCTGGAATTATGCTTCTCCAAAGTGACAGTATTTGTTGACACCTGCAATCCTACGCAGAGAAAGGTGTTATGGGTAACCGTAAATGGCCCACAGAGGAGCCGAGCAAGGAAATTGTTGATCCAACAAAATGTAAGGCATACAAGCAGAAAAGAAACAGCCATGTGAATGTATACGAGCAACCCGTGTGCCAGTGTAAGAAGAAGAAAATAAAATTGGGTCTACAAAGTTAAAGCATTTACAAAATTTTGGGGGCACTTTAATACAATTGTAATTAGTGCATAACGTTGCCGTTTTGTTAATGTGAAATGAGCACAGATTAAAATGAATACAGTATTTACCACCTTGTGCCAACATTAGTAAATAGAAAGCGTACTATTGCTACTGTATTATCCAGTGCATTTATATGTAACAGCACTGTTTGTGTGAGTGTCAAAGACAGAAATGGAAATTAGATGAATTGAATGAAAATAAAATGATGGCTTAATGTTGGCTTAGAATATTGGCCTGAATCGGTAATAAATCTATATAATTCTTTTTTTTGTTCGTTTGTTTAGTGGAATTCTGAAATTCCTTTGGGCATTTTTGCCTTTTGCCCACCTACATTTACGACACTGCCCCTTGCATGTTTGCTATAGCTGCAGCCCGGAGAAGCATAACTCTACCTTAAGATCAAAAATATAAAATATATAAATATCAATATATCAAAAATATCTCATTGCAATGAGTATGAACATGTGCCTTACTTTTTAACTATCAAGTAATTTCAAGTTTGGGAATGAAGTTGGCTGTGACCCAGGTGGTAGAGCGGGTTGTCCGCAGGGTTGGCGGTGCGGTCCCTGGCTCCTCCTGTCCACATGTCAAAGTGTCCTTGGGCAAGACGCTAAACCCCAAACTGCTCCTGGTGGGCATGGCAGCAGCTTGCATGGTAGCCTGCTGCCGTCAGTGTGTGACTGTGTGTGAATGGGCGAATGAGAGGTAAACATTTTAAAGCATAAAGTGCCATTTAAGTACAATCCATTTACCAAGTTTGGATTCTCAAAAACCAAATTCTTCAGCTTAAGTTGTAATTATCAGTATTTAAATTGCATGGCTACTCTTTCATTTATCATTAAGTTATAATAATTACTACAGATAATATCCGTTACCCAACTCCAACTCCTACTCCAATATATAATGGATTAAACTCAACAATGTGGGCACCCAAACATCACATCCATACTGTTAACATCTCATTCCAAAACAGAGGAAATTAATCTGCAGCTACAACCGACTCCACTCTTCTGGGAGGACTTTTCACAAGATTTTGGAACCCGCCTGTAGGGATTTGCTCTCATTCAGCCACAAGAGCATTAGTGAGGTCGAGCACTGGTGTTGGGTGATAAGGCCTAGTATTCAATGGGCTTTAGATCAGGGCTGTTTGAGGAAGTTCTTCTGCACCAAACTCAGAAAGCCATTTATGACTTCGCTTTTTGACTACAGTCTTATAGAAAACAGGAAAGAGACTTTCCCAAACCTTGGCCTCAAAGTCAGGCAGCACACTATCTGCATGGTAAGCTGTAGCATTAAGATTTCTCTTATAATTGAAAAATCCCAGGCCACAAAACACGGCCTCGCACCAATAATTCGCAATGTAAAAGACATGTCTGCATAGTTCTGGCCATTCAGTGTATATTTTCCTAAAATCTATATGCATTCATTATTTGATACACCTAAAAATGCAACCACTGCAATGCATTAATGGAACTGTAAAAGACTGCAGTGTACTCATAGTTTGTACATGGGATGTTATGGGATCCAGAGGCCCTCTCTGCTTGTAAGTGGATTTTCTGTGTGCTCCATTTTTGAGAGGATTGTTTATTGGCAGCCCTCACCGTCTCAGCAGTTCCAGCTGTGATAGATGAGCCAGGTGGAGAGAGAGAGAGAGAGAGAGAGAGAGAGAGAGAGAGAGAGAGAGAGAGAGAGAGAGAGAGAGAGAGAGAGAGAGAGAAGAGAGAGAGAGAATTGCTGCTCCATCATTTCTCATGACCTTACATGGCTGATTATGCTGCTGCAGATCCCTGCCTGCCATCACTCTAACAAAGCAGCCTCATTTGCATAAACTCACTTAATGATCACATTTTCTCATCAAGGCACTGTAAAGTATTGCATGGTTTTTCTGCAAAACTGACTTGACTTGACCAGTGGTCTGATCTTTGTGTGTTTTGTTGTGCACCAAATGGCTCATGATGTGTGTAGAATCGTTAATGTGCTATCAGAAAGAAGCGGACACCAGCTACAAGATGTGATTAAGATGAAGAACTTGAGAGAGGCGTCTTGGATGACAAAGTGGTTGGGTTTTTGCCGATTCCTCCTCTACGGCTGCTGACTGGCTGTCGGTTAGAGCCTGGCCTGTGAGATCAGATAACTACGGGGAGGAGAGAGTCTGCCAATCAACAGCAGCCACAGACACTTTGTTCTGCAGGGATGTGGTGCTATAGAGCTGGAGACGGTATAGAGAGGACAGCAATAATTCAGCAACACAGGGCGGCTTTCCTTAGGGAATGCTTGCTTCATAAATATATATTCTTACACCAGTTTATATGGATTTACACCATGGCAACAGAGCTAGGGGACTGATAATTGGCCTCACAGCTCTGATATAGCATCCTCATCAGTGTTCTAAATGAACACTCACGGTTGGAAATGCTGCTGGTTTTAGAGTCTGGAGAGCAGCTTATTTTCATTCTAAAGGACAATCCACACCACAAGCAAATTTCCTGTGTCTGCAATAATGTCTCCAGAATATTACAATTATATATGTATATTGTGCAACAGAACATGCATTAATACAAGAAAGAAGTCAATAAATATGTTTATTTTTGTTATTTATTGTCAACATAATAAGGACACAGAAAAAATGTATTCAACACATATTTAATTTGTTTTCCCTTCACTATCTGCTGGTGGCAAGTAAAGCATGATTAATGGAAGAGCCAAAACTGACTATAAATAATAGTTTGTTATTATGTGCATATTATTATGTAGGACTGTTAAATTGAACTATTATGATAATTCTGTTTATTGTTATGGGGAATTATGCATTTGATGTTTAGATAGTGGGTTTATGTTTCAAAATGTGTGAGACTTGTCATGTTATATAGATGAACCCAGGGTGCTAGCAGAGCACATACGTGACTGGATAGTGTAGATGAAAGTCATCTAAGGTATAATTGGAACAAAAAAAGGTGCTTCACACAAAACGTATAACAAATACCATATAGTGCAGCAGGCTGTTCTCATAAACCAAACGTGTATATATATATATATACATATATATATATATATATACATATATATATATACATATATATACATATATATATATATATACATATATATACATATATATATATATATATATAGTATAGCGACGAAAAAGTTAAGCACTGTAATTCATAAGCATTATGAATCTGTCAGTCTGTCAGTCGTGAATAAATTATTTGAAAGCAGTACTTCAGTAAAAGTACAAGTATCTTACCAGAAAATGACTTTGGTAGAAGTAAAGGTCACCTTTCAGAATATTACTTGAGTAAGAGTCTTAAAGTATCTGGTATTTACTGTTCTTAAGTATCAAAAGTCATTTTATGATATTAAATGAACTTTATTGACCTTCTTAAACATCGTATTTAATTATCTAAGCGCGCGGCGTAAATCGCATGGTGCAGGTTTTTTTAGGGCGTGTACCCATTTTGCTAGTTTGACGGCAGAAAAAAGGGTCTGTGTGCCGGGCACATGGTTCAAAAGTGTTGTACTTAGTGTCTTCATTAATTCATAGGTGTGTTTTGGGCGTAACATGCAATAAACCAATCAGAGTGTGATCTCCCATTCCCTTTAAAAGCCAGGCGTGTTTGTACCTTGGCACATTGCTATTATAATGGTGGATTTGCACCGTAATATTTTTATTTGTAATCTTTTGCAAGTTTGTGTGCTGCTGCGCTTCCATGTGTGTGTGTGTGTGTAACAAGCATAGTGTGCACATGCTGTGCATAAGCCAAGGCTAAGTTTACTAATTTGCTGTTAAAATAACAATGAAATGCTGCGCTATTGACTTTAGACCAGGTTTTTGTTGGTCAATGGCGCGATCACTTCCTGCTGCCTCAAGATAGCAATACGCCAAGAATTCACCTGAACACACCTCCCTGTAAGACCAGCACGCCCATGGGTGCACAGATAGGCGCAGGTGCATTTGCTATTTAAACAACGCAGGCGTTGGGCGGGAAATTGACAACTGCGTCGGTCTTAAACTAGCAAAGACACTTGCGTCAGGTGCAAGATAGGGCCCCTAATTTTTTGCTCACTCAAACGTACAAACACATTCCTTGCAAGTAACGAGTAGCTAAGATACTCAGGGGAAATGTATCGGAGTGAAAGTACATGTTATTTAGGATACGTAGTGGAGTAAAAGTAAAGTAAAGAAACGTGAAAATTC
This sequence comes from Gymnocephalus cernua, assembly GCA_023631565.1. Lineage (NCBI taxonomy): Eukaryota > Metazoa > Chordata > Actinopteri > Perciformes > Percidae > Gymnocephalus > Gymnocephalus cernua. The sequence goes on along the minus strand of CM042434.1, from coordinate 26,499,824 downwards.
TACTTGCATATTTTTAATCCAACATTGTTTCTGGAGCATAATGATGTCTTTAAGCCACATGCAGAAAGGCTTTTAGATATTACATGGACATACATATTACAATACCAACTGCAACATTGCCATTATTAACTTACTTTGTAAAAAGCAGCATTGCACTCTCTCTGATCCCATCACTGACAATAATGTGTCGAATACGCTTCTCTACAAATTTGATGTTTCTGATGAAAGCTGGTCATATCTTTTTTGTTAAGATCATGGTTTCCAACCTCCATTTGGCCGCCACTGCGTTAAAGATAGCAGCTGGCGATGACCACAGTGGCTTTACCAGGGTGATGTCATCTAAATTATTGATCAGTGCAGTGGACTTGACCGTTTTCAAGAAGACTACATGTGGTCAGAAAAAAGGTACAGTTTTGATTCAATGATTCCATCTCCGAGGCTTTATGTCAATAAACTGGAAAGCTCTTAGTGAAGCTGTGGGAACTTTGATCAATCCCTGTAAACACAGTTAATTAGGAAATCTGTTCTGTGAGACAGACGAGTGACAGAAATAAAATAAAAAACAGCAGAACAACCCTGTCTCCTGAAAAGGTCTGTTTAATACAACTACTATATGTTTTTGTCAAATACATTTTGGCCTGGATTATGTTCACTGGCAGCATTTTTTTCATTCCAGTAGGCAAAGTGTTATGTTGTATGACAGTAGTCGCAGTGGATTGTGGGAGAACAAAGCCCGCTGGAGACCAAATGTTGTGTCCTGTCCCACATGTGTTTAAATTCAGGCAACTAAAACACTTAAGGAGACATCCTAAACCTGACTTTCTTCAAGACTGAACGTAAACATACCCATAAAAATGTTAATTGTAGGGGCATAATCAGACTTAAATCACTAATCCCTTTAAAACAAAAGGTAGACTGTTTTGACTCATAATCCAATATTTAGTAATAAGAATAACAAAACAAAGGCATAGAGATCCTTTCTTTCTTTGATGGCTTATTAACTATATCCATTCAAGTTTTCAATTTTCACCCACAAAGGTGAATCCCACTGAGCTTTACTCAAAAAAAGGGAATATTTGGAGATATCCAACCTGTCTGCACGCATTCTCATGAATGGGTTCGTAGTACGAAAATGTATGAATACCAATATGTTTTTCGCCAGGAAGTGAACTCCACTCCCCGGTGTTTTATTAAAAAAAAAACACCCACTCCGACCTCCTCCATACACAGCCCACTGTAATGCTGTAATGTAACGAAGTACAAATACTTTGTTGCTGTATTTAAACAATCAGCTTTGCAAATGTTTTACGGGGAAAGAAACAAGTCCAACAAATGTGTCCACTCAGGGATACACACAGTGCATGTTGGTGAGTAACACTGAATGCAAACAGAACTGCTGTTTGTTTACAAGAAAAATCCAGAGGGCTCCTTTAATGAGCAGTGAGTGCTTTGGAGACACTTTCTGCCCTTGGTCTTACCTCCATACAGGCTTGTTGACAAGATTGTTGGGGCAGTAGGCAGCCTGATATTAAGACCTGCACACACTACTCACACAAAACGGCTAATACGCATTTATTGTGTATTTTAATAGACAGTTAATAGTGTCCTATAAAAAAAACACTAGAATTAATAAGATGCAAATAAAACTATTACAGCAGTCCAACTTTTTTTTTTTACCTTTGTGCAGTGGAACTGCCTAAGGGGTTTTTCATATTGAAGGAATTTTGCCAGAGATAAAAGTAGAATCAGCAAAGTAATATAATAACAGCAGCATCGAGGAGTGAAAATAGTCCTCAGCGGGTGCCTTGTTTATCAGAGCATTATATCCCGCTGTGACAGGTCTGAGTGGCAATGTGGTATTATGTTTGAAGGGAGGACAAGACAGAGTGTTACCTTTGACGATGTGATTAGATAAGGTATCAAACTGTTCATATGATGCAAGCTTCAACCAGCTTGCACATGAGCAGACGAGTTTCCAGTTATTTATTATTGGTGGCAGCAATGTGGAGGACTGTAAGTCTTTTAAGATTCCAGTATACTCCAGAATATGAAACGGTTCCTCTGCTGTCAGATATTGTGTTTGTCAGTGTTTGTGCCAGAAGCTGCAGCAGTGCACCACTCTTTTATTTATTGTACAAATAACAAGAGCAGGGTTCAGGAGAAGACCAGGGATTTGATTTATATCGTATTCAAAATCTTTTGTCAGCAGTAATGGTGAATATATTAGAAAAATAGTGTAAGGCTGAATGCGGTTCATGGATAGTATGTTTTACTAACAGAGGAATATAAATCATAGAAGAAATCCTTTTTGTTGAACAGTCTAAAATTTCTGTTCATAATCAATTTTGATGGTCTTTTCATTTCTAGTGTTTCTGACAAAAAAAAACGACTGCAAATTGATAATCTGAAGCAAGGAACGCAAGCAGGGTAGTTCTGGGGTTTGTTTGTAAGGCTATGTCTCATGTCGTTAAATTGCATCCATGTTTCCTTCACTTGCTTTCATGCGAAATCATGCGAGGAGAGAGGAAACGAGAAAATAAAGCGCCACGCGAATATGTCAGCTGTATGGGCGGAGTTAGATACGTCTTTCAGCTGCACAGCTTCTGGGAAGGCTGCTCTCGTGTATCCTTGGTCATAGCCCCCTCGGTCATCCTCAGTCCTCGCTCCTCAGGGCAGAAATAAGAGCTCTGAGACGGCATTCATGAAGGATGGCCAGAACAACTTTTCCGGACGTTTTTTTAAACTTTTTATTGTTTTTGAATTGGAGGCGTTGTAATTGCTATTTAACACATGTTGCGGCTGAGGGTGACGTTTAGAAGTCAGAGAGACTAAATCCATTCAGATTATGGGTCATCTACAGTCTGATCGCCTGTAGAGCATTTTAACAGCTACTCTGTCTTAATAAAAATAACTGGAGACTGTGTACAAGCTGATATATAGGTCTGATAAGATTTTATCTAATCGGAATCGGACCTAACAGGATGTGAGTGTTTTTTGTGACTTCCTGTTCAGACTGAAGGCTGCTGGAAATGGCTGGAAACTGTCCGACTTGCCCCCTACTGCTGCCGCCTGCTCTCGTCCACTTTACAGCAGTGGCAGAACGAGCCTTTTGTCTGTGCCTGTGGGCATGGCACATCCCTCACTCTCCCGGTTTCTGATTGCTGCCAAGCTGATCCACCTGCTCCAAGCTCCACACCTGCAGCCCATCCACTCATTAAGCTGTGTATTATACCCTGGCACTGAACTCCAGTCTTTGCCAGATCATTTAGTTTGCCAATGTGGTACTAATGCTACGACCAGTCAGCACTTTCCTTGTGCTCTTGATTAATTTTGTATCTACCTGTGCCTCAGGTCCATTCTCCCCCCGTGGTCTCTGCCTGCCTCACCCAGCATCTCACCAGTTTAGTTCCCAGCTGACAGCCATGCTGTCTTGGACAGCCCTGCTCCACTGCAAAACCCTACACATCTCCCCAAACTCTCACTTCAAAAAATAATATTGCTTGTGAACTTTTGCAAATCCCTCTCTGAGTTCTACTTCTGGGCCCAAAATCGTCTTCACACAACAGCCAAAATCTATTATTCTATTGTAGCATATGCTATTGTAGTATATGTGTGTTTTTCTGTCGAGATTCTCACGCTTTCACTGGTTTCATAAAAAAGGTCTTTCAGCATGTTGGATTTTTTCCTTGAAAACCTATCAATGTTAAGGTCACCAAAAAGGTATTTTTAAGCATAACATGATGCCCAATTTATTAGTGATACATGTCAGTACGTTCTGCGTTTTCTCCAACACAAATATCCAGAGATTCATTGTGTTTCTGTGTGAGAGAGTATCTGTGTAAATGTTCTGGAGCCGGTCACTGTCGAAAAAACAACAGTAGAGTAAATGTACAGTGAATTCTTAACATGAATTAAAACATAATCTCCTATACTTTCCTAGTGGCTGGAGAGGTGCCAGTTCTCCTCCTGGGCACTACCGAGGTGCCCTTGAGCAAGGCACTGGATCCCCAACTGTTCGGGGCATCATCCTGTGAGGCAGCCCTCTCACTGTGTCCTCTCTCCATACATTAATGCATATGTGTGTGTGTGTGTGTATTGTGAGAATATCTTTTGAAAAATTCTTTGTCTTTTTCATTCAGGAGCTAGGGTCCGTTTCAGGAAGGAGGTTCAACAAACTCTGAGTCTAATCCTGACCTCTGAGTTGATTTACCCTGAGATGGGAAACTCTGAGTTTTCGGTTCCAGAACAGCTGATTTGAGTTGGTTCAATCAACTCGGAGTAGGTTGACTCAGAGTAAAGTGCGTGCATCACCACTATAAAAAGGCAGCATGAATCGAGCAATTATACTACGATTCACCATGGTAACAACCACAAACAAACTGGTCGGCAGAAATACACATATGCGAGTTTGAACATATATTTCATTTAAAAAGCAACACAGCGGCTGCTGCAAAAGCGAGAGAATTTGCGAGAGAATACCGATGTATGTTTAACTCTCTGCGAAGTAAGACAGCTTCTTCATCAACGGGATCGTCGAAAGAAAGGAAATGCCATGTTTTGAGAAAAAATGTTTTTTTATAGTCTGCCTAACAGTTAATAAACCAACCCTGTTTTTTTTATTCATGCAGATAACTGTGCCTGATACAGACTGAATGAATGAATGAAATGGAAGAGCGCTGTGTCAGAGGGAGGAGTGAGAGAAACTCAAGGTTTATTGAAGAAAACCTGACCAGGTTGCGAAATTATGAATCCCACTATGGGAACGCCAAGACCCGCCCTTCAAAGCAGCTCGATTGGTTGGGGTTAGGCATTTCACCTCGAGTGGTTAAGGTTAGGATAGCGGATTGGTCAGGGGATAGGACATGAACAAATGGGGTTACGTTACCTTGGACGCCTGGCCAATAGTAGTGATTGAAGGGCGGGTCTTGGCGTTCCCATAGTGGGATTCGTAATTTCGCGATCAGGTTAGGTTCACAGGCTCAGTTACCATAGTAACTGACTCTGAGGTTAAGTTACCTCTCTTTCTGAAACAGAAAACCCAGGGTTAATAAACTCAGTTTTCACTAAACCTGCTTTCTGAAACAGAGCCCTAGAAATGAAATATACCAGACATAAGTGAGGACATTAAGTTGATTAAGTTAATTGAAACATTAACTCAGGTCTAAGCCATTTTTTCCAATATTTGGTTTGTTTGGTCCTCCTTGTAATAATGTTTGTATTACTTCAACCCTGTGATGCACAATCAAGTTATAGACAAATCGTTCAGGAGAACCTGGGCTATCAGGATTTGCATGCTGCAGCGATGTCACCTAAATGTATGAATTGTTATATGACTATAACGACAAAAGAAAAGACTAAACAGCAATGCAATCTCACTGAAATGTAATGAAATCACACAGAGAACAATATTAACAAAAATAAACTCTGTAACTAACAAAAATATAAAACTATTTAGTTTTTTTTTCCCATAAAAGTCTATACGCTGTTATCCGAAAAGGTTAGTTTACTCATCTCAATTCACTTTCTATCTGCAATTAGAATTCAGAAGGCCAAATCACACTCATTTCAGCCTTCAGGATTTATTCTGACCTTCGCACATACTGCTAACCATTATTGTCCAATACACATATATATATATATATATATACACACACACACACACACACACACACACACACACTGGATACAAGGCCCACCCCACTAGGCTTTTCTATTGGCTGACTAAACACCCTTTTAGTTGACAAAACTGCATGTGATTGGTCGATGCACTTATCAGTCAGCCGGATTACTAAGATTCTGGAAGGGCTTCAAAGACACCAAACGTATTCCTGGAAAGCTGGAGCTAATTGCTATGGAAGCTACAAACAGATGTGACGCATCCAGGTCGCGTAGCAAAACGGAGATTTGTGAGTTGATCTCTCGATTGATAATTAGTCATTTATGTTAAAAAGACACTGTAATTCTACGATGGATTAAAAAAGCTTCTGGATGGCCTACAATTGTCAGAGGACTTTGTTAAGACGGCGTATTCTCTGCTTCTAAACAACAAGAAAATGTATTGATCTGGAAATATTAAATATTACATCATGCCATGTAGTTTTATGTCATAGATGACAGCGTTGACTTTAGTGGGTTACATAGGCATGGCTGTAGTTGATTATTTTAACTATATAGGCTACTGTAATTAAATGTCCTCCAGTGAATCTGTAAAAGCCATACCTGTTAAATGACACAAAGGTTAAAGATCCTATACATGTAGTCAAAATAGGTATGAAAAAGAATAGCGGAAATGGTTTAAGAGAATGTTGCCAACACATACCCCAGGGACTGAGTGAGGTGAGCTGTGCAAAGCACCATCTGTGCTGGGGAAGGAATGATGATCAGCGTTCATAGATGTTAAAGCACAATATGGCAGCAGTCTGTTTTTTTTCCTGACAAACACAACAGCTAGAAAACACCTCTGCTTCTTATCTTCATTTGTATATAAACTTGAATACGAAATGTCTTTTACATAACACAATTTGACATCATGTCCTTCAAGAGGAACCTTTCTAATGTCCTTTTATTCATTTATTGTTCATTCATAGTTTCACAACTTAAATCAGATCTAGGTGGACTTGTTCTCTCTAAAGTCCTTTGAGATAGGACTTGTGAAGAAAGGCTCTATGTTATTAATAATAACTTGACAGCTTTGTTTCTTTGTTCTCGTTTTTTAAGTTGTTTTCATGTCCAGTTCCCCTTAGGGTTTGTGGTCTTTTCCAAACCACTGCAAATTAATCACAGTTTCTTCTTCATTTTCTGAGCTGTTATATTATTAATTTAATTTTTGCAATTTTTATGCAGGTCACAATCTGGTTTATGGACATTTCCTAGAGAAATAGCAATAAACCCATATGTAGATGATGAATATAGACATGTTTTGAGGCCAGTGGAAGGGGCTCATGTGCATTCAGTGTCTGGAGTGATGCTTACACATTGTGGTTTTACTAATCTTTGAATGAAGGCTTGTTGCACATCTGTTAGTGCTTTAGTTTAAGAGACATCATACATAGATTCATGTTTACAATTTTGATTTGTTGAGTGGAAGAACCCTGATTGTTTTCACACCTTGCGGTAGCTAGGTTTCTAAAATGGAAAGTGCTTTGTGGGTGAACACAGGACAGAGATTTTGACAAACTAATCCATTCTTCCTGGCCATATGGCTGAATTTCCCAGCACAATTTAACTAAGATCTGTTTATTTATTTAGTTGCTATTATGATATCTGTTACCTACCCAACAACAGAACGTCCTTGGCAGACGAAACAAAACACAAATAAATGATTTTATAGAAATAGTTAGAAGTACTTAACGTTTTTTTTTCACTGTGACAGCTAAATCATCACAGGTGGAGCCACCTGTTAGGTGCTGTTGTACGACGATCATCTGTGTGCAATCAAGGTAACGAGTAAGCTTCATCTGTGTGTCAAAGTAAACAGCGTTTAATGCTTTTACACCATAAGTCTCAGTTATGTAAATAGCTTGTAATGGCTCTATTCAAACATGATAGGACAATTATTGATAGAGCTGCAATGCTCGCACTTATTTGGCATCTGGTACACAAGATGGAGCACTGCTGAAAACAGCAGTGTTTGAAGCAATCATTCAGTTCCAAAGCATAGTTAAAAATAACAAGACATTTATAACTCTCATTGAATTTCTATTTTAATTGCTCATATAATAACGTTTTTTTTTATATATATTTGCATCCTGTAAAGCTGTTGGCATGAATGAAAGTTGAAAATGTACTGTAGTGTGGAGGTTTTTCAGAATTCAGCACTTTGAACTCTGAACGGCGGAGCACAGACTGTGTGGGTTCATCGCCGCGATGTTACCGGGTGGCGATTTGAAAGCCCCTAACCCTTGTGTTGTGTTTTCAACATTTTTGATATCAGTGATATGGGTTTCTTACACCTAAATTGCCCAGAAATAACTTGGATGCAAGGATGTACATTGTATGGAACCCATACAATGTTCTTCGCATGTAAAATTAATTTTTGCTTTTTTTCAGATTAAAAAATGAGGTATAATGTAATTTAAATTAAATTAAAGGTCCAATATGTAATATATGTACTGTAATAATTTCAAAAATTCCACCAATGCGTCATCAGATATTAAGGAAACATGCTAAGTTGAAATTATACTATCTTTTCTGACAACAATGCTAATGCCACTATTTTCTCCTTTTGAAATTTCCATTCTGTGACGGAATGTCTGTTTGTGTTTTGGCCTGTGTGTTGTTATCAACTGCCCAGTTTGACAGCCAGGCCGGGTTGCCAGATATACCTGTAAAAACATAAACCCAGCGCGCTACAGCTGTAACGTTAGTACAGCCATGACAGCAGCAAACAAATGAACAGAATCAAGTGAGATAGAGTCTACCCGACCTGAAAAAAACCTGGCATGTTTCCAACAGACCAGAGACGTAACAAACCCCGGGTAAATATTGGAGATGCATTTGACAGATGGAGACAGCTTAGAGCCCAAAAGGACGCAGTGTTGGCTAATTTCCTCCTGAACAGGTAAGCATTAGCTTCAGGCTAATTTATCACAGCTACTAGGGCCATTTAATGTAATTTCTACATTTGTGTACTCACATTGAATAATATAGCTAGAGTACCTGAGTTGGTTACTTGCAAAAACAATTGAGACACAGCCAGTAAAGTGATCCTGGTCATGGCTAACGCCGTCATGCTAACCCTGCTAACTGTTCACGTTACCAGGCAAGGGGGCCACGGCTGTTTACAAAGCGTAGCCTGTTCAGCGGCCATAGCCAACAACGGTGAGTTATTTAAGCCAAAAAGGGGGCTGTAAATTTGGAAGAGAGGACCGTGAGTTTGCAGTGTGTTTAGCGATTGCTGACGATATTCTAAGACAATAAATTGTGTTCAGTTGGGTGGAGAGGACGGCAAGGTAGTGTTATTTTTAGTGGTTCTCATCATAATTCTAAGCCGAGTAAGTGTATCTGTCCGTCGGGTTGAAAGGACAGTGAGGTTGTTGTGTTTTTAACGGTTCCTACTGTAATTCTAAGCCTAAAATGTGTCTCTGTCAGTTGGGTACAGAGCTCTGTGTGAGCACGGGCTGTTATGACTGTCAATATAGCCAGCATCTAACATTAGCTACCCCGCTGTGCTGTAAAGTAATGTCTGGCTATGTGAGACAAGCGTCTAGCAACATTGTTGGATGCTGCGGTCTCAGCCTGGCAACTTCCGTGAACTTTGAGTCTGGGGAGGAGGGGGCCGGATGAGACGACCTCACCTGTATTTAGAATTTGTACTACAGTAACTATTTTAAACACTAGCTATCAGTATTACATATTGCACCTTTAAAGGTATAGTGGAGGATTTTCTTTTTCCGGGTGGATCATCAAGACTATTGGTCCTCCTAGTTGTCAATCATTCTGGGATATGTTTACGTAAGGCCGTACGTGCCGTAACAGGTCAGCGAGCAGACGGCCACGGCGTCCGACCATAGACAGGATATAAAAGCCTCCGACCGTGGCGCTGTCTCCCCGCTCTCGGTATAGCTTGTTTGTTTGCCTGTAGCATGCTAAAGTTAGCTATAGAGATGCTTGTCGTAAATAGATTTTCACTTACCGGTGGCGAGTCTGACATAGTGGAAAAAGTGCAAATCTTCTTTTGGAAAGTAGGCTTGTAGAGCCATGCCGACAGCAACTTGTAAACAGAGCGTGCACGAGGAGAACTAGGCTTGTGCATGCTCTCTCGTGCACTCGTTTAATAGGCGTTCGCTCTCGGGAGCATTTTTTCAGAAAGTGGAGAGGGCGGTTCTTTTCTAAAATTCGGGAAAATCCTCCATTATACCTTTAACTTTATTGACCATGAATAATAAAAGCATAAAAAAGCGGCAAAAGCATAAAAAAAGTTATTTTTCAATTTTGACCTGGAAGGACAACAAGTTCATGGTCGTCGGGAAGACAACACACGGGTTAAACAACATTACAGAAAAAACGGAAAAAAAACGTTATTCTTAATCGTCATACAACTGACAGTGAAATTCAATTACTGCATTTTACCCATCCTAAGCATTAGGAGCAGTGGACAGCTATACTTACAGCATGAACCCCGGTCTCTTTTTCCACAACTACACTTTTTGTGGGTATAACCAAGGAACACCATGAAAGCCTCTAGGGGATACTGCCCAAAAGTATGCACTATTATCCCCATGTGTACATTTCACTGTCTCTCAGCAGGCTTTCTTTTTCCTCCCTCAAGTGTGGCCATTCAAAACAGGCTTAAACACTCTTGCCCTTCGACTTGGTCGGATGCTCACATGCTGTTGCCCTAGTTTGTTTAAATCATGCTTAAGCTTTAACAGATAGACAAAGTTCCCACAATAAAGCCTGAAGAAGGCACCATCATGCTGTGGTGATGCTTCCCTGCTGCAAGCCCTGGAGAGATAGTGAAGGTGGGTGAATGAATGCAGCAAAATACGGACAAAAAAAATCTGGTGAAAAACCTGCTGCAGTCTGACAGAGATCTGCCACTTGGGAGAAGATTTATTTTTATAGCAAGACAACGAGCCCCAAAAAGAAAGAAATGGCTCCAAAACAACAATGACCTCAATTTAACTCAGAAGCTGTGGCTTAAATTGTTCAATCACAGTCCTTATTATATTTTAGGGATGTAAACACATAGACTCAAGGCCTTTAACTGCTGCCAAAGGTGACTCTATATATTGATGTGGAGTTTTATTATTCATGCAATCATTTATTTTTGATGTTTATACAATATATGTTCTCAATTCAGATGAATTTGAAGACAGTTGTTCCTTTTTTTGTTGAGAAGTGTCAACAATCATAATGATATCTTCTGTGTCATCATCTGTATCGCAATATATATCAACTCACACATACAGTACGTTTACAGGGAAAACAAACTGTGTTTACACAGCTGAAGAAACGGAAATAAGTTATAAATCCTGTCTACAAGTTGTGATATTAACACATCAGTCATACTATTATATTTGTGCAAAAACATAATAAAAATTCAATTTAATTCAACTTTATTTATAGTATCAAATCATAACAAGAGTTATCTCAAGACACTTTACAGAGTAGGTCTAGACCACACTCTATAATTTACAAAGACCCAACAGTTCCAGTAATTCCCCCAAGAGCAAGCATTAGCAGTGGCGAGGAAAAACCCCCCTTTAGGGAGAAACCTTAGGGCATACAGGACATAGCGGGGCACTGCAGGGCGTAGCAGGGCACTGCAGGGCGTAGCAGGGCATAAAAAGAAGGTTCCTTTATCAAAGCATAACTCACATTTTTCATAATCATCCAGCCAGAACAAATCATCATAAATAGAGTGCATTTTAGAAAAAAGTACATCCCTTAACTTCTCGTCAACAGAACAATTAAAAAAACAATGATTAGCCTCATTCTCAATTTCAGCTAGCTCACATAATAAGCAAAGTATGTCCTCTGGGGTGGCATTAAACCAAGTACCTACTTAAGATGAGTAATTGTGTAAATGTATTTAGTTACATTCCGCGACTGTTTTTCTATGTGTAGTTATGTAGAGCAACATGCTGCCGACAGATGTTCTATTAATGATTGCTTTGCCGTGCTGTAGTATCAGGTGACAAATGGCAAACCTTGTTACTGTAATATTGCTTTTTAATGCCTCGTGGTGCTTTGAATATGAGGCTTTACTGTTTATGTTTATCATGGCGTATGTGAGAAATGCAACATGTCACATGAGGACTATATCCCCAGCATGAACATCTGCCTGCACAGCTGTGTCCGATCCGGTTGGAGCAAGTACAGCAACACATTGTGAATATGCAGCACCATGAAGAAGCTGCTTCATCCCCAGAGAACAACTCAAGCTGCATAATCGCTCAAAACGGCAGCACCAGGTTAAGTGTTTCAGTTTCCCATAACAGGCCTTGAGCCTTGCAAACCTATACCTTGCCTATGCCTTTTAACCTCCGTCACCATGCAACAATAAGGAAACTTTCACACGTTAAACTCATACAATTACAGTCCAATTACTTCCGTGCCTGTGGAAGATGTTACTTGATGTATCAAGGTCAGGCTTGGCAATAGTGAAAGAAAGCTTCAGCACAGTTAAGTCCTGCATGGTGTGATGACACAACGTGTGAACATGATACATACTTATTTGTAGCACCTGAAAGAAACGGTTCTTTCATTATCTTTGCCTCCTGAAGGTCACTTGTATAGTGTAGTTTAAATCCTGTAATTTCTCTTCACAGTTAAAGTTGTGAAAGATGTCTTCGTCAGACTTCACAATGTAGTTTTCTTAGTGGTGGGTATTATTTGCAAGCACCATGCTGCAGATATTTTCCTCCTTACTTATGAACTTTCACACATGAGGTGTCAGAACTTCTGCTCTGCCACCAAAATGGTGTAATTATTAACAGTACAAACATGACAAACATGACAAACATGCACAGGCTGAATTATTATTAAAGGATTATTTCATGATTATTGAATATTGTGAACTTTCATGCTTCAGATAGGCTTTGTCATATGAGCAGGGTGGGGTTGATTACGTTGTCAATTGTGGCACCAATTTCGATTGGGATAACACTGTGGCATTGGTTTTTATTGCAGCTTTATGGCACTGTAAAGCAAATGAAATACTCTGTCTCCTTTTACAGCAAAAGTCAGAAACATTGCCTCTGTGCTCTTTAGAGGGTGGAGGCCACAGTGAAGGACACTGTTGTTTTCCTGGCTGTGAAGGTGGATGCTGCCATCAGGCTGCATCAAAGAAGCAGCTGTTAATGACCCATCATCTCAGGGACACACTGTAACCTCCACAGCAATGGCTCCTGAAAAGATATGAAATCTTTTTAGTTTTTCTTTATAACACATGCCTGCTGTTGTCACACACTGCTGTTTCATCTCTGTGCCACATGTTAAAAAAAGTCCATGTATTCTGCCATTTGATAAATGCTCGGATCAAGATCAGGTCAATGAATACACGTTAACACGGATATATTTTCTCTTTTCCAATTTTCTTTGTTGTCGATGATAAGCTGGCATGTTTTTGTTTTCGGTGATAAGTGTCCATGCTGTTGTAATGAATCACTAACTGGTGGCCTCTGCTATCTGATTCTGTTGTGTTGTGAAAACAATAATGTGCTGTTCACAGCTGCGATGGGCCAGATTTGGACACTCTGTTTGAAAAGCACAATGATAAAAGCAGGGTGATGTATCACAGTTGCTTGTGTGTGTGTCAGGTGACAAAGATAATAGCAGCCACATCCTCTCAGAGGACAATGTCCTCATGCTCAGAGATAACAAAGGGATGCTGTCTCCAGCCTCTCTGCCCCATTATAGCAACCTGATCTGTCCTGCTGCAGCTCAGGAGGCAGCACAGGGTTCTTACACAACTTTTAAAGCATCTTGCTTTTAGAAAACAGGGAGAGATGAGTACACTGGGACACTGAGTAGTTGCATAATTTTCATGGATGCTCCGTCAGGCTGCCAGATACCATGTTTCACTGCCTCAAATAGTAAACAACCTTCACTGTCTGGGCATCAGCAGCCTGAAAAGTGACGATAAACTACATGAAATAACCGTCCTTCAAATCTCTACTGAGCTCCAATCTGGATTCGGAAAATACTTTTCCAACTGAGAGCGACTTCATGGCTGGAAAATGCAGCTTTAAAGAGAGACAGCGGGAGGCCTCATCACGAATGCAAAAAAAAAATGAAATGCGGCACCAGTGTTACTAATGCTCCCACATTGTGCCAGCTGATAGAGCCTATGGATGCCTTGCCATCAAGTTGGATTTATATAAAGCATGAAAAGGAATTATTAACAGCTCATTTACTGAAACGGAACAATAATGTCACTGTGTCTGTACTCTCTGGGATGTTTGATGGAGATTTGGTTGATACTTTAGATTTCTGAACATCACTGTGGAGAAATCTTCAGAAACGTTTGTTTTCTTTCAGTGGTGGAAGGTGGACTGGTCTGTCAGAGCCCTTCAAAGTCCCTACCAACAGTTATGCAAATGTCTTTTTATGAATTCAGATGATAGCACTGAGCCAGGAAATGGGTGATGGATTCATCACACAATCGTTGAGGCATAACGTCACACCAGGAGCCCAGGATTCCATCCTGAGCATTAAATCCCAGTCTGTGTGTCTAGCTCTTGACCATTATTGAAAGTGGTATTACTGGAAAAGGATCTGCAATCTGTCTGCTTAATAAAAGCTTATTCATTCATCTGTAGATTTTTTAGATGTGTATATATATATATATATATACTCACTCTCGTACTTACTCACTAGCTTTTTAGCACCTGTCAGTCACACCTCAATGTACATTTCAGAATCAGCTTCATTACCCAAGTCTGTGTGCACATCCACAACATGCATCTCTGTTTTTTGGATTGCTCTCAATGCTTACACAGAAATAAACATAGAGCTATAAGAACAAGGACAATAAAGCTGGACAAAAAAAGGTAGGCAATAGACAGGACTATTATTTACATAAGTATGTGAAAAATATTGTGTATATTTAAAGCACCGATGAATAACGACACGGATAAAATGTCTATATACATTTGGCAATTTTTCTTTCTGTGATGCAACAATCTGCTAATCTGTTTTACTACCCAATGTCTGGACTAGAAAATAAAGATGATTAAATTGAAGTTAAACAACATGGGAGGAATTACCATTACTGCAATTGATACAATGTCTAAAAGCTGAAGGCAAGACCAGCAATTCTCTTTTAGTTACACCCGTTTACCTTCAAATGTTATATTTTGAGTTTCCTGCGTTTCCTTTAAATGACTGTATCATCAATGCCGCTCCACTGAGGCTCTGAAAAATAAAGGCAGTTACAATTGTCGGTGGTTCATCTTAGGTTTGTGGTTATTAATTAGACATTCAACCTAGAGTTTTAATGAGGTCACATTTAAGATTACATAGTCTGTAAAGTATGTATGGCAAGTGGCACTCATAATAAATGAAAAATACCACGTGTGACATGATAAATTGGCCTATGCTAAGGAAAGCTCCTTCATAAAAGGATGAATGAGTGATGATTTCGGCCAATTAGAGAAAGGCGGATGTCAGCTTCCCTTTCATCTGCCATATTTACCACTTAATCCACTGAGGGCACTTTGAGAGGCTATTAGGAGCTCAGTGCTGTCATGTACTTTTCCTGTCAGAGTGAAAGTTGCAATTACTAATCCAATTTAGCAGAAGAGGAGTCGTGTACTGTATGTCTGTTAATCTGGTTGCTGCAGCTGTTTGGTCTCTTGCTCCCCTTGCCTACGAAAGGGCAACTTAACTCACATCACAAACAACACATTTTGGTTGTTGTTGGTGGTGTTGTTGGTTCGTCTGAGATTTTTGCTGTCATCCCAACACAATGGAGGTGTAAGGTGCGTATTAAAGAAAATGACAGCAACTTGTCTTTCAAGCCATCCTCAAACTTCACTGTGAAGTCAGGAGCCACTGCCTCTGAAAAATGTCTGCCCTCTTTAAGCTACAATCAGTAGGCAATGTAAGAAGGGATGCCATCCCCCTTGATAACAAAATGACCAAACTATATGCTTCTTGTTAACCTGCCACCCCCTCTTCATCACCGAGCAGAAAGAGTGCATGGGCAGAGGGGTTGTTTAGTTGAATATGTAATCTATCTATATATCTAATCTATATATCTATATCTAATCTAATCTATTTAATCTCCCTAACTCATTGATCCTTTATCTGACTGAGGCCTGTGCAAGTTAGAATACGATAACATGACGACGTGGCCCAGCATAGCGTACAGCAAGATTTGCTCCTACTTCGTGCAATCCACGGCAATAGATGGAAAAGCAATGGACTATCTGAAAGCCTCCGAGGCATATAGATATCTGCACAGCAACAAAGTTGGTTGTGTCATGTCATACAAACATGATCGTTTTGTTTATCTGAAAGCAAAAGTGTTTGAACAATGCGTGGCATAATGCTTGGGTGCTGGTAACTGAAGCTGGAGAAGTCAAAACTGCGGGGTGTACGTGTGTTGCTGGACCAGGGAGATCTTGTTCCCACTCAGCTGCAATCCTGTGGAAGGTAACTAGATTATTTGACCATTGTAGCCAAGGCCTATGTCTTTTTTTTATTATTAATTAATATTGTTCAGCCAGGTCCTTGATTCTGAGTCGGTATCAGGCTTGCGAAAAAATGTAAACAATGGAGCGCATGTACATTGCCTCTTCATAGCTGGTTTGTGGTCGTAGCACTCTCTATCTAACCACTCGTTCAGGTGCTTTCTTGAGTGTTTGCAACCAACTACCGCACACGTCGTTCCCGAACCACTTTTCTTCATGTTGTAATTGTTATATCCTCTTTGTCACTGCGATATCAGTGCTTTGTCGGCACAACGGAGCTAGCTAGCAAAACAAACCCAGCTTGCCAGTTAGGAAGTGGATTGCATCGATGGGAGGAGTTTAGGATGTAGTGCGGAAACGGCTCAAAAACTTGTGTATTGATAAAGCCAAGGTACTGTCCGTGGTGCTGAAGTAGCAGACAGATTTGTAACTGCTTTTCTTCTGTCAGTTTTGTCTTGGATCTATAATATCCTCTAAACTATATAGCTTACAATATTGAAATATGTTGCAATGTGTCTAAAGTGTCTTGCAGTACAGTTTGCCCCTAAAAACAGCATATGTTTTAAAATTGGGTTGCTTGGTGTCAGACGCAGATTTGGTAAGCTGTTTGGTCACACTCACCACTCCCTGAACTATCACTGGCCTTTGGTTAGGATTTTAAACTGGAAAAACACGGTGGTTGTTTATGGTCTTTTTTATTTCTCATGGTCTTAACACTACATTTCTTTACAGTGTCAGGCCAGTGTTAAAAATGCAAATTCCAATGGCTAAATCAAAGTGAAAACAACAGAGGGCAGGTACAGCAGTTGACAAATTAGATTCACAGAATCAGTTCCATTGTCCCTCATGCCAGGAAAACATTACCAGTGAAAACATAAAATCCATATATGTCACAGCTCCAGCCAGCTCCTAACATTCACTCTGTTGCCATATACTATCTCTCCCTGTCTTTACAGATCCAGCTACTCCCTCCTGCCCTGCAGTAACCCCTTTCCTGCCATTTCCAACACCTGACCTACCCCATCCACATGCTCACCTGCTTTCCATTTCCCTAATCAGCCTTGCAGTACATATACCAGCTAATCTCCACTTAATACCTGCCAGATTTTCTAACTTGCATCCGCCCTAGCTTTAGCCATTGTTTTCTGCCTGCCTGACCATTTGCCTGATACACAGAATGATGATCTTGCTCTGATTGTCCTTGTGTTGTGTTTTTGGGTTCAAGCTCATTGAAATAGTACAACTGTCACATTCTGCCTCAATGTGACAGTCCTACATCCAAAAACCTCTTTCATTGTCATTGTCTTCCTTTTGTTCACCAGCTGTCTGACTTTTCCACCTCCTTCTGTCACTTGACTCCCTCATCCACTTCCTCACCTGTTTCCACTTTCCCTCGTCAGCCCTGCAGTATATAACAGGCCCATTTCCACTCATTTCCTGCCTGTCAAATTTGTGATTCGCTTTCGTGTCTTGTGTTTTTGCTTTTGCGCTTCTGTTACTTAACCTGGACCACCTGTCTGCAAGCCTATGTGTATATATAGTATATGTATGTAAATATCTTCACTTCGACATTTAATCACTGAACAATAACGGAACACTTGCATTTAAAATTGCACAGTGAAATAATATAAGCAGCAGAGAATAGGGGATGCAGCTTGGCTGTAGAGAGTGCAATGGCATTTTTTGTAAGAAGCTGTAAAAATTAACAACTTACTTTGCTAGGTACGGTTAGGTAATGTACAGAAAAAGAAATGTTAGAAAATAACTAACCTTAACCCTTACAACTGGAGTACTACAGAGAATGCAAGAGTATTTGTAAGGTGGATAAAAGATGCCTGGCAATATTTCACTCATGTGACAAAACGGTGGATGTAACAGTGTCAGTTAAACTGCTGTGGAAATGTTGCCAGTTGGGTTGCTACGAGCACAACAATGCTCAACTGACACTAACTGCCAGTGGCAAAACACAACATTTAAGATGAGAAATGAGCCATGGGATTTCAGGATCATGGTTTATTATTCAACATTTATATATATACAGGATCATAGGGATAATTTCTGACAAGTTGTATGGTCCATGATAGCAATGGATGATGTAGAGGCTGATGTTTAGCAGAGGATTTCTGCCTTAGCGGACTTGGAGGGTATGAGGCGTATCAGTACCATGGCCAATTGCCAACAAAATGCATGGAGTAGCTGCCACTGAGCCAGGTGCCACCTGGTCTTTGTAAGTTCAAATTTAGCCTAGTTATAACTACTGGAGATTTATGCATCACAAAAAGTTTGTTTCGCATCACACAAACTAGTTCTCATGTCAAAATAATTTGTTACTAAATATGTACACCCAGTAACTGCCAAGTGTAACTGCTAGCTAACTGAACCAACTGACACAATTAACATTAGCTTGCTAATACGCTTATTAAGTCATATGAAAATGTTTCAACACACTGACATGGCACTGTCTAATAATTAATGTAAACTGGGAAGATTTTACATTGCATTTCACATATATAACACAGTTTACCTCAAATTAAAAACCTTATGTTATATAGCATATTGTGAATGTTTCCCACTCAAACTGCATACAAACTAACTCTCAAACACCTTTATTTCTTTATTTGTGCATAAATAAAACATAATACCTACATTTACATAGAAAGGAGTTTATTACATAATATGTCCCTAAAACTGTTATTTTTTGGAACTTCTGTTACAGCTTTGATTCTGCAGTGACTTCCTGTTTACTAAATTGATTGCTTTTAATTAGACAGTACTACGTATGTTTTCTACCAACCAATTTTCACATTAGCTTTAGTCTTTACTCCTGTAGCTAAGACATTTCTAACTGTGCAACCCAAAATATTGAAATCACTTGTTTGAGACTAGTAGCTAAGAACTTAGGAAGGACTTTACACACAATCTCAATCAATCAGCCAAATATTGGGCTTTTTGACGGGGTTGGGTTTCAGCCGAACCTTAGAATTTTTTTCCAGCGAACTGAACCCTACTCGGCTGCTGCTAGTTAGCTAACGTTAGCTTTCTAATTTCACCCACCCAACATGCCTTCTGTAGTGGAATGGCTTTAAATGACGACCAAAAACGCTCGTCTTTTACTGTGAACATTTACTGTTCAATGTGTTGCAGTTTAAAATTGTCACTCATCTGGCAATAGTGATGTGCTTTCCTACGATGTGAAATTGCATGTGAATTCAGCATTAAGTTGTTACATTTAACTATTTTAGAGGCTGTGGATGTTGTTTACTTCATTAATGTGTTTACTGTGTTAATGGACTGAGGATGGGAGTAGTATTCGGTATTCGGTTTCGGCAGAATCTTAACCAGTGGATTCAGTATTCGGCCGAACACCAAAAATCTGGATTCAATGCATCCCTACTTTCCAGTAGAGATAACATTACGTATGCGCTGTGTTTCTCCCTCACACAGGCTGCCTCCTTCTCATCCTCCCTCTGTTTCTCTCTTTCTCACACACAGACATGTTAGCTCTTTATCGCTGTCTCTCTTTCCTCGTCACACTCTCAAGGAATTTAAAAATGCCCCAAACCCTGTGAGAATAGGATTATAACAAAAACACATCTGCAGGTGAAATACTGTCTAGTTTTGAATTTGTTTTCCCACAGCCAGAGGATCTTGTTTACTGTACTTTCCTTTGAAAGATATAAGCACTTGATAAAGATGAGAATAACTTAGTAACTACAATTATTAGTAATAACAAGTGCACAACTTCAGATTTCAAATGCAACAAACCCCCACAAAGATACATCTTCAAAGAGACCTTGAAAACAAGCACATTATCCATCGCTATATCCTGATCAAAACACTCTGTCTGACCCATCCATCCATCCATCCATCGTCGTCCGCTTATCCGTGGTCGGGTCGCGGGGGGAGCAGCTCCAGCAGGGGACCCCAAACTTCCCTTTCCCGAGCCACATTAACCAGCTCTGACTGGGGGATCCCGAGGCGGTCCCAGGCCAGGTTGGAGATGTAATCCCTCCACCTAGTCCTGGGTCTTCCCCGAGGCCTCTTCCCAGCTGGACGTGCCTGGAACACCTCCCTAGGGAGGCGCCCAGGGGGCATCCTTACCAGATGCCCGAACCACCTCAACTGGCTCCTTTCGACGTGAAGGAGCAGCGGCTCTACTCCGAGCTCCTCACGGATGACTGAGCTTCTCACCCTATCTCTAAGGGAGACGCCAGCCACCCTCCTGAGGAAACCCATTTCGGCCGCTTGTACCCTGGATCTCGTTCTTTCGGTCATGACCCAACCTTCATGACCATAGGTGAGGGTAGGAACGAAAACTGACCGGTAGATCGAGAGCTTTGCCTTCCGGCTCAGCTCTCTTTTCGTCACAACGGTGCGATAAACTGAATGTAATACCGCCCACGCTGCGCCGATTCTCCGACCAATCTCCCGCTCCATTGTCCCCTCACTCGCGAACAAGACCCCAAGGTACTTAAACTCCTTCACTTGGGGTAAGGACTCATTCCCTACCTGGAGAAGGCACTCCATCGGTTTCCTGCTCTGTCTGACCCATTGTTTGAATTCCAAACTGCCTGAAACTCAATCACATAGTAGCCTACTCAGTTTGCATGCCACTAATCACAACCACTAATGTGAATGAGTTACCATGCTCCCACAAAGAAAAGATCCAGCTCTAAGGCAAGGACTCTCTGTCTGTCTGTGTCCTTCAATTGACTCGACAACCATTCATCTGATCGAGCACACACTTGGTGGGTGTATTGCTAAGGACCCAAGGCAGTGTCATGTGCAATTCTTAAGATCTACTGGATATATTTATTAGCAGTGCATTATGTTCTTACGGTGTATTGTATTACCTGTATTAACACTGCCGAATGGCATGTTGGGTACAGCTCGCTCTCCATTGCTGTCTACCCTAACCCTAACTCATTCAAGAACAGATGAAGAAAGAGAGACCAAGGACCTTTTTGGAATGTTCCCGGTAATAGGCCGGTCCCAAATATGTAGTTGTTGCACTGTAGCGAATAACGTGTAATTATGCCATGGCAAGTGTATTGCTCTGGAACCAAGGAAGTACATTGTCATGTGTGAAGTTGTTTGGATGAGTGGTTCTAGAGGAAGCTGCAAGCAGCGACATCTGAGGCCAAGCAATATCGACCCGTTCCTAACAGCCGCATTTTGAATGGGCACTGCACTAGTCACATTAAAACAACACAAGAGCCTGTGTGGGGCAGTTATTCTACAGGTAAAGACATGAAGTACGATCCAGGAAGGCCAGTTTGAGTAGCAAATTTACGAGTTGTGAGGCTTATCATACACCAAAACGCTGCAAAATGATTTCATAGACTATGAGGAAGGATTTTACAACTTCAGGACGTTTTTAAATCATCATGTCCTCCATTCCAGGGGAAAGCAGGGGATACAGAAAATATGGTTGTCAACATAAACTGGTAGAGCTAGCATGGCTAACAGGCTTACAAAAGCAGACTAATAAATTGTTAATTTGTACAGCTTCTTATCAAACACTTTACTGACATTGCACTCTCTACAGCGGAGAAACACCCCTTCTTCTCTGCTGCTTATATTATTTCACTGTGCAATTCTATAAACAATATTTCTTCCCAGGTGAGATGTCAATCCCACCCTCCTGTCACCAACTAGCTGGACATTGACGAACCTTGCAATTGTGCATGTCAATGTCAGATGAACTATGCATGAAGTGGGTTTATTTGCGGTCTGACTACACTGTTATACTGTCATGTACTCAAACACTGCCTGTGTCTCTAAGTTCACTGAAACCAGTATAACATTAAACATACCTCTCCAGCAAACATCTAGAAATGGTTTCTTTCTACATACTAGTTTAAACATATTTGCTTTTAAAAACATACCAGTATGCATACTGGTAAAATAAAACAACGAGGCATAACTTCTAATAATCTGGTCTTGAAAGCAGGTAGTCAAGAGTGAATCTTCAAATGTAGTGATGTTTTTGTGCAGGGGGTTACTCTTGCCGAAACACACAAAACGTGATTGGAGAGTCAGTCCCCTGCTGAATAAGCCTTGCCGTGGCAGACCATTCACTATTTCATGTGCTTAAAATCTTGCTGTCAGTCTTACAGTCTCATGCGTATCAAGGATTCAGTACTCTGTTGGCATAATAGTAAGAATGTCATTTTTTGTATTGATATGGAGATTGCCTCTCTTCTCAATGTATTTGACAAAATCGTATGTGAGATGTACTGGCTCTTCAGAATGAAAAGACTGACTGTAGTGGTTTCAGCTGGATAGTTTCAATCATGGTAAATGGATTTTGTAAATGCCAAAGTAACTGCTTTATAGATTTGGCTTCCCAGAGAGGAGAGCAAACTCATTTAGATGGGATATTGCTGACTGCCAAGACACCTCCATGCATTCACAAAACCAAACTAGGAGGAAATGTGGATTTTACTGTGTCCCTTTGTGATACATACACCTTCATATCCAATCTCTAACAGATCATTTCCAGAACTCTGCATCTCAATTACAGGGAGTGTCACTGTTTTCTTTAGCGATGTCGGTTGCAGGCAGCCTCTCATGTTTTCTTTCATTTGGTTTCTTCACTACATCCTTCCCTTTAGCTGTCAGCTATATTTTTAACTGTGGTAAATGCTAAATGTGCATTACCCCTGCACATTTCTGTATAAGTATGTCTTACTCTTAGGTGGCTATTAAGTAGGGCTAATTTTAGGCAGCGGGAGGTGCCTTTAAAGAGGAGAAAATCTTTGTAATTGAATTCAGACATCCAATTTACTTATACAAGTCTGTCACACTGATGTCCAATGCACGTATATAATTACGAAAAAAATAAAGCCCACTTAATAGCTTTTTCTGGAGCTTTCAAACACATCTTAAGTTCTTCATTAAGGGATGGGATTTGCTCAGTAGTCATGAAGATGGCTCAGTGTGATCACATCTGAGCCCCCTGAAAATCTGAGAGAAAGGCAATTGAATGCTCTGGAAACAGCAAGTAAGCTGACGCTTAAGATTCTTTGGCAATTTACAATGATGCCGTGTTGCGCAGGTTAAACGTCATGGGAGCATTCGTTTTTAAAAATGATTCTTTTGAGACATTGAAAAATATGTTTGCTGAGAGTAAGATATGAAGATTAATACCACTCTCATTTCTGCACTGGTAATATGAAGCTCAGCCAGCAGCCAGTTAGCTGTAGCTTTGCATAACAACTGAAAACAGAGGGAAACACCTAGCCTTCAAGGCTTCAAATTAATAATAGCAAGGGCTGTAGTAGATATTGATTTGCTTAGAATGTGCAAGGTAAACCCCAGCAACATGTTTCACTTTTGCAGAAAAGACTGAGGGATTGCATTTAGCTATAGAGGCAAGGGTAGCAGCCTCCAAAATAAACGACAAGATAAGTCAGTAGTGCATGCCCTTTACAATGACACATAGACAACCTTTCTGATAGGGCACCACCAAGTCAATGCCTAGACAAGAGGGACGAGTGAGGGAGGAGCCACGTTACGTTTTCACTTTCACTAGCAAACACATCATAGCCACGCCCTAAAACACCCCCTGCTTTATCGCAGATTTTAAAATCAACGAGACCATAATTCAAAAAATGAACATCATTCTGTATTGCAGAAGACTTAAAACTAGCGATTGGGACCATAAACTAATTATGAAAATGTTTACTGAAGTAATAAATCAAGTGAGAAGTGGGTCACTTTCTCATAGACTTCTACAGAAACCGACCTCCTTTTGCAACCGCACGTGTCTCCGCCTGCTGGCATTCAGATAGAATGCAGGTTAAAGGCACTTCCGCATTTGCAGCAGTTCACCGAACCGGATGCTTTGTCCATTAAAATGAACAGTCTATGGCTTAGATTCAGGCACAAAAACAAAAGTTAGGTTCAGGGAAGCATCATGATTTGGGTTAAAATAAGTACTTTAACAAGGTTAGGGGAGCTTCATGGTGACACTACTAATATACACATGGTTAAGGTTGGTAGTGATGGGTGGACTGACTCTTTTCACAGAATCAGTTCATGTAAATGAGTTGAACCTTTCAAACCTTTTGTTTTTTGCAAAATATGGCGTCAGTTATTCAGTGACACAGTCCGTAATAATGGTATATGCGCTTCAGCTTCTACAACACAGCTGCTGCCCGCCCCATAAAACTCTTCAATGCATATACCAGTCATCATAAGTTTACATTGATAAAGATAAAATGTATATTCTTAATGCATGACTTAGGCCTAAAGTTTATGAACCAACTGTAGTCGGAAGAACGACCATTTAAGAAGCATGTGAATGCACCGTTAATCTGCCGTGGTCCGTGCTCCCATCATAATTAATCCAGCCCCTGAATGCAGTGAAATTAACAAAATGGCATCAAATTGAGAGCCACAGTTGAAGATACTCAGGTTTGCATTAGGTAGCAGAACTCTTGCACAGACTAAACACAGACGTTACCGTATATGGCCCTCACTATGGAAACACTTAGCTGTTTGATGTTTATTGGAATAGCTGCTGTTTAGGTGTTAGAAACAGTCATCAACAGAAACAGGGTTCAGAGAAGCATTAAATGATAGTGATTGTATTGGGTGCTGATTCATTGGTGTACAGTATGTTCCTCTCCACTGACTGGGAACAAACTGCCAGCAAACATGTATCCCTCAGCCTGAAATAACACTGAAGTACTCTGGATGTACAGCTCTCTTCTGTTAAAAAAAATGCTACCAGAATCTGTTGGCACAATTCTGTCGCAGAAAGAAAACGATTCTCTCAGGACTGACTGGGATATTGTAGCAGGGAATACAGCCATTTCTCAAAAGGCAATTTCCTCACAATAGCGTCAGCCATTCTGATTCCTGGGGAAAGGCTAACATCATTTCGTCACTTGATTAATTGTTATGGGAAGAGGTAGTGATATGACAATCTCATATTCACAGTGCGGGAACAAGCAAGGCTTATTTTTAGAGCAGGCAGCAGCCAGGAGTCACATTTAACTGAGATTCCTAAACAAGGTGGCAGAAGTCGTCTCTGTTGGCTGTTTCTGCTCAAAGTGAAGTTTTTTTTTTTAATCTATTCCGGTCTAAATACCTTCAGGGGTCATATGAACTTATGGAGAGAGGGTTGGTGGTAGCATAATCTAATAATGAGCAATTAACTATATCCAGTTGTAATTACAGTTCCCAGACAATTAAGTTCAGTATGATGAATGTCAAATGTAGACTTACTGAGTTATCCAAGTAAATGGAAATGAGTTTCTTTAGTTTGAGTAAGGATTCCATTTTCCTTCACTGCTCCTAAGAGTTGGTGAAGTGGGCATGTTTGGAATATATTGATGATTAAAATAGTTCTTTCCAATCAGGGCTTATTGTTACAATCAAAATTACACTACAAGTATGAGAGAAACATCAGCACATCTGTGAAGCTGTAATGCTCATTGTAAAGAAAACCACACATAATAGATATACTGTATGTCTATGGTATTGCGCAAATAACATTTTTCCACTGAATCACTTATCAGTTCAAGAGTTGTTGAGACATTTTACTTTGAACCACATGTGTCAGCTTGCTAGTTTTGCCAGTCAGGTCAGGGAGGCAATCAAGGATTCATCCTCCAGGGACAATGAATGTCTGTACAAAAGCTCATGGAAATCAACAAACTAACATTGCTGTCTCTAATGCATGGTTAAAAACACAAAATTGGTGCATTGTAAAGGGAACTGAAACTGCGTCAATAAGTCCAGCACAAAGCATTCTTAGGGCAGTCACTCTTGAGCAGGCCCGCCGTCAGGGGCGGTCAAAGAGTACAGATGAGGGAGGGGGTGGGGCATGCCAAGGTCTATGGTGCTAGAGTTATTTGTGGATGAGGGGCCCAATTTAGAAAATTGTGTCCCCTGTCCAGCCTCACTGGATTATACCCACAAAGTATTTCAACCGACACATGCTTAATAATTGAGTGTTTTCTTAAGCCGATCCCCGTTTTTGAATAAGTCAAAAGCAATTGGCCATGTCAGAGATCTTTATGATTATTCTCATCTGTTCCCTGGAAACTGGTGATGTAATTATGAGTGAGAGACTGATGCTAATTAACCTTGGTAGAGGTGAAGGAGCTGTGAGCTGCTGTTGTTTTAACTAGTGAACTAGTGTGTCTCAGCCGTGATTAATCATCGGAGGCCTCAGGTCTGTCAGTAAACACGGCGAAGGACACCTTGGGGGGCTGATATAGGTATGGTACAGGGAAACGCAGGTATGAGCTGGAATTTTTATTTTATTTTTTGCTTTGGGCTTGTTCAGCCCCATGGGGCGGTTTTCAACAGCGATAGCTTGATGGGGTTCCAGCCTCCTCACAGAAATGTCAAGCAGAGGGCATCTGAAGAATTAATTTAAACACAAGTACAGGGTGTATCCCAAGGCGCATCAGTGAGGTAATTACATGTTTTCCCATTATTCATATGCAGACAGACATGCATATGGCAGTGGCATTCCTGTGTAGATATGCTGCAAACTGTGAAATGGTTCCTCACTCTTGATGCTGTAAATAGAACACGAAAAGGTCTTCCGTGTTTGAACAGAAGGAAGTCATAGCATTGTGGTTTCTGTTAATGCACATTCAGTTTGTTGTATCCCTTTGAACACTTCCCATTAAAGTGCATCTCCAGATTATTCTGACCTGTATTGTATTTTCCAATGTTTTTATACAGTATACATGTATGTGTTATTAATGCTATACTAAAGCCAGAAGGCATGGTTTGTTTTCGTACTTTTGACAAATAGTTTCTTTCAATTCCAACAACCCTCCAACTAAGATGACAAAATATGACTGACTATGACTAAGGCATACTTGGTTAAGTTTAGGCATAGAGCATGTTTTAGGTCAAATCAACTCCTTCGTTAAGGTCAGGAAATTTTTGCTATTATGGTTAAATGAAATGAAATTTTACTTGGTTATGGTTGGGGATAATTGTGGTAATGGTTAAGAGGAATCAACATAGGCTGTCGATAAACAATAGGAAGCAAGCAGCAGTCTCCCCTGTCAAAGTCCAATGTTTAATTGATCCATCCTAACACCCCAATATGAATCGTTTAGAGATAATTTCCTGCTGTTTTTTTTTCTTTTGGGAGGACTGTCTCTTTAATTTTTAGTATATATCGCCAACACCACTGCATAGATCAGAGATCATGTAACAACACTAGAGACCTAAAGTAGCAAGCAATATAAGCAGTAGTGTTATGCTGGGACAGAACTGACTCAAACGCATAGCTTGAAAAGTGAACAGGTTTATTTTATTGAAGGGAAAGGGAAGTGGGAAGGCAGACGCCCGGGACCGTGAAGCAGCTGAGGGGAAACTCGAGGGCGAGGATACTCGGGGAAGCACGGGGAAGCCGGAACCGAGGAGCCGAGGGGGAGACACAGACGCTGGAGAGCCGGGGAAACGAGGAGAGGCTGGTTGGGAGCGGAGATGGAGGCAGGTGAAGCAGAGCGTCGTGGGAGGGGGACCAAGAGGTGAAGCCAGCTGACCGGAGATGACAGATGGGTTGGAGATGGTGACTGCGGGGGGAGAAACACAAAAGGTGAGTAAATACAGAGCTAGGAAGAATACAAAGTTCACAATAAGGCTTGCTGCGAGTTTCACCAGGGTGACGGAAGCAACGATCAAGCAAAGATGGTCTGTTGAGCCGGGGTTGAAGTACTGGTCTTGATTGTAGATGGGAAGCAGGTGTGAGTGGCGGGAGAAGGGGATGGTGGATGATTATCAGGTGTGCGTGGTCAGCTGGCAGGAACAGGCAGGAAGAGAGAGGGGGAACACAGCAGAGAAAAGAGGACAGGGCAAACCTAAAAAGGAAATAGTAAACAACACCAGACGGAAAATAGTAAACAAAACAGAAAACTCACAGCCAGCCGACCCCAACCATCACAGTACCCCCTCCTCAACGGACGCCTCCAGGCGGACCGCCAGGCTTGCCCGGGTGGGCCCTGTGTTAGGAGGGATTTGTTGAGGATCTGGCTGCCGGGAATCCATGACCGTTCTTCTGGCCCGTAGCCGGCCCAGTCCACGAGGTACCAGTAACCCCGACCTCTACGTCGCACATCCAGGAGGCGGCGTACCGTATAGGCCAGGTGGCCGTCGATCATCCATGGAGGGGGAGGCAGTGCCACTAGGGCTGAGAGAGGACTGGTGGAGACCGGCTTGAGTTGGAATACCGGGTGGATCTTGAGATGAGGTCGGAGTTTGAGTCTGATGGCGGTGGGATTCAGGACAGCTTCAACGGGATATGGACCCACAAACCGGGGAGTGAGCTTCTTAGAGGTAGTCTGAAGCAGGAGGTCCTGGGATGAAAGTCACACCTTCTGGCTTGGTTAGTAGACGGGATCTGGTCTCCAATGATTGTCAGCCAGGCGTTTGTTCCTGGACGCCGTGCGTTGCAGGGCTGCCCTGGCCTCCCTCCACACTCGTCGACACCGCTGAAGGTGAGACTGGACAGACGGAACTGCCACTTCCAATTCCAAGGCCGGGAAAAGCGGAGGCTGGAACCCCATGGTGCACATGAAGGGGGACATCCCAGTGGCAGCGCTGATGAGGGAGTTGTGCGCGTACTCAACCCAAGAGAGATGGGAACTCCACGAGGAGGGGATACGGCACGCCACACACCTGGTTGGCCCGCTCGGTCTGCCCGTTCATCTGAGGGTGGTATCCAGATGACAAGCTGACTGTAGCTCCGAGGGCTTGGCAGAAGGACTTCCAGACTTGTCATGTGAATTGGGGTCAGAGGGATGAAGTGGACTGACTTGGAGAACCGGTCTACAATGGTGAGTATGACAGTGTTGCCATGGGAGTTTGGCAGACCGGTAACAAAGTCCAGGGCGATGTGGGACGAGGGCTGACCGGGGACCGGGAGGGGGCGGAGCAGACCGGCAGGCGTCTGATGGGATGGCTTGGCATGGGCGCACACCTCACATGCTGCCACAAAGTCACAGCATTCATTCTTGGCAGTGGGCCACCAGAACCGTTGGCGGAGCAGGAACAGGGTTCTGGCCGTACCCAGGTGACAGCTGAACCTGGAGGCGTGCACCCACTGGAGGACCTGGGAGCGGACACTCGGAGGGACGTAGAGGCGATTGGGGGGGGTGGGTGGTACCAGGGTTGGGGTCCGTGGACTGGGCACGGCGGATTCCACTTCACAGACCAGGGAGGTGACAAGGCAGGAACGGGAAGGATGAGGTCTGGCTGGTCCAACGGGTCATCTGGGGAATGGAGACGGGACAGGGCGTTGGGTTTGGTGTTGCGGGATCCAGGGCGGTAAGATCAGCATATTGTCAAGGTAGACAAATACAAAACGATGCAAGAAGTCACGGAGAACGTCATTAATAAGGGCCTGGAAGACTGCGGGGGCGTTAGTGAGGCCAAAGGGCATGACTAGGTATTCGTAGTGACCCAGCGGGGTGTTAAATGCAGTCTTCCATTTGTCCCCCTCCCGGATCCGCACAAGGTGGTAGGCGTTTCTAAGATCTAACTTAGTAAACTCGGCGGACCGGGAGAGGGACTCAAAAACGGAATCCATCTAGGGGAGTGGATATTTATTTTTCACAGTAATGGAGTTGAGCCACCGGTAATCAATACATGGCCGGAGGGTGCTTTTTGACACAAAGAAGAAAACTGCGCCTAACGGGGATGAGGAAGGGCGAATGATACCGGCAGCTAGTGAATCTTTTATGTACTGCTCCATAGCCTCCCTCTCCGGACGAGACAGATTAAACAGGCGACTGGAAGGGAGGGGCGCGTCCGGGAGGAAGGCTATGGAGCAGTCGTAGGGGCGGTGGGGGGGCAAAGACAAAGCATGGTCTTTGCTAAAGACCATGGCGAGGTTGTGGTACTCAGGGGGAACGAGGGACAAATCAGGGGGACTAGGAGAAACGAGGGGTTGAGAGGACTTACCGGGGGCTCGAGCTGACAAAAGGCAGGAGGAATGACAGGCTGTACTCCAATTTCTGATCTTCCCCCGCGCCCAGTCCACGTTGGGATTGTGGGTGATGAGCCAGGGGAGTCCGAGAACAATGGGTGAGACAGGGGAGGAAAAGAGGTGGAATGACAGGGACTTGTGGTGGTTGCCGGAGGTAAGGAGCTGGAGAGGAGTGCAGTGAGTGACCGTGGTGAGCGACTGACTGTTTAGACTGGTGGCGTGAAGGGGAGTGCCGAGGGGAATGTGAGGGATGGAGAGCTATCGAGCGATTTCGAGATCCAAAAAGTTTTTGTCAGCGCCGGAATCTACCAACGCCCCCAGCGGGAGCAGGAGGCTCATTCTGATGTAACAAAAACTCAATTATTCTTATTTTCCGGTGATTCTTCACTGAATAAATCCTACTTATTAATATGATATTCCATTTCTGCCAATAGATTGCCCTAAATCCTACGCACTTAACCTTTAACAGAAAGTTTTTTATAAAACAGAGATTTATGAAGCATTGATTTTCTTTGACGTTTCCAGTTGTTCATGTATAAGAGTCCTATTTTGTGGCATTTAACAGAACAGACTATTTCTGATAATGTAATGTGGAAGGAAAGAATTGCTCACTGTGATCTACAATAAATCTTATGATGCAGATGTCATGCTATCCCCATGTTTTAAATGTTCAAAGTATTTGGCAAGTCCCATTGCTGCTGTTACAATTATTCTCCTAGTTCTACAAACTGTCCTCGCTTCTCTCTCATTAAACCTTATAGATGTTTGAAAAAGCATGACGATAGTTAAATGCCAAAGCTGTGATTCTGCATTGAACATTCAGTACTTGTAACCACGTGTCTTTACTTACCTGCACACCTCGATTGATGTTATCCCCCTGATACTTTCTCCCATCTTCCCCGTAATTCCTCTTTGTGCAGATAAATAAATAGCTTTGAAAGGTTTTAGGCCTGTATATTATAGTGCAAGCGTGCAAACTAAATGGTGTGTTCAGACTCCTGCAGCGTGGGACCATCAGAGGCCCTCCAGCACAATCTCATTATAAACATCCCTCTGTTTATTCCCTAAACTGAGGGAGCTATTATCAAGCATGTGGCACGTTGTCATCCTCATCCACAGATGAACTTGTTTCCTCCCGTCTGAAACCGTACCCCAGTCATGTGCTGAGAGCCCAAGTGACAGGCCATCACTCTTCATCTCCAGCGACCCAGAGCCAGACAGGAGTTTGGAATGGGTGTCACTGTTACCAGTTTTGTCAATCATGACAGCCTCTATACCGCCTTAATGCTGCACAGATGGTGTGTTGCTGCATGTCCCCGTTTGTCAGTGACAGGGTCTTTGCCCATGTGAGGTGACTGAGTTTTAGTTTGTTTCAAACTACAGAATGTTTGAAGCAATTTAACTCTTGCAGTGTTCAATACTCTGCAGAATAACTGGCAGAGATGAATCAGCCAAAATGCTGAAAACCTCACAACAAAAACAAAAACAAACATAATGAGCTGCATCTGTCCTCAAATGGTATATTTTGTTAAGAATCAAGTGTAGACTTGGTTCCAAGTTTGTTGATACATTTCTCTCTTTGCTCTATGTTTAACCCACCTGTGTATCATACACCTTTTTTTGACTGCTGGACTTTGATATTGTCCAGAAATTTGACTTTGACTTCTACACAATTATATTAGAATTGATTTATAGTATAGTATATTTAGAGAATGATAGTTTTCGCTTTAGAAGAACTGGTTAAGACTCTCTACTCCATCACCAAATTGTTAGTACACGTTGTGTAAGGGAGAGGACATGCTTTAAAAGGGGATTGAAAGGAGCAGGTGTGATTGCCCGGGACTGTAACGGGCTACATACCTATCTATAATATATGGTAATGGATTCTTATATCCCACCCCGTGTCCTAACCGTAACCCTCTGGCAACAAAAATACCAAAAGTGCATTAGCATGCCCTTGAAGCATGAGGCACTGCACACCCAAAATAGCACTCCGTCATCTCTGATTTCCGTCAGGTGCATCACCTACCCGAATGGCATAACTTCTACCTTACGGCTTCTTTGTAAAATGAGTTGTTTTGACATTAATATAAAATATTATTTAA
The DNA here is from genome assembly GCA_023631565.1 of Gymnocephalus cernua. Classification (NCBI taxonomy): domain Eukaryota; kingdom Metazoa; phylum Chordata; class Actinopteri; order Perciformes; family Percidae; genus Gymnocephalus; species Gymnocephalus cernua. The sequence continues at coordinate 26,467,608 of CM042434.1, read as the reverse complement.
AAATTCTATTGAGGCTAACAGACACATTGGAAGAACTCAAATGCTTTCACTTGGTTAAAGAGTAACTTTGGTTCTTTTCAACCTGGACCCTATTTTCCTATGGTTTTGTGTCTAATGGGAACAACAATTTTTGAAATTGGTCCAGTGTTTACCAAGACCGCTGCAGTCGGCAGCTGCGAAACAAGCTGCAATGAACCATTAATGGGCAATTGCGCACCTACAATTTACATCCACTACAAGTGCTTGTTTCAACCCTTTTTCTTCCAAGAGTATTTGTTTAACACGAAACAGCCTTGAAAGTGCTGTCGCCAAACCCACCAGACTCCATTTAAATATACAGTCATTTTATCATCTTGAAATTCATTCAAAGTTGTCTAGGTTTTTCTTTCTACTGTTCTAAGAATCATCACTCTGGTCTGGTAGAAATAAACCCTTAATTCACCCATTTACATGTGAAATATGCTGGCTCTATACACGCTTAAAGTATTGTTTACTTAAAGGAGTCTGTTGAGTTTGGCGATGGTGGTTTTGGGGCTGTTTCTGGTTAACAAAAAGGTCTATCTCGGTAGGAATCCTTTCCATAATGTAGTCAGACAAATGCCCCCTGTGGTTACATTGAAGCCTGTATAGCGGCTGCTGACTGCAGCGGTCTTGCTCAATACTGGAACAATTTAAAGAAAAATGTTAGTCACCAATTAGTCACTTAGACACAAAAACATGGGAAATATGGTCCAGATTTAAAAATACTTAAGTTAGCCTTTAAGATGCAGACTTGGGTTGGTTTTAATTTTGATAAACCACTGCAGGAGTAAAGTACCAGACCCATATTTTTTAATATAAAGCAGGTCGAGGTCCTGTATAAATACTGTGAAAGTATCAAAACACTCAATCCACAGAGAAATGCACTCAGCGCTTTCTTGGAAACTGTGCCATTACAGTGCCTATACAGCCATTTCCTAGCTGCAATGATGGTACAGAGATGTCCAGAGTGCAGATGCGGAAGACCTGGCAACACTGACCAATCTAAGCAGACTGGGCTATTTCAGAACAGCTCCTAAAATGGAGTGTTTCAGACAGAGGGTGAATACAGGTATATTCAGACAGACAGTATGAGAAAAATAATGTGCTTTTTGAACATTTAATCATGGAAACATGTTCCAGTTAGTCTCGCATTGCCAGACCTTCTGCCACAGAGCTGCGGAGAAGGGTCTGGCTAGTCCACACAGCATTCCGGGATGGGAGAAAAAGTGCTCTGGTTTATTGGCATTTCTTTAAACTAGGGCTGTCAGTTAAATGCGTTATTAACGGCGTTAACGCAAACCCATTTTAACGGCGTCAATTTCTTTATCGCGTGATTAACGTTCTTTTGGATCTAGCTAGACCGGAAACAAAACAACAGGCACGCGTTCTTTAACTGTCTATGCAGGCACGCCACAGCCGCACACACTTTTGGGCATGTGAGCCGCGTAGCTGGTAGGCTTGTGACAGCGATTAGCTTCGGGCAAGTAGCGACTCTAGAGTCATAGTGAGAGAAACAAAGTGTCTCCCCTGTTCTTTCTGACCACGGTGGGAAACCTGGAGCAGGAAAAGTTAAGTTGATTTTACGTTGTTTATGGAGAAGGACAACCAGGAAATGAGTCGGGGGAAACTGTCTATGGGGAAATGCAACGCTACCAAACTACGCCCACGACAGTCTATGATGACCAGCCACGCTCGCCTCAGGCATGAGGCAGTACTATCTGCAATGGAAAATGGAGGACGGGGCACCGCGGCCGAGCCGAGTCTAGAGCAGTTACCATGTAATGGAAAAACGCCATAACATTACGCTTCGAGTGGATGGCAAGCGCAAGACGTGGAAATGGATGCCAATAAGATTCTGAATGGAAAGTTTACTTTTAAAAAGTGTGGAGCGGCAGAGCCTCTTATGGCATGGATGACTGTCTTCAGGAATGGTGGTCCACACATGAAAGGACACACAGTTGAAGGGGCTATTTGTGTGTCAAAGTATTTTTTTTACCCTTTTATTAATGAACAGTGTTACATTGTGTGACAGATTATAAGCTCCAAGTGTGAATGACTGCTCCAAGTGAGAATGTTAGGCCCGTTTCACATAGGACGCGCAAGCGGCAGCGCTGCGCTATGAAACCCATTATTGTCTATGGCTTGCGCGCACAACAGCTGATCTTCCGCTGCGGACTACAGGTTGATTTTAGCTGTCAGCATCTCCCAGAGCTGTACGACACAAGTCCGAGGTCGTACAGAGACCTCGGACGCAAATCTTGTGTTTATGTGTCCAAAGTAAGTATTTATACCAGTGACCTAATCAAGCTGACAATATATATGCCATTGTTTATACCAAGATAGTGCAACTGCTTTGTGTTGTTGTCCATATTTAACAGTTCACTCTGTAAGTATAGTCTAATGAACAATGCACATGAGCACTATTCCATATATGTTAAGTAGCCTATATACATTTCTGATCTGAGAAATGCGCTAAAGCAATGGAGAAGAACTGTAGCCTACTGTTGTGAGCTGCAAAAACCAAATACCAAGTTGATTATATATGGCTCCATACAGGTACTTGTAAGATATATTTGTATGTTTACATTATGTAAAATATGTTTGGACTGATTGACACGTCATGTTCGTTTTCATTGAAGTAGGTAATATGCCTTTACACAGAATAATTACCCATTAACAAGCGTATGTAAACTCCAGTTTTGGAGGAATTAATTGTACTACATATGTATTAAATAAAGTGTTTTCCAGAGTATGAATGGATGATGATGAATGTATGAATTTAGGCAATGACTGCAGACCTCTTACTTATGTATGTAAAATGCAATGACACGTAGTGTTAAAATGCACCATCTTATTTAGAAATTAAAATAATCCACACGTCTTCATCTTCATTTTCTTCATTTATTTATTTTTAAACAGGGACAATGTACAATATACATTAACCTTAGACAGGAGAGATGCATTTTACCAGGTTGTAGCACTTGTGCTAATTTCCACCTGTAGTCCCTGGGCAGGCTGATGTCGACAAATAAATTTACTAACACTTTTATCCCAAAACCAACATTAACATGATGGGAGAGCCGGGACAGTTGAAACGCGGGACAGATGAAACATTCCAGTTTTCTCCGAGTGCAATGATGATAGACAGACTTCCTCAGGTCAACACATAGAGCATGTTAACCTCCTTCTATCAGCCAAATATCTTCATGTTATTTCCTTTAATCACGGAGTTACAGGCGATAAACCAGTTTTGATGGTCGAAAGTAAACTTCATTAGCAGTTACATTTTTTTGATTATTAATGAGTGTTTTTCATTTAAAGGTTTGACTACATGCTTATTCAGTAGACCATTTAGTGTCCTCCACAATCCCAGACTTTCATATTGCATACTTGTTTACATGGAAAGCAAAACAGGTTATAATGGCATCTATGTCGGGACAGTTGAAACAGCTGTTTCAACTGTCCCCTACCTGGCTGTAACTCCATGTATTTTAAGTAAATGCACAAATATCTGTGTTTATACAATAATTTATGGAGGTGAGACATGGAAAAGCAGTTTTATAAAAATGAAAATATATTTGAGTCCACCAGGTAGGGGGTCGAGTTTCCCCATGTTATCCTATGGAGACTGACGGGCTGTGTGTAGTTAAGGGCAGTTATGTGGATGTGCAGTGCCCTAACCCACGTAAAAAACGACATTTTCCACAATAGACATACATAATAAACATTATATAAATGGGAACACCTAATGTTCTAGCTATAAAAATGGCAGAATCATCCACAGTGCATGATATTTCAATAACCGCTTCATACGCGCTTCATGATGACGGCAATGAGTTGTTAACAGACATTCACAAAGACGTAAAGCCCAGCAACAATCTATCTAAAATAACACCTTTTGGGAGTACCATTCAGGATATGTAGTAAAATATTAAAGTTGTGGGAAGTTTATATGGCTTAAACTGTGTGTTTGATCCGTCCCCGCATGCTGTTTTAGTCGTCCTGAGTTTCAACTGTCCCGGCTCTCCCCTACCCTTCATTCATTTACAGATATGCTCCCACATACACATCAGTTACTATACATTATGTGAACATGTTTGTTTTAAAAGAAGCCATTTATTTATTTATTTTATATTTAGAGGAGTGGAAGAAAAGGTGGAAGAACTTAAGGGACGGGTACATAAAGGAGAGGAGGCAACAGAGAGACAAAAAAGTGATGCAGGGGCAGACCAACAAAGTACTTGGAAGTACTTTTCCATACTGTCTTTTCTGGAGCCACACGTCAGGGAGAGACAGATTGCCAGACGCTTCGTTGTAGAACTGGACTATTGGAATGTTGTTCGTATCCGGGAAATCGTAGAACTGACTCTCGTCAGCAGACTGTCAAATTGCTCCCTGTTGAGCCAAAAGTAGCGCTGGAACCAGTCAAAGTGCGGAGCTCCTTCACCAGCCGGAATTCCCCCAGCTGCTGTCTGGACCTGAGGGCCTCGTGCACCCACACCCTTGTTGCTGCGGCTGCCTTCCTCCGTCTTCTCCTCCTCTCAATCAGGGCAAGTGCCAAGGCTTTCTTTTGGTTGACAGAAAGAAACATCTTCGCCACCAAATCACAGGTGTATACACAATGTCGCATGTAATGCACATCTGATGTCAACACCGGACGGACGCAGTCGTGACGTGCATTTAAATATTGTCACATGTAAATTTCGAAACTCTGCCTCCTCTGCGCTGAGCCCGCTGAGCCCCGCGGCAAGCACAACAAAAGTTATTAAGTAGTTATATAAGTAAAAGTTATTTTGTTTTGTTATTTTGTGAAATTGACATTGATATGCCAATGTTGTTTTCAATAAATAAATAAAAAAAACATTTGCACAAAGCAAGCCAATCCACTTTTCCATGTTAAGAGCATTAAAATGAGAAAACATTATGGGACAAAAAGAAATCAAGGGACATTTAAAATAGATAAAAATGTGCGATTAATTGCGATTAATTATGAGTTAACTATGACATTAATAACATTATGACATTAATTGCGATTAAATATTTGAATCGTTTGACAGCACTACTTTAAACCAATCACAATCTTCTTGGGCAATGTTAAGCGCCAGATAGAACCAAGGCGCCTCTGCAAAAATAGCCTTGAGAAGGAACTTGTTTTGGTGGAACGTGTATGTTCAAAGGTTGTTTTAGTCGTGCAACAGAACATTTTGATTCCACAGATAGTGTCGCTAGCTGTCTGGATTTACCCTGCAGAGATCTGAGAGACAGCTAACCATAGTCCTCAGAAATCAAGTTTAAAATTACAACCCAAAGACAGCGGACGGTAATGAAAATCCGGCCGAAAAGAGTGAAATCTGATGGATCAGTCCGGAGCAATCCAGGAAGTGGAACGTTGTGGATATAAACTATGTTTCAGTAGAAACCCAAAATACAAGTATGAACCTGAAAATTGGCATAAAATGGGACCTTTAAAAAGTTCCTTATGATTGGATTAATTTACTGAGAAAAACAAACGGTTCTTATAATATCAGTCTCTTGTCCTACTGTGCTCAGTTTGAAACTTTTTTAAAGTTAGTCAAATGTAATTAATGTTTCACAGCACATGTTTTCCGTCTATATGACTATGGTCTCTATATTTATATTCAGTTAGCTACAAGATGAATCTAAATTAAGATTCATATTCCTCTGTGGCTTAATTAAGTAGTCTGGAACACAAGAACATGACTTTACACAGAAAGCCATTGCACTGTACAGTGCCTGCTAGCAAAACCACTGTTATGTGTGTGGGAGCTGGCTGGTTTTGCACCAATATATTCTGCATTCACCATTTTAACTTAGAAATTAGGCATTTGTGGTAATTGTGTCATTGTTAAATACTGCAATACACTGTAACAGATCAAAGAGGAAAGTTAAAAAAAAAGAATGATAAGCCTTGTAAGCTTTCTAACATTAATGTGATGGTGAATGTGTAGAACAGCCTACAGGAGAATGCTATGACCTTCTTTCTGGAGCAATGAACAATACTTAACTAATGAGTTAATAATAAGCGTTTATACATATGGGCTTATAGTTTCACAGCATATACTGTATGGTAATTTTCTAAAGTGAATTTTCTTTTCATCTAACTAATTCACATGTTTTATTGATGACTTACTTCACAGATTACTGGAGTTTTACTCCCTCATTTATTAAAACAAAGTTGCCCGTTTGGGTTTTTGCTCTCTTTCATCTTAGAGCAGGTAATTTGCTGCCGTCCTCACCTGCTCACCTCGGCTTGTTTGTCTACATTACTGCTTTCAAAGGCTTCGCTGTGCAGTATCTCAGTACGGCTCATTATTGTAATAAGCGTCTCAAGTGTAAACATTACTGTTAATAAATGCAACAACCAAAAAGCAGAGCTGCACTTTATTTGGTCTGAAAGATTTTTCAGCTTCGCCGGTATTCCTGTGCCATTGGACAGACATCAAACACTAATGTAGCTATTATTTCATTAGCAACATTCTTTTTGATCGTTCCTTTACAGTCAGAGGTAATAATAACTCATTAGTAAGTAGGTTGAAACATTGGGTTACACTTTACTTGAAGGTATCTACATAAGAGTGACATGACACTGTCATGAACGTGTCATAAACATTATAAACAAGTCGTAAACGTTTATGACATAACGCTTCTTTTATTAAGTGTCATTCGGGTTTTTTCATGACAAGTTAGGGTTAGGGTTAGAGTTAGGGTTAGGGTTAGGGTTCATGTCACTCTTATGTAGATACCTTCAAGTAAAGTGTTACCAAATATTGTTTGGGCAACAGGTAGGTCAAATATGTTACTTTTTTCAAGTATAATTTGTTACCTGGCAAGGATGACAAGGTCTATCTAAACAATATTTACATACCATTTATACATTGAAGGAGTTATTGGTCCCTGTAATCAATCCTCTTCTCCATACTGTAGCTGACCTTGAAGTGATCCCTTCAAGTGCGAGTACAGTGAGAAATCCACATTCTGTTCTCAGTCCTTGTAGAAATGCATTCTAAAGTTTATCCAAAGCTAACATCAGACCCTAGTCCCGATTATTCAAATGAGAGTGGGTCTATTTGCCGAGGCAGTTGCATGTAGGTTTGCTGCAAACATGCATTTGACTGCCAGAAAGTATCGCTCCACCATGACTCAGCAAGGAACCACTACAGGAAAAGTGTTTTTTAAAACTTTAAATACGTTTTTAGAACGAAAGTGCTTTCTACAAACCTCATAAATGAGAAAAAGGTTTGCTACCATTCAAACTGTTAAAGGGATTCACTGTGTTCCCCATAAAACTTTAAAACATGTTTTCATTATTTTAAATAATTGTTTACATCCGTGTTTTGTAGCTTTCAGTCTTTTTTTCTGCCTATTGCAGCAGCAATTGCTACACATCTTTTTGCCTTTAACAATTGCCTTTAACTGGCGAAAGTAATGTATATAGTGTCACGTGCATCCTTACATGTGTGCACATTGCAAACGACATAGGGAACCACTCTGCTGAACAGTGCTGCTAGTGTTCAAAAACTCAATGAGTTATCAGGACTTGGTTAGGCTGTAGAAAAACGGCACACAGTTGACTGCTCTGACTGTAGAAAGACAATATCAATCATATCAATAATTAGAACAGAAAATGTTACTACAAAATGCCACAAGAGTATTTTTTTGATATGCCAGTCTGAATCTAGAAACTGTCAAACATGTTAAAGATTCTTATTGCAAAGCAGACAATTTTGGCCAAGTCCTTAACACTGCTGTGCTATTTCCAGACACAGTGCTGTAAGGGGAGCGATGTCGACTTTTCACTGACAGATATGTGAGTCAGTTAGAAGTTGAGATCACGGTGTCGCCTGCAAATTGAACAGCTACCGGAGCGCCATGTGCGGCTGATGCAAAGTTTCTCTCTCACCCAAATGAACCCTGCGTTTTGACAGATACTCTTCAGTGAGAAAGCACAGCAACAGTGCTGTCCATGAATGTTGTTTATGCAGAGAAAAAAAAAAACGATTTGCTTTTTTGGTTACTCGTGGAAATAATGACGTAACATTGATTTTGTTTCACGTTAGGGTTCAATCCCGTCAAGAGCAAGAGAAACCAAACATTTCAATATAATTGGTAATTGATTTCCCCTTGAGTGTGGACCTTGTAGCTCTTGGAGGATTTATGGCTGGGTGTTTGTGTTTGGATGGAAGCTCTTCTGTGTTTTCAGCCCATGAAATGAAATTGCATTCGTCCACAGGGGATGTTAATGGAGCTTTGTAAAACTGGCATGCAGACACTGAATTAACCTGAATTAATCAACCACCCTGACACTCTCACTCTTGTGTTTCCACAGACAAAGCTTCCATGAAAGAAAAAGGACGTCTAAGCTACTTGAGTTATGTTCCTCCAGTACTGAGACAGGTGGAAATATATAGTGGCTCTTTACTTTTTCAAACAGTGTTTTCAATGTGTGATGGCAGATTCTCACACGACTGTTGTGTGTTTCAGTGATCTAAGTAGGGGGACTAACTAAAAATAGAACACCATAATTAATGTATTACTATTAATCATTCATGGATTTGCTGTAACAAGCAGAGGCACAGCATGTCAAAAGAAATGTGGCTAAATAATTAAACTCCAGAGAGAAAAAAAGAAAAATAATGATTTTGTCGTGCAGAAGATTTCCCTTCAGTAGACGGACTGGATTGTTCCCCTGATGGCCTCTCTGTAGACTAAATTTTATTGACGCAGATACTGTAAACAGTGAGGTTTGGTTGCTTAGTGCACCAGGAATACCTTCAGGGTTTGTCTGTGAGACAGTGCTTTGCACCATCAGTGTGTTTGATTTTGCCCAATCTGAATTCACACTAATACATTTCCAGGGCTAAACCTGGGTTGTAAACATGAGCTAAAACTGAGTTTGCTGAGCAGAGTTTAAAAAGGCAGCCTGTCATATTAATAATACTGTAAAAACTTGAAAAGGTCATTTTTTGAGAAAAACACAATTACCGAGGGCACCAACTTAGTATTTAGTCATGTGTGAAATTTGGAGCAGCAGAGATAGGAGCTGCTTAATAAGAGGAGAACTTTAAAAGAGAGGAAGAAATTCCGAAGACAAAAAAAAGGATGAATAACATTTGAAAAAAGAAAGGAAGGAGGGAAGAAGACAAGAAAAAAGCTAATCTATCTGTTGGCCATCACGTATGACAGTCTCCATCAACCTGTAAACTCTTGTGTTGTTGGGTATTTGCTGTCTTTTATATTTGTTTGTGTTTGCCTATTCAGTGCAGCTACAGAACTATAACTGCCATCTGTCAAAATAACCCCAAAATACAAATGCACAAAGAGGATTTTTCTTGTAAACAAACATTTTACCACCCGGGTTTGAATGATCTCTATCACCAGACAGAATGTACAGTGAGGGAAAGGGTAGAATGATTGTGATTATGCTTGTAAAACTCCAACAATAAAAGCCTGTCTGAGTTGAGAGACGAACTCTGGTCTGTGGTGGATAAGTCATCATTCAGCGCATTCTCACGAACGGGGCCGTATGATATCTTACAAAAATGTAAGCCCCCCCAAACATATGATATCCTATGAAATTAGGAGACCGCCGGCTGGTCACGTGACTCTGGGTGATCACGTGACGCCGGCTGGCTACGCGCTCTATGACGCCGAGCAGCAGTGGCTAGTTGTTTAAGCCGCTACAGAGCTCTGTGACCCAGGCTAAAGACCTCCGTTATATCAGCGGTAGTTGGTGGTTCAGTTACCCGAAAATAGGTGACTTTGAGCTGGGTAAAAAGCATGGGCGTCAGTTTGGTTTGAAATGTGGTGGGGACAGAGACGCATTCGGAAGTGCATTTCCAGAAGTGGTGGGGACAACGACGCATTCATATTTTTTTTCTCTTTCGCGCAGGTCATGTTTTGAAAGACGTTGTCCAGGGGCCTGTAGGCTACTACAAATCAAGTTTAACATGCCCTGGATTCCTTTCAGTTCACTAACCCTAACAACCACGGTTAAACTGTGTCACAACGTTTATCAACTAGTTGAATCAACCCAGGGTTTCCCAATCTAGAGACGCGCACGTTCACATAAAAGAGGCGGTGTTTGCAGTCAATCTACCAGAGCCACATATTTTACATAAGAGCAATTCTACATAAATATAAAGAACACAGACACGGTTTACAAGCAAAAGGCAATCCAGTCGCTGCTTCCTAAAACAGGAAGAAAAAAGCCGACGCTGTAAATGTGTAAATCACAACGCTTATCAGTCCCTCCAGACAAATGCAGAGTTTTGTGATTGTTGCGGGCAGAAATCCTTGATTATGCGGCACGTTTTCTTAAAAAATGCGATGGAATATGTGGGATATTTGTGCAATTTTATGCGATGAAATTGCAGTAACTTGCAAAAACTGTGGTTTGATGAAAAAGAGATTCCCCCAACCATGTTGTCAGTAGGAAGCGAAATTACGTCACTACATAACGTTCCCATGGCAACATAGGAAAATGGCTGCTCTTGTGTGAAGTAAACGCAACATTTTTCAACTTTCTGCTGAGATATATGTGACTTTTTTGCAACGAAAATGAGGGGATTATGAAATCATGCAAGTCCCGCATATTTTGCGAGGAAATTGGCAATTTATGCGGCTAAAGTGCGGCGTAGCCTATTTGAAAAAATGCGGCCCCCACATAAATATGCGGACTTTGGCTGATTATGCATTGAATTCTGCGATCGCATAATCACGTTTTTCTGGAAGGACTGGCTTATCAATCAGTCAGGCACAAGATGTGACCATAATTACACTTGTTCTTTCCATAAACTGTCGTTAGTCTATTCAGTTGCAACCCTGGCAGTGGGAAGCGATCGTGAGCAAATAAAAAATATAAAAACATAATTCAAACCGATGTGCGCATTGGCAACACACGGCTCAAGAAGTTTACAATAGGCCTACGTTATTCCCTCCACTGAAAATCTATAGGCCCTAGGCTACCATTCATAAAAATACCCATCAGGGAATGTTAACGGGGTTGTCAGTCTCTAAATGTTTTAACTTTTAAGAGCGCACCTCTCTCTCTCTCTGTCTCTGTCTCTCTCTCCCTCTCTCTCTCTCTCTGTCTCTGTCTCTCTCTCTCTCTCTCTCTCTCTCTCTCTCTCTCTCTCTTTCTCTCTCTCTTTCTCTCTCTCGAGCTTTTTCTTCTTTTTTTCTCACTGAACTCCACCCATTCAGTCAATGGATCTTCTAAGAATGGTGATGCCGTTATCAATGGAGTAGGCCTATTGATTGGTCAGTAGGCGGTGCTTTTACACCAGTTGATCTCTAATCTCCGACATAACCTGCTCCCGACCAGGTTAGGCGTTCAGCATAAGTTACCACGGCGATTGAACCCGGTAACAACTAATCCACCGTCGTGGTACAGAAAACCCTGGGTTCAGTACAGGCCCCTGTAGCTTACTAATGTAAATAAATACAAATGTATTCAAAAATGTGATGATGTCCGACTCGTTTAATGAAGAAGAAAGCCTTAAGTTTTCAAAAAGCATTAGACATGACCCGCTATGTTCTGCTTCGTACCATGTTGACAATATGACATGACGTGGTTTAATGTACCTAAACAATAATAATTTCTCTCTCATATTGCTCCTTATAACCACCGAAAACTCTGAAAAAATCGAACCAAAAGTCCAATTATTATGGACTTTATCTGACATTATAAGCTTGTTTCTGCTTCACATCTTCAGCAGCAGCGGCTGTGGGTTGACTCCCCACGGTTCTCATGGGCTTAATATAACGTGAAAAAGCTTAAGGTGGTTTAATGTACCTAAACAGCGATCAATGATCACATTTCTCTCTCATATTGCTCCTCATGTACAGTAAGTGCCGGTATCTGTGTTATGAACTTTATTTTTTAACTAAATTGAGCTTGAGGTTTAAAAAAAAGTGGTGGGTACAAAATGACTCATGACAAAATCTGGTGGGGACACGTCCCCACCGCCCCCCCCTAAAACGACGCCTATGGTAAAAAGCCCCGTGGCGGACATTGCGATTAAATTTAGTCCACAAACACATGAGCATTTTGCCTTTCCTGGGTGAAAGGCTTTAGTTTTCCCTGGGAAGTGAGCTCCGATCTCTGACTTGAAAGCCCTGTATGCTAACAACCACCCATCCACAGTGGTCTTTAATGTAGTGAATACAGCAAAAAAACATGGAATGCTTACGATTTACAGTGCTTAACTTTTCATAGCTTTTTGAACAAATGCATTATAAGAACATGCTGCATCATTACACCGGCTTTTAGCCTCACTAATAAAGGGCACATTACTTCCTGCACTGACACTGAATGGCTGCAAACTCCAAAAAGGACTCTCTAAGGGAGATTTGAATGAAATTTCAAATCTGCATCACTAAATTTCCCTTTACAGAGACACAGTTTTAAGTATACTGAGCTGCATTTATTCTTCCTACTTACACAACAAAATGTTATGCCGTGTCAATGCACCGCTGCAGAGGAGATATTCCATAACATCTATGTCTGCCAAAGCTATTCTTCAATTTGTCGACCTCTTTTACATTGAGTCCAGTCCCACTCTGTCTGCTATTCTGCAAGAGATCCACCATTGTTCGATTCCATTTTAAAGCTGATGCTGAATTGCTGTGATGAATGGCGTACATGATGCAACCTGTAAACAATAACCCAGACCCATAACCCCATCCACACAACAACATAGTGGCTTTCGCCTGGACTGCACTCAGCAACCATGGTCTCACAACTCACTAAATGCAAAACCCATTTTCCTCATATGTGCACCGAAAAAATATTTGCTTCCATTTCATAGTTTTCAAGAGCCTTTATATTGACACAGTCCTTTTTTGACAATTACAATAGAGATCTTCTCTTTTACTTATCGTAAAAAGACAGATAGATAGATAGATAGACAGATAAATAGATAGATAGATAGATAGATAGATAGATAGATAGATAGATAGATAGATAGATAGATAGATAGATAGATAGATAGATAGATACTTTATTGATCCTGAGAGAAATCTGACACCGATACATACAGGATTAAAGAATAGAAACATACTATGCATTACTATGGATAATGTAAAATACAAATTGAAGATAACTATAACTATGAACAAATACAATTGTGGATTGTGCATAAGGCTACAGTGACTCACAGCCCGGCAAAAGGTTATAAAAAAAGAAATAAAAAAGAATAATGATTACTGTGAAAAATAGAAAATAGAAATAGAAGATAGAAGATACATATATAAACAAATGCAAGTTGTGCATAAGACTGGCAGCCTAATGACAGATTGCTGGTGAGCATTCAATCATATTCACCCCGTTATCGTTTGGAGCAGTTGAATAGCCTGGGGGACGAAAGACTTCTTCAGCCGGTCTGTTGAGCCGGACTGAGACAGCAGTCCGCCACTGAATGTACCCCACTGCCAAGTGAATGTGCTGTGCAGAGGGTGGCGGGCATTGTCCACAATGGACAACAGTTTATTTAGGGTCCTTCATTCTGCCACTGACATAAGTAAATCCAGCTCTGTGCCAACCACAGTTCCAGCTCTCCTCACCAGCCTGTCCAGCCGCATAGTGTCCCTCTTTTAAAAGGCTACATGTCCAGAACACAACAGCATAGAACAGAAGAGAATGCTGGCGACAACTGACTGGTGAAACATCAGCAGTAGTTTCTAGCATGTACTTCCTATGTATTCTGCTTTGAAGGAAAATAATAGGTCTCACATTAGAACAGCTCCTAATGCACCTGTCTGTCCGTATTTTGTTGTTTGGTGGTGTATTTTTATCATTTCCAAAGGTGATGTTACTGAAAGCTGCTCAACAACCTGATTCCTTAGAAAATCTTTGAAAGAGCAAAGGCTTTCATTCTTGACATGCCACCTTACATAAGCACTCAATCACACAGGGAGAAATGCGCAGTCAAAGAGGCAAGAGTTGCCAATCTCTCCACCAGCAGCAGCCTTAATAGACCAAAATGAATGTTTGTGAATTTCTGTCACCAGTAGATCCAACCCTCTCTTTGAAACATGTTTCTGTAATTTGAACAAGCACAGCAGACCATGGCACTGTCTGTTCTGCACTTTCACATTTTCTTGATTAATACAAAAGGTGACGCAGAACGGAAAGATTGTTGGGAGACAAAGAGAGATGAGGGTGAGAAAGAGGTGATTAGGCAGGATGTAAAATCAAAAGAGCTTCTGGGATGCACTTACAGTAATTAGCATAATGAATCCGATGCTTGCAGCATTTGTAAGTGGACATTTTAGTGTTTATCACATTATCCACTGTCATACATCTCACTTAAAGGAGCATACTAGTGTTTTACATGTTCTATGGGACCATGGGTACACCTTGGTGTTTTAAATACCTTTTTTTATACCTTTGCAATTGGTTACCATTGATTTTTATTATATAATGATCATCAACGAGACGCCATACTGTATTACATTAACTTTTCAGAACAATCAGCACCTGCACCTATATTCTGATACAATTGTGTGACCCTAACAACAACAAAAGCAGATAGGGTGTTCATTGGAACTGCTAACAATGTTTACGAACTGTTTCATGCAGTCATGACGAAACTATTGGATGTTTTTTCTACCAACTTTGGCTGTTATCAGTGATGTGCGCATATACCATTGTGTACCCTGATGCAGAGAAAAAATAAACAGTGGAAGCTGTGGGGACGTGGGCAATCTAATCGAAATGCAGAGCTAATGCAGTTTTGTTCTGATTTTAGACAGAGATACCTGGATGTACTTGGAATTGTGCTTGTCAAACAATATCTTGTAATCTTTAATAACCCTTAAATAGTGTTACATTATTAATGCTATGATAAAAAAATGAATAAAAACAATCTGATGACTCGACAAAAGCATTTCAAATATACTGTATGTGTTCTTATGATACCTGCCAGGCTGGTGGAGCAGCACTCTCCTTATGCTTGAGTATCCATGTAAAACGCTGGCGAGCCATGAAGCCCTCCATCAAATGAAGATTCATCGTGTGGCTCGGTGATATCCTGGTGCATAAATCACTGGTGCAGGGCAGACTGTTGTGGCAAGTCAATTTCCTGCCAACAACATTTTTTTTTTTCTTTTTCTATTTTATGTGCTCATATCAACCTCAGTTGCGATTAAAAACAATACGTAACAACTCTCAAACTATTTTCTAAATTGATGTTGGTTGTGTGTTGAAAATGGGTAATCTTCACCACGAGGCAAATAAGAATGTAAATAAAAATCAATGTAATTATATACTGTTGTTAGATAAAAAGTTGTTAAGGGAGTTTTTACTTGTGTCAGATTTATGTTATTGCCAAGTTGAGTGAATATTAATTATAAAAGTCTGTACTGCACCCCTGCAACTAAGATTTGAGATGTTTTGACAGTAAAAGAAAGAGGAAGAAGCAGATGCATGGATTATGCATCATGGCAAAGTTTTTGAAAATTGATTTTTACACACTGAAATGAATAGAAAGCAAATGCAGTCAGCAAATGTCAAGTTTCCATGTGCTCTGTAGTGTGGGCTAAAACTTCAAGACTTTTGAATTCTTTACACAGAGGGAATGGTAAACTTAAAGTAGAATCCACAAGTATGACTGTTGTATTTTCTTTAGAACAATCACAGAATCATACACTTTATGCATTTATATCTGATCATTTTCAATGGGATCTGACCTAAACTGACCATTTTAGAGCATTTCAAAACCGAAATCCTAGATGATTTGAGTAGTGTTACACAAAAGGTTAAGCTGTTATGATCATAGCTTAACATTATATATGTTCAATTTACTTCTTTGAGCTGTCGCCACAACAGTATACGTAGCTAACGATGGCTAGCGTTACTTACACAGTACATACAGTACAGTGTTGGCTACAGCATACAGCAAGCTTGCAATACAAGGCTACAAGAGAACCTAAAGTGTTTAATTGCATTTTATGTTCAGTAAACAATATTGTGTTTCCAAGTAATACCAATTGAGCCAATACTTTTTATAGTCCCTTTAGTTCTGGAAAACTGCTTTAACTTAGACAGAGGTTTTGCTAATGATCTGCTCGTCTACTTTCCCCTTTTCTTTTGCCTGATTACAACACAGTGAACATGCCATAAGGAGCAGCATAAGAAACTTAGAAAAACAGTCATGGAACCGGCTACTAATTTTCTTTTTCAGGTCACCCTCTTTTTCTAAAGAGAAGCCTAATGTCACTGCTTCTTTCCATGGTCATTGTTATGTTGTCAAACACAGGTCAAACGGCCAAAGCGTGAATATTGGGGTTCATGGCTAGGCGGATAGTATTGTTTTATTCAAGGCCGGATTAACCATTAGGGCAACTGGTCACTTGCCCAGGGGCACAGGCCATAAGGGGTCCTGGGTACCTTCAAATATTATGTTAAATCACGTCAAAAACAGTGTTTGTACAGACGCTGTTACAGATTGTAGCTTCCTGCGCAGCGAGCCTCGCGACAGACCAGGGTGAAGTTAGTTTAATGTCTGACATTCGTCGGTTTTCACGGATGTTACCTTCAATAGGTTTGTGTCAAAGCCTCGATTTCACTCAGTTTCAGTGTATGTTGGAGAGCCAATTTAGACAGACGTTTCACAGTTATTTTTAACTCAAAATCACCAAAAATAACGATGCAGTTAAGAGCGCAAAGAAGTGAATGTCTGTCCAACGTGCCCGTCACAATAGACGTACTTAGGGACCGTTGTAAAATTCTTAGAGCCTTGTTGCACAGAAAATTGTTAATCCGGCCCTGGTTTTGTGCAAGTTTCATGCAAGAGTTTAAAAGCTGGAATCTAGTGTCAGCTGTTAACTTCAATTAGTAGAGTGTATAGTCCCACTCACTCCAGCCTCAATTCGCTGCAGCTTCTAAATATCAGAAAAATAACACGGGATGTCACAACAAAATTGGTGTCTGATCTATGACCCGAACAAGCGCCGATTCTTTGTTCTTTGAACCCAGATTTAAATGCTTTTGAGGTTTACCTTTGTGCTGGAAATTCATATTGATTGGTTCCAAATTTTATGCACATTATTAGAGCATTAGAATTGTCCAAATCAATACATTATTCGGGTGGGGGCAATTTGATACTTTCTGAATATTTGTATTGTGATTGCGGCCCAGCCTCCAGACTTTAGTATGTATTTCAGTATAATGAGAAATAAACTCAAAATGTAAGTTTAGAGGAAATATATACCAATTATTAGGGATGAGCGAGTACAGCATTATCTGTATCTTTATCTGTTTACCATATGAATTGTCTGTATCTGTATCTGTACTCGGACTGGGCGGGGCCTAACCCGGAAGTGGACAGGATTTAACCAGGAAGTGGGTCGGGTTGTCTTGAAATGGGCGGGGCTTTAACCAGTATTTTATTTTAAGCACGCAATTGATATGGGTTGATCAGAAATTATTATATTTATTGCTGGTTAGAAAACTTTGTTCTTTTTTTATTCATTTTTATTTCCACACTAGGTATGTAGGTATCAACTCTACCAATTATACAGGGATATACGAGATTAATTAAAGGACTAAGGCTGTGGGATCTGTCCCGGTAGTCAGAGACAAAATGGCTCCACTCCATCACTCCCCAAAGCATCACAGCTGCTCAAATGTCAATCTTTATGGCGCTCCACGGCAGAAAATGACAAAATGCAAATGTCACCGCCATAAAAATAGCCCGCAACACATAGAACTAATTATGCAGGAAATTTTGATGGCCCACGTCTTAAGCAAATATTGCCTAAACCCAGATTAATTGCAATATTTAACTGCACAGCTGAATCAAGTCATCTCTCATGTTCATCTAGATATCATGGCTAAAAAACAATACATTTTGCTCCAATTTTGTTTAAATGTGTTCCAACTGTTTATAGCTCTTACACACAAACACACATACAGCATACATCTAATACCACTTTACCTCCTCCATCTACAACAGCAATACATCTTCCCTGAGAAGCAGCTGATAATTTAATTCAAGAGAGAGGATAATTGAATTTAAGGGAGCGAGTAAGACATGTCAATGAACTAATCTGCTCTTTCTACAGTCCATTAAGAAATTGCCTACCCATGCCAACAGCGGCCCTCCCTAATGACATGTAGGGCCAGTATCAGTTGTATTACATATTAAGGGTTTAAGTCAGCGAACATCATCAAGTGAAATGACACATTTATGTCAGTACCATGTTTCAGTTCACAGGAAAATTATGGTAATTGACGCAAATAAATTGATATTAATTGCTGATGCTGTGCAGGTGTCTAATCAATTTCTGTAGTGAATTCGCCAGAAAGTGCTTTCACATCTGCCTTTGCTGGATTATAAAGCAGGATTTCTGCTTTTGGATTCCTTCCAAAATGTGGGAGGTGAGAATTAGAGAAGGCAAACAGAATGACGGCATGGTTGATATTATCTCAAGCAGGGAATAAATACGCAGCAGCTGAGGATAAGACCTTCACAGTTCTGTTCAGACAGAGACTCGTCCTCAGACTTTTTCCTGCCTACACTTTTATTGATCTTTTCTGTTACGTAAGGAGGTCACACTCTCTCGGCCTTGCTACATCATATCAGGCCCGTTTTCCATTTAGCACACAGATATGTTTTTGCTTGGATTTCGATGACTTGAAATAGCCTACAGTTTATTTTGTAATGGAAAATATATATTTTTAAACTAGGGCAATTAAATGTAACTATGTTCAGGCCAATACAAATGAAGAAATACATTGGTTACATACAAACATGCAGCTTTAAACCCAGGTGAAGTAGTACATAACTGTTTTTTATTGAATGAGCAGTAGCTCAACACATTGCGTTATAATGCCATAACTCCACCTGTTTCCAGTCTTTATGCTAAGATAATCTGCTTCTGACCATATTTAACAGACACATATAACTGACCAATCTTCTCATCTAACTTTTGGCAAAATACCCAAAATGTCCAACTATTCCTTTCAAATTATGCAATATATATACAGTATCTCACAAAAGTGAGTACACCCCTCACATTTTTGTAAATATTTCATTATATCTGGGACAACACTAAAGAAATACACTTTGCTACAATGTAAAGTATTAAGTGTACAGCTTGTATAACAGTGTAAATGTGCTGTCCCCTCAAAATAACTCAACACACACAGCCATTAATGTCTAAACCGCTGGCAACAAAAGTGAGTACACCCCTATGTTAAATTCCCATAGAGGCAGGCAGATTTTTATTTTTAAAGGCCAGTTATTTCATGGATCCAGGATACTAAAAGCGACTTTGAGTCTATGAAAAGCGCTATATAAATTCAATTTATTATTATTATTATTATTACTATGCATCCTGATAAAGTTCCCTTGGCCTTTGGAATTAAAATAGCCCCCACATCATCACCCTTCACCATACCTAGAGATTGGCATGGGGTACTTTCCATAAAATCATCTCTCAATGCAAATCAAACCAGCTATTAGGCTAACTGACATAAAACCTTGCCGATCTCTTCATTGTTTAAATCATCAAATACAATGTTAGACAAAAACATCAATATTACGAATATTATGTATTTGTATTTTTCCTATCTGCGGAGCGTTACTACGTCACTTCCGGAGTCTTCAGCTGACGTTATTACGTTATTACGCTGCATAACTTACTGGAACAAAACTGAGCAATGTGTTGTTGCTGGTGACAAAATCACTGATTTTATATATATATATATATATATATATATATATATATATATGTACATTGAAGTGACACTGGCGTTAAAGACCCGCTGATCGCTGTCCGATTCTCTGATATGAATGCCCGCGTTGCATTGTGGGATATCTGCTTTGAATGCGCCCAGCTGGCCCAGCTCGGCTTATATCATAGCCTACTGTTCTGTCTTATTTACTTTAATATTTCACTGGTAATAAGACCAAAATAATATTATTAAAATAAAGAAATGAATACCATGATAACATCTAAATAAATGTTGATAGATGTAGCGTTATAGTTTAAAAAATATCAATAAACATAATGCCATCCAGCGTCCCTGACCGAAATAGACCGAAATAATAACATTAAAAGAAATACATAAAAACCATGATAAGATCTGGTGAATAAATGTTGATAAAATAACAGCGGTTATTGGCCTAAAAATACCAATAATAGCGAAGCTGTATACAGCTTCTCTGCTGCAGCCGACTTGCAGAAAGAAACGTGCTGTGATCACGAAAAATACACAATTCTGCAAATGTAAACTTTTGATACATTTGTTTACGTTGTTTACGTTGCTTTTGTTTTTTTTAGCTGAGCCACTGTAGTGTTTGCTGACCACTATGTGAACAGGAGAACTGAATATATTTTATTGACTGACTGACTGACTGACTAAATCAATACCTATAGATTGTACATGTGTGAAATGAGGTGTGCAGCAAACAGACTCTAATATCTTCAGGGTCTTTGAGTTCCTGTGAAGGAGTGTTTTCTTAGTTGTCTAGCGGTCTCTCTGTATCATTTCCTATAATATTGTTCAAGTGTTTCATAGTGTTTTTGACAGTGGGTGGGAGTCTGCCGCAGTACAAAGCTTTTGACCGACCGGTGGGTGTTCAGTATGCCTGAATACATGCTTGGAGAAAGCCACTGTTGACTTTTCAATCATTTTCACTTTGTCCTACAGAGCAGAAAGTGGTTGTCAAGGGGACAGAGAAAAAGTAGGAGGAGGGGGAAATGGATGCGGTGGATGAAAGGAGCTGAGCAATAATTTAATCACAGTAATAACAGTAATAACACACCCCCCTGTACACACACATACACACACACACACACACACACACACACACACTCACACACACACACACACACGCACATAAGAAATAAATGAATAACTGAAAACAGAATATAATAAGAGTACATATAATGAGGTTCAAACCATAGTTCAAATAACATAAGTTTATTAAATTGGAAATACACATTGAATACAAGTTGTATTCAAGACTATATATATATATATATATATATATATATAGTGTTCTATGGTTTAGAGGCAAATTCTCCTCTGAGAGTAGATATATCCAGTGTATGGTGGAGATGATTTGAGAGTGCATGATGGGGCATTAAAAAGAATCTAAAATATGTACTGAGCTTTAGAGTTTTGTATTTGAGCAGAAGCCAGTGGAGCCTGACCAAAACTGGCTAGACATTTTCCCTGTTTTTTTGTTTTAGCTAGCAATCTTGCAGCAACATTTTGATTCAACTGAAGTCTGTCAAGACTTTTTCAGAGGGCCCGTGAATGAATAATGCATTACAATAATCTAGTCTGCTTGAATTGCAGTCATGAATTTGTTTATTTTGCATTAGGGGTCAGGAATGGTTGACTTTTGGCAATGTTATTTGTAACACTGCTGATGTGGGTCAGAATCTAAAATGACATCTAAACGTTTTTCTTAAAAAGACCAAAATCACTCATCGCTGCTCTCTCTCCTCTCGTCTGTCTGCCATTTTTCCTTAAGTGCAATGCATGATGGTTTATACTGTAGTGCTTGGTTACAATCATGACGATACTGGTTGTATATATTCCTACCCTAATGACCCATAGGAGCGCAGTTTGGTTTACACACCAAAACTACTTAGTTAATTAGAAAAAGATTGTGTTTGGGTCAAAATAAGTACATTTGTTACGTTAGGCTTCACTTCTGGTAACAGAACATGACGTAGTTCTGTCTGTAAAGTTAAAAACAAACTAGCAGCTCTATGAGGCTGTACTTAGGCACAGTGGTGCTAAATGCTAATGTCAGCTTTCTAACATGCCCACAGTGGCACAGTGCTAACTTGCTAATGAAGGTATAAA
This sequence comes from Gymnocephalus cernua, assembly GCA_023631565.1. NCBI lineage: Eukaryota > Metazoa > Chordata > Actinopteri > Perciformes > Percidae > Gymnocephalus > Gymnocephalus cernua. The sequence continues at coordinate 26,445,737 of CM042434.1, read as the reverse complement.
GGTAAGGATGAAGGTCTAAATTTTATATAGGCTGGTATATCTTATTCCTATATTTTAACTTTGCACTTTTTTTTTTTTTTTTACTTGCATGATTTTTGTAAATACATATGTAATGATCATTGTTGGAACGAGCCTGAGATCTAAGATTTTCATTACCAACAACTGCTTCTCTGTAATTGTGCATATGACAATAAATAACTTGAAACTTAGTTTAGCGTGTTAACATGCTAACAGTGTTGTGCGTGAACGAGTTCAAAAGAACGCGTTCATTGAACACGCTCATTTTTTCGTGAACGTTGAACTGAACGCAACACATTTTTTAATAAAGAACTTGAACGTGAATTAGTTCACATTATGTGTCATGAACGGCAGACATCACTGTAAATGAACGTTGGAATTTGTTTTCCATTGAAAACTGAGTGACATCTGTTTTCTCTTTTGAAACGCAACGAGAGAAAGTTCCTCCCTCCTGTATTCTCGCTGGTGCCGCTTAAATCATGTATCACCAGACAGAAATGGTTTTGACATTGTGTGCGCAATGCATTGCGGGCAACGTAGTGTCCGGCTGAGAATAGTTGAATAGCATACTGGCTTCCGCACAACGTTACCCGTGATGAATTGCAGCAGAGCGGGGTAGGCATAGCAACGCTGCGTAGCAGGCAACGACGAGAGCGCGGAGGGCTAGAGGAGCGAGAGAGAGAGAGACAGACCAAAGACGAGAGTGAGAGAAAGCGCTGCAATTTAAAAAAAAATGTACTGCTGCAAGTTTCATCACCTGGTAAGAAACCCACAATTGCAGTGTCATGAGCAAATGTCTACAATGAGCAGCTTCAAAGAACGTATAGTGATTTCTAGCTCGTAGTGTGAAAAAAAGTATTTATTTGAATATCTCACGAAAAAAGTAAAATGAACTGAACTTTGAAATAGTTCAGAATTAAAATTGTGAACTTTGAACGTGAACTGTTCACTTTGAGCATGTATGAACTGAACTTGAACTAGTTCAGAAAAGCTGTGAACTGGCACAACACTGCATGCTAACATGCTTACATTTGCTAATTAGCACTAAACACAAAGTGCAGCTGAGGCTGATTTCATTGGTTTTGCACATATTTCATCAAAAACTAAAGCAGGCCTAATATAGAAATTACAATTTTGAAACCTGATGATAGCGCTAGATGAAAAGTCAGGGGATCACATATTAAAATTCATCCTGAGGGGGGGCATTCATGTCTGTACTAAATTTCCTGGCAATCCATCCAATAGTTGTTGAAATATTTAAGTAAGCACCAAACGTTTCAACCTCTGGGATGACCTAAGTATGTAGTTGTCATTGTCTAAGAAACATCTGTTCTAAATTTAAATTCAGTTAATTTAATAATTATTGAGATGTTTAAGGCTGGGCCTAAGTGGTGGACTGCCTTACCATCCCTTGAGCCACATCTGATTGACTTTCAACAGGGATGAAGAATGTTAAATTACACACGGGAAAAGAGGGTTCAGTGACATTTACAGGCAGACAGTCATGGTTCAAAGGTGTCTGGTGCTCCGTTTTCCCCACGGGCTCTACTGGAACATCTGGCCTCGTCTTACCGTCTTTTTCAATAGTATATTTTGATTATTTTTCCTGGTTATTGGTGATTTGACCTCCGGACGCACAGAATTGGAAAGGACATATTGTTTCTCTGTGGCCGTTGAGCACATAGATACTGACTTACTTTGAAATTCTCATTGCACACATCGTTTTCTGGCACACAAAGAAGTAATTCAGGAGTCCAGCAGATATGGGCCATTCCCATTCCCAAACAGGCACTTCAACCCAGAGATGATGACCGGGGCCAACATTGAGCTTGTGGATGTCAGCCAGAGAGGTCGGACCAGTCCCAGTGTATCTATCATAGCTGCCAGGCAGGTCAGTCTGTCAGATCCCCATGGTGAGCCGCCTTCCTGGATCAGAGGGGACGTTCCACCGCCTCTGTGACCCCTGAAATCTCAAAGGGAAACAGCAGGATCTGACACTGTTTCAATGAACTGAACTCACAGAATATAATAAGTTAAACTGAATGAAACCTCACAAGGTGAAGAAGGGTGCAACTGCAGGCCAAAGATTGAGTGGAAATCCCAGGGTCTCTAAGAGCTTTATTCACAATATAAATCATTTTCTGGAATATATGTATGAAGGGTTGACATGAAAAACATGCAGAAAAGATAATTACACATTAATGGTACAGTTAATTAGCTAAAAACAGAAGTAAAATACATATCTAGTGAATGCCAATGTCATTGTGATCTACTTGTTGTTACTGTGCCTCAAGGCAAGGGTCCACACGCATCAGAGGGTGTACGCATAGGCTCTTTGCGGACCTTCAATTTGTTTGACCGTACGGACAAGTACACTACAAATGATAGCGTAGTGATCCACCGTTCATGTGTGGAATGCGTCCTCCAAGCAGGAAGTGGGAAAGTAGCATAAACTGAATTACTACGCATCTGTGATGTCGGCAGCTGTACGAGTGTCACAAAATAGACATTGAGTAGGGTGACCAAACGTCCTCTTTTCCCATGTCCACTTTTTACGTACTGTCCGGGGCGTCCGGGGGGGTTTTATAAATTCATGAAAATGTCCGGTTTTTACTGTTTTTCATAGAACCAAAAGCGTATACTTAAATTGACTGGCGCGTTGCACACAATACTACGGTACCTTGTTGCGTGGCGTAATTCCCGAGAGGCTGCCTTGCGGCTCTGCGACGCGCACATACACTGGGAGCAGAGCAGACAGCGAGCAGCATTGCACACAAAATGCCGAAGCGTAAGTGCAGCTTCACAGTTGAACTGTAAAAAAAGTTTCCCACGTACCGTCCCGGTCGGGACAATTGGGAGGCGGAGTGCACCGTGTGCAAAGCTGGCACATACAGCAAAATATGGATGGGCAGACAAGGAGGATGAAGAAGAAAAGCAGGATGAAGAAGACAACTAGCTAAAGATTAAAAGTATTATAGAGTATTATAGTACTATATATCCTTTTTGTTTGTTAAGTTAGTATCTTTGTGAGACTGTTTTATTATTTATCTTATTACATTGAAAAGGCGTTAAGAGATATTTATTTGAAGCTGGATTTTCTGACACAGAAGAGGTCATATTTAGAACATTATTTCATATTATTTATTTATTTGAAAAGAGAGCTATTATTTTGTTACAGTTTATAACAGATTTTATTTTATTACAGAAGTTATTTTTGTACCATTGAGGCATAATAAAGTATGTTCATTAACCTCTGAGAAGCCTGTCTGAATTTGTGTCTCGAGGCCGGGTTGGGTGTCCTCTTTTTTGGAAATCAAAATATGGTCACCCTAACATTGAGACACACACACACACACACACACACACACACACACACACACACACACACACACACACACACACACACACACACACACACACACACACACAGCAGGGTTAGTTTTTTATTTCATTATTATACTTTATTTTAGTAGACAGCTTTAGTAAAACAGCTTTAATACAGTATGTGCTTAAGAGGGACTACAGTCTTCACCTTGTCAGTAGGCAGGGAAGGGGGCCGCTGGCACCCATGTTCTCCAGCTAACTCTTACTGGTCGCTGCGTCCGTGCAGTGCCGGCGGCCAGACGTACTTAGCGCACTCCTCGATGTACGACAGCCTGCCCCTTCATCCTTGGTTCAGCTCTGCTGTCCCATCGCACGTCTCACTGCGCGTCAGTCCTGCACACCCAAAGGCTGTCTCAGCAGTTCCCGACCTGACCGCAGGTCGCAACCCCCATCTGGACCAGCACCATCTGGCCCTGCCCTAGGCCGAGCTGTGCTGTCCACGCCAGTCCCACTGCACATCGTCCTGCACATCCAAAGGGTGTCTCTGCACTTCCTGACCCCATTCTAGCCACACACCACTGCTGGTCTCTTCCACAGCTGAATCTCTCCTGGGGTATGTGCCATAGCACTTAAATTACCTCCTTGAAGCCTCCACTTGCCTCCTTTCAGCGGTGTCAGCCTGGGGGGTGGAAATGGGACTGAGTTAGCAACTCCTTCGGTTGAACGGCTCCCGGGAAGGCGGCTCTCGTGTATCCTCGCCTATAGCTCCTCGATGTTCCCTCTTCAATGCTTGCTCCTCGGTCCTCGGGGCAGAAATAAGAGCTTTGAGATGGCCTTCACCGAGGAGGGACAGAACAACTTCCGGTTCAGCCGTGGACCGAGGAGTCGAGGAGCTATCAAATAAGGGTGATGAGATTCAGCCCTGCTCTCAAACAGCAGGGCCCTGTATTTACCAAGCCTCTGATAATTACTCACAAGAACACTGCTAAGAATTGACTTAAGAGTAAAAAAAATCTTGGCTCAAAGCTGCGCTTAAAAGTTAGTTATCAAGCATCTCAGTTGGAATTTAAGTGAAGTGTAGGACTATATCTTAAGTGTCAGTCTTATAGATGATTCACGACACTTTGCTGTGCTACAAACGGGATTTGGGATGACAACATAGGCATGGACCAATCACTGAATAGATTTCCTTATTTAAGGAATAATAATAATAATAATAATGAATTCTCAGCGCTTAAGACTAAAATGGCACTTTGAGAAGCTTGGTAAATATAGGCCCAGAATGCATATTAGTAGCTCTCACCTCTCTCCCCTGATGCGCTTCAGGTGTGGTTAACGAGTGTCCTCGTGCCAATCCCACTCCTCGCCCCTGATTAAGAGATGCGCCTCAGGTGCGTTTGGAGGTGTTCTCAGTGTCTGTGCCAGGCAAGGAAAGAAAACCAGCAACCCAAAGAAAAGCACCACACTCAGAACTATACAGCAACAGTAATATGAAACAACACTAGCTGCTGGCTACACTTTGTGACGCGTGTACCCATCCGTTTGGGAATGTAACCGAGGCTTAAAGGTCACTGGGTTTGGTGAAGCTCTTGGGAGGAACCTCAAGCCCCTTAAAGTTAAGTACTGCAAAATAAATCCTTCAGTTGAGCTGAATACCTTTTGTAGCAATGTTGTGAAAAAAATGAATGTAGCTACAAACTAGTATGCGGTAATGAGGTTAGTGAATACAAAAGTTACTGCTGTGGGTATCTGCTTCCTTCTACTTTGCCTTTGCTTTTTTATTTTGTGTAAAAATGAAGTGCTGCTAATCTAATAAATGGAAACATCCTAGCACTATAATATGGGCCTATAAATGGAACCGAAGAAAGAAGAAAATGAAAGCCATGAGGAGAAAAGCTCATCAAATGGGCTGTTGCCATGTCAACAATACAGGCTCACTCTTGTGAGCCATGTTTTTTTGGGTTGTTTTTTTAGCCATTTTGGTACCATTTAAAAGATGCCAACCTAACTTGTTACTGCTGGCAATGTACCAATGCATGTACTGTACAGACACCTATCACAGGATTACTTTGAAACGGAATGAAACTTCAAAAGCTTTTTTTTTTTTTTTTTTTAATGAATTCTAAGCAGATTCATGGATGTTTATTCACAGTGATCGATGAAAGAGTACACTTTTTCACTCAAATTCATTATCTTTGGCTTGCGTGCTTCCCACCTCCCGTTCAACTCCCACAAATCCCCCCCGGAGAGGCTTTTGGCTTCTTCCTCTTCTCTCACAGGCCACAGTGGCTGCTAAATGCCATAATTCACCACTTTTCAGTTGAACTACCTTACCTGCAAAATAGAGATCCACAGAGGCATGTGTCTCCTAAATAATAGATGTTACACCCAAATGGCCAGAAAAGGAGACACATTTACCACCCACGGCCAAAACTGACTGCGGCATCGCAGTTATTGGTTCCACACTCCAATGTTCTAGCCTCAGACCTAGTTTTCCACTCCCTGTCAGGAACACACTGGGGCACACTGTGAGAGCAGCCCTGGAGTTTAGACCAACACCAGTGGCATGTGAATACCTCCTGGCAGGGTTGTAATGGTACTTCTACATAACAGTTACCACAAAACCACAAGCTAAATGCAGGCACATGTGCAACATGGGTAAATTGAATCATAACAATAGAATGAAGAAAGAGAGCAACGTGACAACAAAAGCATATTTGAGTTGATTTTTAACCTCAGTGACGTGGTCCTACTAGTCAGTCAGGACAGAAGACAAACATTTCTCTCATTTAAGGTGGTTTATTATTGCTGGAATAATAATACAACTTGTATACAAGCAATAAAAGAAAAGGAATACATGAAACGCATCGATGTGGTCCATCCTAGTTCACCCTGGAGCTTCGTAGAATGGCCCGGACTTCCTAGTACAGACAGTTAATATTCTATTCTACTCCGGGGTGTCGCCTCCTCCCTATTGGTGGGCTGGGGCCAGGATCCTTTGCTTCAGCGCAATCCTGGTCCAATGGCTTCATCAGCCACCCTCTGAAGGAGGATTGGGCCTATTAACATGTAGTTCCCCTGTGACCCCCCCTCACCTAGTTTGAAGATGTCGGGCTGACCTACAGAATCTGGCAACCCCCTCATTTTACAGACACATTCCTTTATATTCTGAGGGTGACTGTTTTAACTTCTTTTACTTCTCTTCCCCTCAACAGACCTCTGCAGACATTATAAATGATTGTCTTGTAATCAGGGCCTTGGTGTATCCTAAGCATGTTAACTTTTTTTTTTTATTTCTTCACATCAGGATGAAGTTTTGAAATTGTAAGCTCACACCAAAGAATATCCGTAAATGTGTCAAATGAATGACTTACCCCCGTATCTGTGAAATATAAAAGTATCCTGCATTCATTATTCTTTATCAAGTTATATTTTAAAACCTAATTTGTTCCCTGTTAGATACTTTGCAACTTTGAAAAGAGCTTTAATAATGGTACCATTAGAAGTTATTGTACAGCACAACTTGGCAATGCAAAGACGAAAATAATTCAGACTTCTGCACATCAACAAACGACAAATCACACTTGACACAATTGGTGACTCAAAAACAAATTTGAAAATGTGAATTTCGTGCAGAAAATGCAAAATAAAAATGGCAAAGTATTGCTGAAAATGCTGAAATCTTAAAGCCCAAATGCACTGCACTGCTGACAAACCTAGAAGCTAAGAAATGATTTGAAACATGATTTTTCTTTTTTTTAAAGTATTTTATTTTCCATCAAACTGCAGACCCCACAGTTCCCACAAGGTGTGCCATGCACTCCAACCAGTCTGCCACTGAGCTGAGAGACAGAGGTGTGTGTGTGTGTGTGTGTGTGTGTGTGTGTGTGTGTGTGTGTGTGTGTGTGTGTGTGTGTGTGTGAGAGAAACTGGTGATAACCCTGCCGAGGTACAGCTCGAACAAGATGCCAAAAGTCAAACTGTAGGTCGTATCGCTGAACTTCTTTCACCGTGAGCTTCAGAAGACTTTACAAAAGATTTAGACATGATAATATGTGTAGATGAAGTTTAAAAAATTACTGAGAAATCAGTTTAAAAGGTCTCCACATTTGTGTTTTTACTCAAGAGTGTCAAGCCAAGGGCCAAGTGTGTCCAACTCTCTCCTGTGCATGTATGCCGGCTCTTACTATTCTATTTTTCAACCCAGACTCAGCTGTAGCGTCGCAGTACCCGAGTCCACCATCAAATTATTTTCTCAGTCGATCGTTTCAAGCAGAATTTCTTTCCCCTGCTCCATCTATGCTAGCAAAAGCCCATTTTGTTGAGCCATCCATCCACCTTAATATCATCCTAGAGGGCTTTCAACCTTGAGCATAAACATGTTTTCGGTCACTTGCTGAAACGACTGATGTTGGGGTTTTTCTTGAAAGGACAGTCCCCTAACTTTGTATGGATTAATTGATGTGAAGACAGTGCTGTGGAGTCCCTTCACTTTCACAGTTTGAAGTTACTGATCAAGAGGTTTCAAATCCCCCTTTCTTTACTTCAGGAGACTTGACATTATGTCCTCTGCAGCAGCCATCTTGCAATATCATGATTCGACTGCAGTAAATGCAGTATGACAAAGAAGATGGCTTTTTTTTTGGCTTCTTGGAGAAAACCTCACTGCTGACTAATGTCTATTCAGGCTCAAGCCTGGGTCATTTGAGTCATTTGTGCCCTAGACTGTTGTAGTTTCAATGGCTGTGTACTTCTCCTTATCATCAGTCTGCCTTTCCTCCCTTCCCTTCACATTTTGCAAAACAAGTACAATATGAGCCCTTGATGGCAGCGGTGGGATGGAGGTTTGTTGCCTACAAGCCAACAATGGTTATGTTCCATAAACCTTGTCTGTGCTCACCTCAGCACATCACAGGTACAAATGGACCATCACGCTAATGGAGCCTAAAAGACAAAACACACGTTCAGCTGCCATTTTTAAACAAACTCTGAGGGAGCCAATTACAGCAAATCCCTCTTGAACAATGCAGAACAGTGCCTCATTCCAAGAAGCTTTGCAGAGGTAGACTAAAAAGACCAAACCACAATTAACATGAGCAGCAGTTACAATAACCTACATTCGCAAACCTGTCAAAACAGGAGCTATTTGTTGTTTTAAGATTTATGCATGTGGAACAGATTGTACTTTTTTTTTTTTTTTTTTTTTTTTTTTTAAGGGACAGTTTAAGATTCCAGATGGGAAAATGCCTGATTAATGATTAATTAGAAACATGTGGAGGCCCTCATACTCTCTTTGGAGTTTTCATTTTGACTTTGACCGCGACCAAACCACTGGGTTAAACGTGACTTTTTCAAGTTATTGGCCGGTTTATTTACTGAATAGGTTTATAAGCCAGGCAAAGCTTATAAACCAGTCCACTGCACTCGAAAGTTGTTGTCTGTTTAAAGAGATGTGCTGCTATCAGGTCCGTGTAACGCTTATCAGTTAAATTTTCGAAGCACAAACGGACATTTGGAAAAACAGAAAAATGGGTTCAAATATCCAATTTTTTTTTTTTTTTTTTCCGCTTTGACAAATAAAAAAAATTGGATCTTTACACTGTTTTTCCAATTTTCTGTTTTTATTCAGAGGATCAGAAATTACAAAATTGCGTCTGGGCTCCAATTATTCAATACTGCAATGATATTCTCTCCCTCATTCCGCCTAGCTCCGCCCCGCCCCCATTTGAGCACATCCAGCAGACCGAAAGACAGAATGAGAATGGACGACGTGTTGGAAGTCGAATAACGAAAAACATTCAGCGTTCACCGAGAGGTGAAACGCTTGTCAATATCCAGCACAGACTTGAATCAAGATGGCCTAGTGTCTATATTTAAAGTGTCATCCTCCGCCCAGACACAAGACCACTCAGAGGCCGAGTGGCAATCGAGAGTCGGGACTTTTCCCGGTGGGCCGGTAGTGTCTGTTTCGAGAGTTATAGGCTACATTGCAAGTTCTTAACCACACCATCCGCTGCCCGCTGGTCAGCCTCTGCTCAACCCGTACGGCGGGCCGCAGCGGCCTCTTATTTCAATATGGAAAGCCAAAAAAGAAAAGGGAAAGGTGGCGCTGAGATGGTCAGACTCAAAAGAAAAAAAAGCGATCGTGTTGCTATGCTGTGTTGTTCATTCATTCACCATCCGAACATTCATCTCCCCTCTTCTCAACAAGATTCCGAATTATATTCTCGTAATTATCCAGCGTTGACATGACTGCCCCGAGTCTTCTTGAATGCCCGCCTAAACCCATCCAGACACACCCACGATAATAGCCAACCAATCGTTGGTAACTAGGCGGAATGAGGAGAGAATATTATTGCAGTATTGAATAATTGTAGCCCAGACGCAATTTTTGTATTTTTCTAAATTTCTGATCCTCTGAATAAAAACAGAAAATTGGAAAAACAGGTTAGAGATAAAAAAAATTAATTCGTCAAGGCGGAAAAAAATGAAAAATTGGATATTTGAACCCATTTTTCTGTTTTTCCAATTGTCCGTTTGTGTTTAGAAAATTGAACTGATAAGCGTTACACGGACCCTATCAGACATCTACATCTTAAAGGGTAACTTCATTTTCAACCTGGACCCCATTTTCCTATGTTTTTGTGTCTCAGTGACTAACTAACTAATCTTTGAAATTAGTCCAGTATTGAGCAAGACCACTACAGCCGGCAGCAGCGATGCAGGCTGCATTGTAACCACACAGGGCAAAGCTACATTGAATGAGCCCCGAGCGAGACCCCTTCGAGTCACACACACTCACTCACTCACTCACTCTTTTTTTTATAACAACATAAGTGAGAGAGAAAGTTATATTTCTCAATTGCACAAATCCTTCATTAGAACATTTGAAAAACACACTTAAGAGAATCCAGGTATTTAACTATTGCAATTACAACAGGAAACACACTTTTTAAGGTGCACAATCTCTACCTCCAACATTGCCAAAGGCAATTACACAATATAGAATAAATATTCTAAATAGCACAAATCCTTCATCACACAAATGTGAAGACACACTAAAGATAATCTAATTATTACACTATAGCACTAACAACAGAAAACACAAACAAACTAAAACCTGACCTTTCTGGCCTTCCTTGATGCAAAATCATCAATGATGTCATCGTATGACATCTGCTCCCCTATTGAATGATTGATGATGGCAAGGCCAGTGAGCCGTTCCTGGGACATGTATGACTTGATCAACTTTAGTTTGGAAAAGCTCCTCTCTGCTTGAGCAACCGTGACTGACGGGGACCAAACATCAGCCCTGGCATTTTGGAGATGGATGGATGGATGGATGGATGGATGCCAAACAAATGGGAAATACCAGTGTTGCAGCAGCACAATATCAGACACACAGCACGCATACAGAATATAAATTAATTAATAGGATACAATATACATGAAATAATAAAAGGATAGAATATAAGAACAAATAATTTAAAATATATACAAGTTGGGAATAAAACTGTACAACTGTTTAACTAGTATTGATAAAGCTGTACCCGTCCTTGCGCTCCCCTGAATATGTATACCAACTCCTACTCCTTAAAACTACTAACGCCATGTAATGAGCAAGCAAGAATCAGTGAGAGTTGACACAAATACTTCAAAGTGCCATTTATTAATACAATAAAACTATAGACTCCTAATGAATTACAAAACTAGCGCTCTATCTATCTATCTATCTATCTATCTATCTATCTATCTATCTATCTATCTATCTATCTATCTATCTATCTATATCATCATTTCAAGAGGCCCTGTGCTATAATTTGAAGAGGTCTATCATGAGTTTTTTTTGTTGTTTAAAGTTTGAATGATGTGCAACGTTTATCTAGGCTACTAATGCAATCGTAACAATAAAGCATGCCTACTTATTTTATTGTTGTAGTGTTATCATCAACAGTTTGTCCACCACTCAGTTTTATCAAGGGGCAAAGTGTTTTAAGGGGAGTTCTGCTTACCGCAGGTTGTAGCCTACCGTCACTCCCCCCTCCTCACTGTGCATATGCCACTGCTGTGACACCATCGGCCACGGGAGCTGACGAAGGTCCTGCTACTGCCGAAAACATGTCTTTTCACTCTTTTCTTTTGTTTGAGCCGCTTGGGTAACTTTGTTTCATTTTCACGTTTAGCCCATTGACATAAAAGAAAGGTTTAGACTCGTGTACTTCCCAGTTCTCCTGTTACTTTGTGTTTATCTTTCGCGCCGCGGCGCACTGTTACGGACTAGTCCATTTCATTGTGAAAGTAGGGGGTGTTGACCTCTCTCAGCAAGCAGGGCGCCTGCAGCTGCTAGGGGCGCTGATCTGCCAATTCCCCACACAGTGAAATGATAGATAACAGAAAACCGTTTCGCGGCGCAGAGGATTCTCTTTTCTTTTTTTTTTTTTTAAGTTCTCGTGACATGAAAAATGTGACATGAAAAAATGTCAAAAACCACCACTGAGCACATCTTACTCTTTACAAAAAGGTCTGCCTTTGGGGCGGCCTCTAGCTCACCCAGTAAGAGCGTGCGCCCCATGTAGGCTGAGTCCTGTGCAGCGGCGCGGGTTCAAATCCGACCTTTCCTGTCTATCCACTGTCTAATAAAGGGAAAAGCCCCAAAAAATAATCGTTAAAAAAGGTCTGCCTTTGTAGGAATCATTTCCATAATGTTAGTCTTACAATATTAATCTGAGCATGTCGGAGGCAAAACATGCACTTTTTGTGGACGTAAATTGTGGGTGTGCCCATTATCCATTAACATTACATTGCAGCTTGTTTCGCCGCTGCAAGTCTTGCTTAATACTGGACCAGTTTCAAAATTTGTTCCCATCAGTGACTTGGAGATAAAAACATGGGAAGATGGTCTAGGTTGAAAAATACCAAAGTTACCCATTAATTCCAATATCTGCTTAAACCCCTAAGCACCCAAACCCTCACAGACTTTAAATAACGTCACAAGCATTATCAGTGTAAAAGCCAGAGCGATGGAGGATATGATGACATTTATAGGGTCCTACTTAAAATATAGTCAGTCGTCGGCAATGTATCTGCCCCCCTGAGGTTTGCATTAATCAAATGTGACATTGAGGAAGTTTTGCTAAATGATATTTAACTTCACATACTGGAGGCGATGTGAAGGTGCTGTGCAGCACCAGTAAATGGTGCATGTTTCTTTCCATCTACCATATTCCATCAGTTTTTTTGATTGACATTAATTTATTCAAGTGTCCCTTCACCACATTGTGCCCCCACCCTCCCCCAACATTGGCTTAAAAGACACTAAACAACTGCACCAGGGTAATGCCCATGAACCATTTAATCTCAAACACTCGACACATAGCAACACTGACAATTGACCGAGCAACTCTGACTTTAAATCAGTCAGCTCATCTCGGCATCAGAGTGTCAATACAATCAGCCAAGAGGTGCATGCTGAAGTGGTGGCGCCAGTCTGGTTCTTTCCATTGAGCTACTGATAATCAATTCCCTCTACTCAAGAGTCTCGAAATAAGAAAACTTGATGGAATTCTATATATGTGCAGAATAAAAGCACTTGGTGGAGGTGGACAACGTGTTCATAAAAGAACAAAGAATCCTTCAGCTGACAGTCACACAGTTGCCACTCATCCCAAAACACCCATTGTTTTAGCCACACTAGAGCGGATGACAATGTTGGTCGGTCGCTTAGACCACAGTTTTGGTCCAGGCTGAAATATCTGGAAAACCGTTGGATGGAATGCCATGAACGGCACAGATAATCATTTTTTTTTTTTTTATTGGCCTCAGCTGTATGTTGTGTGCCAATTAGAAACGCTAACACACTGTAAGATGTCAACCATTAACATGTTAACATTGTCACCCTAAAGGCAAGATAGCTGAGAACGTGAATAAATCATTGTGTAAACTGCAGAAGAGTTGTGAGATGTGTTTTGAATTTGGATGGACAAACAATGCTGGCAAAAGCATTTAGCTCAAAGCACGGCTGCTTTTTCCACGTCTGGCTGAATTAACCATGGTGTTTCTTTTTTAATGATCCGTCATACGCCCCCGTTTTTAATAACACATTTCTGTAATTAAAAAAGAGATTGCATCAAGAAAGAATTGAAACTTGTCTCTCAGCTGTTATCGCTCACTGCAACTGTGTTGAATGAAATATGGTAGTGATGGTGGTTTCCTCTGTAGCATCTTCAATCAAGTTTGTCAATTTTGATCAGATTTATGCTCTGAACGGGAAGATTATTTATTATAATGACCTCCTTGCCTTTCCTCTAGCGCCACCCCTAGGACACATTATCAGCCCTACTCACAAATGAAGCTCTGAAATCAATAGTATTCCTTTTATTTAGAATTCTTGAGAGAAAAATAGGCTTTATTTTTGTTCAGTGTTTTGACATACACAGTACCTTTTTGAATTGGCAAACATGAATGATACTGGAGGTAGACAGGAATACTTTAGTTGTTTGCATAAAACATGACTCCTGCTTCAAATGTGTGCTCTCTGTAATAACTCAAAAGTGTGTTGTTGCTGTCCCACAGCTTGTAAATTGTGCATCTGTTTCATCACCCCACTGAGACTGCTGCAAATTTACAAGACGATGGGGCTTGTGATAGGAGGACTCTCTACCTCTGTAGGGTCTGTTTCCTATCGGTCCCTCAGGAAGCCATTACTGCGAACTAGCTCTGTTTATAGGGACAGTCTCGATATGAACGTACCTGAGCTTGCTGGGTTGGACCATAGTGAAATATTGTTTGTCTGGTCTCCCAAGATAAAGACAAATTTACTCCTTGTTTTACATCAGCTGTCTGCGTAATTGATTCATGCCTGCAAAGTCTTGTGAAGATAACTCAGAATATGAAGAATAAGTGAAGCAAAACAAATGCAAACACAGGTACTTGTATCCACACACAGATGTTCAATAATGGCCTCAATTAGCTCTAAGGACATTACATCATGATAACATATATGTGACTTCAGCTTCTGTGTATAACAATTCAACTGACATATTAGTCGAGCTGTGCAGTAGAAAACAAATTTGTTTACACGGCAACACACAGCTACATCTGCTAACAGTCGGACTGCCTGCTGCCATCAGCCAGTGGAGCTCTGCACTCCCATTTTTCTTCTCTGTGGTCCTTTGTCAAACTAAGGTGGCAATATGACTGACTTTGTTTGCTCATTACGTGAACACATGGACAGCCATTACAGTAAAAAAAAGCTTTCATTTCAAACAGTACCCGACTATATAAAAGAAACAAGTGCGAAATGAGGTGTTTAACCAGGAGGGCTTCATTTAACCGTGCATATTGGGGCTGTGATTATTTATTCAGCCTTCAAACTTTTTAATTAAGAAAGTTAGAACATCAGCGATTTATTATAAAGCTCAAGTTATGAACTGCATTAACTAGGCATGAACTAAACTTGACAATTTCCCAAACCAATTATGCATTGGAATAAACACATTTCTTTTTTTTAAACCTTTAGACAATTAGATGCTCCCTTTATAGTTTTACTTGCACATGCCAGAACCCTCTCAGTTCTGGAACACATGCTTTAAACATTTTTGGTGTTCAGTGGCTCAGTGTCTAGCACTGTCACCTCACAGTAAAAGTATTGGGTTCAAATCTAATGAGGCGGCATGTGTGCCGACAGGCATAAAATTGTTTTTTACAAAAATGTGAGATTTTTCAGTAGGTGTCTCATCCCCATCTGCAATTTATTTGAATGTGTTGCATCTGTGAGCAGCTCATCCATTTCGTCAATGCACTGTGGGACAGTGTCTATCAACAGCAAACTCAAAAGTTAAAACGTGTTTCATAGCATGACTTTTTGTTGATATATTTGATTTTGTTTCCAGTGTGAATACGCTACATACTCAAAACCTGTTTCGAGTTAGTGTTGGTCTATAATTTGGGATATAGCTTGTGTGTGAATGGTTGTCTCTGATTATTTACAGGAACTTAATGACCAGTGGCCTCATTTATAAATGTGGCGTATGCTCAAAACGGGGCTGAAAATGTGCGTACGCCACATCGCACGCAAAGGTTGTGATTTATAAAAAACAAACTTGACGGGAGAATGTGTGGTCCTCAACGCAAACTCTGAACCATGCCTACGCACATTTTGGAGACTAAATAGGAATTGGCGACGCAGATGGCAAGGTGGTGAACTGAAGTCAGACTGCAGAAAGTAAATGGGAATAACAATTACTCGTAATATTTCCAAGTATTGATGCCTCACGCACATTTTTTCACTCCATATCATCCACGTTACCGTGAAGATTAAATCCAGCAGTGTTATTTGGGATTGTACTCAGGGATTACTGTTCCATAAACACCTCCAACTCAAATCTTAAATAAAAAAATGTGTTCTTAATATTTATCGGAGCTGTCTCGCCGTAACATTGTCCGCTACGGAGAGCAGGAGGAGGGGATGGCCCGACTGCATATACAGGATATAATCAAATACCCTAGCATTAGATAACTACAGAACACAGTATACATAACTAAATATCTGTCTTTAATACTGTGCATACATCATCAAATGTCAGTCTGCAAATACAGCCGATAAACTCTCGCGCAATCGTTACCCTAATGTCCTCGTTATCAGTCCGAACTTTAATGTTCGTGACTAAACCTGCATGAAAAAAAGTGTGTTTACATTACACCTTCTTTCGTCTTCAAATTGTATCTCGGGGTGGGGGATACCACCAGTTGATGCTGTGATTTTGGCAAGGTGTTAACAATCACAAATTGTTGTAAACTGCGGTGACCCCCGTGTGTAATGCTGCATGATGGCCCTGCTGGCCCTGCAGGAGGACGTTACAGTTACTGTTAAAAAAAACAAACAAAAAAAAAAAAAAATCGTAAAAAACGGTAAAGTCTGGCAGCAAAGTTGTCAAAGACTTACCATCAAATTACAGTAAAAAACCTTACATTGTTTTACAGGAAAATTCTTTTTTTAAATACAGAGATTTCCTGTAAATATCTTCTGTATTTTTACAGTCTAAATTGTAGAATTAAAAAAACAATCTTGTTATAAAAAAATTCTAGAATGTTAAAAAAAATTATAAATCTAAGAAATCTTGCAGAAATACCTTAAAAGTACACAATTTAACTGAAAACTTTTAAATACTGTTTTCTTTGGTAAATCCACAAGAATTCCATGTCAAAGTACAGATTTCTGAATGTAAAACACACAAAAATGAAGTCAAATAACTTTCAATGACCCTCCTTTAGGCGTTTATTTTATGATTATCCAATCTATTTAAAGTAAATTTCTGTTACATACTGTTTTTTTACTGTATAAAAAAAGAATATAATGTGATAATACCTTGCATAATAATAATAATAATAATAATAATAATAATAATAATAATTACTTTATATGAACAATATTTGAGAGTATTTACAAGCAACGCTACAATATATCTACATACTTTTACCATTAATGTATGGTGTTTACTTTAAATAAACATTGTTTCATAGTAATTTAGAAGCAAATATCCAGTATATTTACTTTACCATTATTATATGAGGTTTGTGGAGGGAGAGACACTTCTATGTAGAGCAGGTAGCCTATATCTTATTTCTGAGTTTGTTCAATTCCCTGTGCATTTATTTTTATGTAGAAAGCGAGAATGGAAACATTCTCTCTGGAAAGACAGAATGGTAATGTTGGACACATTGAATCATGAGTGAAAATAACGATCACATTCAAATTAAGAGGTTGTGGTCCACAAAGCAGTCTCTCTGTGTAATGTCATGTTGTAACTTGTTACACTTGTACATCTTGAATGAAGCAGGGGAAAAAACGATAATTACGTGTGGTTCATAAAGTAGAACCAAATTAAAGTTAGTCAGCTGAGATAGCTTAGCTAGCATGTAATGTTAACTACCTTGTGTTGGGAGCAACGGAGGGTTATAACGTTTCTTTAATTATTAGTATTAGTACCTGGCTAATCAAGCTAACCTGCTAAACAGTCTAGCTACTACAACCCCAAATCAGAAAGAAGTTGGGACAGTATGGAAAACACAAATAAAAAAAAAAGTAGTGATTTCTAAATGTACTTTGACTTGTATTTCATTGCAGACAATACAACAGCACATAATTTAATGTGTTCCTCATGATTTCTATTGTTTGTTTTTTTTCAAATAAACAAAATTCCTATTTTGGTTCTTGCTTTACTGTTCCAACTTTTTTTGAAATGTGTTGCATTTACCACTTTGTAATGTTGCCAATCCTTTTCACACACTTAAAAGACATTTAGGGACTGAAGACACCAAGTGATGAAGTGTTTCAGGTGTAATTTTGTCCCATTCTTGCTGCAAACAAGTCTTAAGGTGGGCAACAGTACGGGGTCTTTGTTGTCGCATTTTGCGCTTCAAAATGCGCCACAGATTCTCTATTGGAGACAGGTCGGGACTGCAGGCAGGCCAGTCAAGTACCCGTATCCTCTTCCTCCGCAGCCAGGACTTTGTAATGTGTGCAGAATGTGGTTTTGCGTTATCTTGTTGAAATATGCATGGACGTCCCTGGAAAAGATGTCTTCTTGAAGGCAGCATATTGTGCTCCAAAATCTCTATGTACTTTTCAGCATTAATGGTGCCATCACAGAAGTGTTACCTTTGCCAAGGGCACTGACACAACCCCATACCATGACAGACCCTGGCTTTTGGACTTGTTGCTGGTAACAGCACACGGCGTCCATTTCTCCCAAAAAATACCTGAAATACTGATTCATCTGACCACAGTACACGTTTCCACTGTGTGATGGTCCATCCCAGATGCCTCCGAGCCCAGAGAAGTCGACGGCGCTTCTGGACACTGTTAACATAGGGCTTCCTTTTGGCACAGTACATTTTTAACTGGCATTTGTGGCTGTAACTACGTATTGTGGTACATGACAAAGGTTTGCCAAAGTAGTCCTGAGCCCATGTGGTGATATCGCTTATAGATGAATGATGATTCTTGATGCAGTGCCGCCTGAGGGATTGGAGATCACGGTTGTTCAGCTTAGGCTTGCGCCCTTGTCCTTTACGCACTGAAATTCCTCCTCATTCCTTGAATCTTTTAATTATGTTATGCACTGTTGAAGGTGAAATAAGCAAATGTCTTCCTATCTTTCTTTGAGGAACATTGTTTTTAAACATTTCAATAATTTTCTCACGTATTTGTTGGCAAACTGGCGATCCCCGGCCCATCTTTGCTCCTAAAGGACTAGACCTCTCTTGGATGCTGCTTTTGTACCAAGTCATAATTACAATCACCTGTTGACATCACCTGTTTCAAATCACATCATTATTTAACCAATTTACCTAAATTGCTCCTGTCCCAACCTTTTTTGGAATGTGTTGCAGGTCTGAATGACAGGAAAGGATGTATATTTACAAATGAAATTAAGTTGACCAGACAAAACATGAAATATTTTGTGTTGACATTGTCTGCAATGAAATACAAGTCAAAGTACATTTAGAAATCACTACTTTTTTTTATTTGTGTTTTTCATACTGTCCCAACTTTTTCTGATTTGGGGTTGTACTAACATTATGTTACTTAGCAAGTTAACGTTACTAAGTTAACTGCCACTGTCTTTGTCAGGTCCGTGTTTGCACGAGGAAATAGGAACTTAGCTAAGATAAACATGTAACGCTGACTTAACGTTAGCGTTAGTCAACTGACAAATATAATATAGTTAGCTGTTAGCTAGCCTATTGAGAATGAGGACATACGTCACGATTTGGGAGGGGTCAGAGCCCGTCGGCCATTTTTGGGTGCCTACACTATCGGTTGCCAGGGGCAACATTTTACGAGCGAGCGACACAGAAACGGAGCGAGCGATACAAAAACGGACCTGAAAATTATTATCACGGTGTTTAAACTTAAGAAAATTAAGAGGAAATGGAGAAAAAGGCAGCAAAAGAAAAGGGACCTTACAGGGAGAAACTTATTACCAGCGCCAAGCAGAGGTATTTAGAGAAGCTGGCTGATATCAACCACGTCGACCCATACGAGCTGCCGGCAGCACAATGGAACAGAGACTGGACTCTTTACCACCTTTACCACAAACGAAGCAAGCAGGAAAGGTTAACAAGTTGAGCATTTGAACAACCTATTTACGTGCGCGTATTGCCTCGTGTGTGCTGATGACATCTGTTTACATTTCTGAATGCCTTCCTACATTTCTTTAATAAAAGCAAGCTTTCCACACAAACAAATGTAGCTTACATGTGTCATTAGTATGAGAAAGAAATGAGATTTTAACGGTGTCTGTGTTCGGACAGAAATATTCGGCCCGATCCATGCTCTAACCTATGTGGAGATATTAATTACTTGGTTTTTGGCATCAGTTATTACACTCATGCCAGAATTCAAAAGCATGAAATCCTTGGAAAGCTACGAGACTTTCTGCTGCGGCTGGGTGCAAGACTTGGTCATCTACAAGCCCCAAAACACAGAAGATATTTGTGCTGATAGTTACATTAATGCACTGTTCATTCTAAAGCACCTTTAAAGATGTATGGCATCTTATATATTTTAAACTGTGTTACCCTGTCATGTAAATGTGTTGGATGAAGGACATGTTAGTCACGTAAACTAATTTGACATGTCAAAATTTGCACTATATGAAAAACTGTGACACGTGGTTCCTACGATTTCCACGAAAATCGCGTGAGGAGCTGAATCAGTTTTTTTACACAGCAGTGTGTTCCAGACGTTCTAAAATAGTTAATTATCTTGAATCTAGACTACAGAAAAACAGAAGAACCTCCTCTGCTACCAACACAAACAATGAACATGAGCACCCAAAAATGGCGAAAAGGGGCAGGGCGTTGTTGTGTGACGACATCTCCTCATTCTCAATATATGTAGCTAGCTAACATTACGACTGGTACATGGCTCACATTCAAGGCTAACGTTACCTAAGGACAGGCATAATGTTGCACCAGACACATGTTAAGGCACATAAACGGCAAATGCTAACGTTATCCCTGCTGACATTTTAAAATTGCAAGTGTTATCTTAACTCATGTTCAGTTGATATCTTGTGAGGAAACTGCATGTAAATAAAAACAACAGCATTACTTCACCTGAAGTGAAAGCTGAATGTGAATCTTCGTGGAAATGTCCTGCATTAGGTGGCTACGTTATGTTATCCACTCCACAGTGTCTCTGTGCCGTTAAGACGATCTTGACGTTAGCCCCTCCCCCTCTGAAGTCAAACAATGCCATTGGTCAAGATTGTCTCGCCTGGCATGATTCATCCAATGATTTCGCAACATTCAGTTATTTGAATCTCCGCGCACTTTCTTGATATCTGAAGCACAGAGACTAAAGAGACTATTTCTGTTTACATTTATGTTTTTTCAACCATTGTAAGGTCTTACATCGCTTCACCCCCAGATTACTAAATTCATGTTGATGCTACAGAAGCCTTGGTTGAACTGTTGAGCACTAACATCACTTCCCAGTCTTTCACACATTGCCTGTATTGCTAAATTAAAACAATATATAGCACACCAATGTAAGTCTTTATTCACACTTCATGTCTTTATTCACCTTATGAAAAACTCTTTGTTCCCTTTGACCTGTAGAATCTGGGGAGAGGCAAAATGATTTGAGGCAGCAGTAGGACTGCACAAAGACCTGGCATTTTGTTGAACACTCATTTTGGGTCTTAATATTAAGAGGAAAAAATTTAACAAATGTATCATGCACCTTCATAAGGAAAAGAACGTGTATGCTACATATTATTTCAAGTACACCAAATGCATAAAAAAGAGTTTGTCCCGCATGCATTTATTAGTTTCTGACTGAAAAAAAACATTAAAAACTTCCCCAAACTACTGTATTTCTGAATTCCTAATTTTCATTTACATTCACGAGCCTCCCCTAAAACAGTTTGGAGCTTCTTAGGGGGGCCTGCCTCCCACTTTCAAAACCTCTGGTCTAACATATTGTATTGGAAGACAGCCTCCAACGTTTTTAAAGTGGATTAACAGCCTTTTATGAAAGGCCTGTGAAAGAACAGATCATTTCTCAAATAAGCATAATGTTGCAGATGTCCATACTGTTTGTCAGTAGGCATGACTTTCATAAGATGGGACACACTTTAAATGGGCAGCCGCACACAATTCAAGATTTCTTTATTGTTACAGTAAATTACAGGTATAGGACACTATCAAGCAACATCTGACATTACACGTATGGTTCTGTTGTCTGTTGTGGCGTATCAACGCAGGGTTGAATTAAACTGTATGAGGGTTGGAACTAGTGGAACAAGTTAGGTGGTGTGCAAGTTAGGCAAGCAGGTATGTATTTGAGGTACTGGTGTGCATGAATATTGATTTTTCCACCCCTAATAAAAGTGTAGCATAGCTTTGGCGTTTAACGTATTAATGTTATTCCTAAATGGAACACATATTGCCCAGGCCATATGTGCATCAATCAGTGCCGATCCTGACCTCCCTGGGGCCCTAAGCAAAATTCTGCTAAGGGGCCCTCTACCTGACCCGTGATGCCACACAGTCACACCTGACACTTCAGTGCTCCCAATACAATCCTCCCTCCTTTAAACAAAACAGTCAAAGAATAAGTACAACAATATAGAACAGAATGAGGTTCAAACAAACAATATTTATTGAATAGAGTATGTTCTATAATATTAAGATAACAAGTGAATATTATTAAATAAGTGAATATTAACGTAAACATAAATAAGAAGAAAATAATAAATTATAACCCTGAACTTTGGCTTTTGGGATTAACTTTGGTTCTCTCTACAGCCTGGGCATTTTCGGCATCAGTATGGGCACCACCAGACAATCTGGACTGTCTAGAATAAACTGAGAAGAATATCACATAGTTAGTTAAGCAGTCATTTACACTACTCGTTACATGTTACAAATGTGTAAACATTTTGAATGTTTGAATTAAAATCTTACCATCAAAATATTCCTTTTCTGCAAGTGAACATGTAATTCCTGATATCAAAAATAGACATTGGTAGGTAAAAATTAACTAAGAGGCCCTACTAGTAAAAATAATCAAGAATTCACTTTGCAAATAGTAAAAAAAAATTGAATTCTTGATATCAAAAATGCATAAACTGTGAATAAATAAAAGCTAAAATGGCTTGCCATAGCATGTTAAAGTTTGTATTTATTTATTATTATGCATGTTGAAGCAATTCTTGATTTATGGTTATTATTTACTGAGGGATGTGCATCCATATTGACCAGTATGTCCAGCTAATCAACATTTTAAATTCAATATAGCCTATAAATCAATGTCAAATTGTCAAAACATTGCTTTCCATCTTGTATAATTAGTGCAGTTGTTTAGAGTTTTTAACTACACATTGTCTGAGACTAGATAATCAGTGTCTTAAAGTATGTATAATGTGTACTTTGATGAGGAGTGCCATCATTCACGCCCATATATTGCAGCCTACAGTCTGTCTGGTCTTCACATATATTTCTGCTTGAAAAATGCGCGTTTCATTTCATGCACGCGCCTAACACACGATAACCCACCCGACGCGGTTATCTTTTCCGAGCCGCAGTAAACAAACACCGTTGCACTTTGTCGATATCAAACGTAATAAATAATTGTATTTTACTCTCACTTTTGTCAGGCACAAAGTCACAAAACACAGCAAGGAAGGAAGTGACTAGCGTTAGCAGCTAGACAAGCGATGCACTGCCTGCCTTCCCAGCTAGGTTAGCAAGACCGGAAAAAAAAACACAATAGAAATGCACATAAACATAACTTTACTTTGCTGACATCAAACTTGGAGAGGAGAGAACACAAGTTTACCTGATTGTTGCTCCCGCAATTCACTCTCATGGTGTTTTTTCCTCTTTTCGTGACCAGAAGGATAGTGTCGCTTCATTTTGTCATGGATGTTGTAAACATTAATTGACGCGCTATGACACAAGGGGGAGGCGGGGCCTCGAGTAATTTGCGGGGCCCTACGCAGCTTGCGTAGTGAGCGTATAGGGCGGATCGGCTCTGGCATCAATGCCTGTGTAACTATTGCAAGTATATGGAAATTGCAGTGTAATTTCAGAGGCAGAGGTGATCAGATCACAGAGGTCTTGTCAGGCACTGGTGAGGCTTTTGAAGTACTGGACTTGCATGAATATTCATTCTACCCCACATAAGAGGGAAGCTCATGCTCTGAGCTGTTTGCATGACATAGACAGGAACAAACATCAGAAGCCAGAGTGGACATAGTATAAGGCATCACAGCAGACATCAGCAAAGTAAGCAGTCAATGGAAAAAGATGTTGGGCCTCCACGGAAGTGAAATGAGGCAAGAACATCAGATGCCCCCTAAAATATTAGGATAGTGAAGATGTAGGCTACCTGGCTCTCTGTGTACTGTATCGCCATCCTGTAGGCCTATAGGGTTGTGGGCCTATGTGATGTGAACTGTGGCTGCACGATTCTTTTGTCAACTCATTTGTCAGACCAAAACATGATTATATAGTGATGAGCATATCACTGACTTGGACTAAAACAGACATCATGTACATCAAGGCTTGCAGTTTAGGTTGACAAAAGTTATGGCTTTGTTTCCACAAATATTTAGGTGAAAGAATGTTTATTTTTACAAAGACAGATCTGAATACAGCATCTTTGTCCACATAGGCCTCAGTGGTGATTTGGTGCAGTACAGCTTTAGCTGGTTGTTTAAGCTTGTGTGCTGCCAAGTTGTTTTACTGTTTGTATTACCATAAATATGCTTACAAAATATTAAAGTATTTTAGTTTCTAATAGAATTACATTGATCCAACTATACTTGAGAACAATGCTTGTGGGTTTGTGCTGTGGAGTGGTTGAGGCCATGCAGTGCGGGTTCATGTCAGCCTCATTCAATGCATTAAACGGGTCAGGCTGGTCGTACCTGTCTCAGTACCTCTGGTAACGCCTTTAGTAGACTTCCATTAACAGATATTGGCCAGGATGATGTTTGACAGTGATTAAAACACTAACACACAGTATGTATGAGACCACATTGAATAAGCTAAAATGGACCCCTATACATTATACCAATATTTACCCTCTGAAGAGTCTCTGATGCATATATTGGATAGTTAATTGTAAATACTGTCAAATGTTTTTACAAAGTAAACAAACAGTACATTAATGGGATAAGTCTGTAGATATATTGAATAGTTGCGTTTAATCACTAAATACTGTTTATATGAAGTAAAACTGTTTATATTAATGGTTAAAGTAGGTAGGTATATTACAACCCCAAATCAGAAAAAGTTGGGACAGTATGAAAAACACAAATAAAAAAAGAAAGTAGTGATTTCTAAATGTACTTTGACTTGTATTTCATTGCAGACAATGAGAACACAAAATATTTCATGTTTTGTCTGGTCAACTTAATTTCATTTGTAAATATATATCCTCTCCTGTCATTCAGACCTGCAACACATTCCAAAAAAGGTTGGGACAGGAGCAATTAAGGGCTAGTAATCAGGTAAATTGGTTAAATAATGATGTGATTTGAAACAGGTGATGTCACCAGGTGATTGTAATTATGACTTGGTACAAAAGCAGCATCCAAGAAAGGTCTAGTCCTTTAGGAGCAAAGATGGGCCGAGGATCGCCAGTTTGCCAACAAATACGTGAGCAAATTATTGAAATGTTTAAAAACAATGTTCGTCAAATAAAGATAGGAAGACCCCGTACTGTTGCCCACCTTAAGACTTGTTTGCAGCAAGAATGGGACAAAATTACACCTAAAACACTTCATCACTTGGTGTCTTCAGTCCCTAAACGTCTTTTAAGTGTTGTGAAAAGGAATGGCAACATTACAAAGTGGTAAATGCTTTACTGTTCCAACTTTTTTTGAAATGTGTTGCAGGAACCAAAATAGGAATTTAGTTTTTTTGAAAAAAACAAAAAAAAACAATAGAAATTGTCTGCAATGAAATACAAGTCAAAGTAGAAATCACTACTTTATTTTTTTATTTGTGTTTTCCATACTATCCCAACTTTTTCTGATTTGGAGTTGTAGATAGTTGCTTCTTTTTTTTGTACAGTAGAAAACCAGTATTAAACAGGAATTTACTGTAAATAGACTGGATAATCATAAAATAAATGCCTAAAGCTTTTAAGATACTATTAATGGGCTGTAAAAAGAGGGTCATTTTACATTAATTTGACATGATTTCTGTGTTTTACATCCAGACATCTGTACTTTGACAGGGAGTTCTTGTGGATGGATTGGATAATATTGTGAATTTTCCAAAGAAAATAGTATGAAAACAGCACTTTTCATTCAAATTAAATAAACGATATTTTCTCATATCAATTTACAGACTACAACATTTATTTAATGTTTTTTTTTTTAAAATAAAAGTATTTTTATGGCATTAACACTTAATGTAGAAAAAACGGAAAAAATAGCTTGAAATTTTGTCTATCCCCTCTAACAATTCACACGTCACCTTAATGTAACAGACAAACGGATAATAAATGAGACCCTTGTTAGCTACTATGGAAAACGCTGTCGAGTATTTCACGTCGCTATTTGTTCCATTAAAGAGGTGAATTCGAAGTGCAACAGAAACTCCGCTCTGAGTGCACGCACGCTCCCGCGGTCAGGGGATACGAATCCTGGTGGGGGTAAGTACCTTGGCACGACACCGGAACCGTGCCATCCCGGTCCAAATACAGGTCCTCACCACTCTGGGGGAAACAAGAACAGGCCAAAATTATAATTCAATTTGCAGCAATTCCTGAACGTCGGAGACGTTTTTGCTTTTTCTCCGCCAGTCATCATGATTCGGTGTAACAACTGCCTCTTTCTGAAACAGAAAACCCAGAGTTTCCCTCATCTCAGGGTTAACTAACTCAGTTTTCACTAAACCTGCTTTCTGAAACGGAGCCCTGGAGCCCACAGCTTCCCATAACCTAAAACCTTTAAGAACCCATGTATGGTTCTTAACCCAAGGTCTAGGTTCTTGGTTAGGCAACACCAGACCAACATCGTCTTTTTCTTGTGCTATTTGAAAGAGAGAGGAAAGGTGTGCTGAGAGCAGTGCAGCTTTGAGAGACACGACAATTAAAAACAGTGGTGCCAATATTGAATTGATTTTACGTTTTGATGTGGTGACTTTTAAATGTCAGTAGTTATATAATAATAGAAGAGCCCGCAGTAGATGGTCGACAGAATGGACCAAAAAGAGTACATGAGAGCTGCCCTCAGGACACACTGGCTGCGGCTGGTCCCGCTCTCTCTCTGCTCTGTACAGTCAAAAACACAAACATCCCATTGCTTAATTTTCTCTAGACTAGAAATTGACGAAGACGAGATAATTGCTTCTGAGCATTTTTTTTCTTCAAGTGAAAATATAGCGATGCAGTGTTTGGTCACGCTGCCTGCTTCTAAATGAAGGAAATGGCTCGCTACTGGAAATGTTCCATGATTTATTTATTTTTAAATACCAATGCTTCATGAAAGTTACTGAGAAATGTAATCAAAATTTGAACTTACTCCCAAACACCTCTCCACATTGTGCAAACAATCTTACATGGACATATAAGACTGCAGTCACATCTCGCTTATACTGAATCAGAATATCATCTGTATAAAACCCGTGTCCTATGTTGTTGTTAATCGAGGTGTGTGCAGTGTTTCAGACACTCTGTTGCCCCTGAGAGTACCTGGATAAACTCTGAATTAGAACCACCTCACGAGCAGAGTCACTACCCGATGTGAGTCGAGTGCAGATGTGAGTTGCGCATGCGTCACTTTGCGACTTCACGCAGATCTCATTTGCTGTTAGCCACAGAATGAGATGGGTACATTACATAGCAGTAATTTATTATTTAGCGTAAGGCATCACATTTTCACAGCATGATCCCTGATGTCAGTTCTAGATTAGAGGCTGAAGTAGCCTACAAGAACCTGCTAACGAGAGACTTTTGTAATGTCAATACAATAAAAATGGAGCTACATAACAAAGTTTGTTCACTGCTGGCTACAAGTTAGCAATCAAACACAACAAAGGCTGTCACTTGAATGGTGTTTTGAGCTAACGTTAGCAAACGTTTGCCAGATCCGGATCCCTTGGTGTCATGCCGGAAACCGTTTAAATCTGAGCATGCGCAACTCACATCTGCACTCGACTCACATCGGGTAGTGACAAGCTGTGCCAAAATTCAGGGTCAGAAACTTCTCCCTCAGTTGGGGAGTACAGTGGAAGCAAAATCGGAACCTGTGATGATGGCTACACCTTAAGTTAAGGGTTGTTAGTTCTTGTAGTGGAAATTATTGGAAAATATATGTGCCAGCCTTGTTATACACAATATAACAGCAATTTGTTCCTGGGTGTACCAAGCCTCTTGCCCAAGCTGGGCATGAGCTGGGATAAGCTCCAGCCTCCTGCAATCCTGCACGGGTGATGGGATGGGTTGTCACTCGGATTGTCAGTTCTGGAAAGTTGGAAAAAAAATTGCCGTATTAAACTGTCAACACCGTTATCTACACTACATGTCACACTGCCTTTCATGTGTTCAGCTATTGTTAAAAAAGGAATACCCACAGCAGTAACATGACACCAGCTTCAATGCTATTTTCTATTCTTACAATACCTGCATGTTAACAATTCCTTTAGCCGGCAGATGGCATTTATGCTGTTATGCTGTAAGATGTGTTAAATAGTAACGTAACACTAAAGGTGTTGACACGGCTTGTTTCTCATTAGAAATTCAATTTGGTATTTACAAGTGAAGTGCCTGCTTCACGATGTGACACGAGGATCACAAGCATAGCACGCTAAGCTGTTAGAACTTTCCGAGAGACATTGCACTGTGCAACATTTCAGATCAATGTGACTTAGTGTTGTGAATAGGGATAAAGGGAAGGTCAACATGAACAAATCTGGCTATTCTGAATTGGAGATGCAATGTTCAAAGAAGAACCTTCGAGATTGATCTCTGCTAATGAAGCCCTCTTATATCCTCCTGCATTGTCTCATTCTCCTCTCAGCCTTCCTAATCACATCATCACTAAATATTTTCTCTTTTTTTTCCCATAACGTTGATAGATGTGAAGGCCATTTATCATTGTGGTGACTGCCTAATGCTATCAGCTCCTGGCAGCAGGTTTTAATCATCCTCTCATGGATAAAGCTGGTGGTATATTATCCAATACTGCACATCTTGCAGAGTAGGAAATGTTATTAAAAAAGTTGCAAAGCTGGTAGATTGTGAGACTGGCTAACTGCAGAGAAGCTCTCAGTTTCAATATCTGAGTGCTGCATATCTAAGAGTACAATGAGAACGGTGTATCATCAGAGCTGGAACTCCAATAACCTCCAAAACTGGGCTACACCAGGCTCATGTATCATATCATATTGCATGCCGAACCTGAGCTTAGCACTAAAAGTTAAATTACCTGAGCACAAAATGTAATAGCATTTGAGGCAAGAAACAGCAATACCATCGTCCTGGTATACCGCCAGGCACATTCTGCTGAAACACTACAGTAATTGCTGTGTGCTTTGAGTCATTCATTGTAGAGAAGGTGTTTTTTCACTCTGAAATGTATCGTCTGAGCCATAGGAGCACAGGCCTAATTCAGGAATGCGTCATTCTTTTTCTTATAATTGGCTCATAAAAAAGAAAAATCAGAAACCCCTCGTGTCTCATACACAAAACATGTGAAGGCCATCCGAGCAGCATTTCAGCAGTTATGTTCTTGTGTGTTATTCATCCGTTTTGGTCTCATGTTGTTGTTGCCGTTGTTAAACATTATTGTGTTTTATTCAAATAGTAAATGTCGTTCCAACCCTTATTTTTACAGTCTATAGTTCCAACACTGGCAACCGAAAGAGGAATCGAGAGTGGCTGATCTCCTTGTAAAAATGTAAGCTTCTACATAAACAAGCAGAAACAAGAAGCAAGAAGAGAGACAGCTGGATAGACAGATGTAAGTACAACTGAAACCTTTTGCACCCTGTTTTTTTAAGCCAGTGCATTGTCTGCTTTAACACAAACAAGTCACAATGCACCTGCGCTCATTCTGTAATTTCCTGGCTCCAAACACACATGCTTGGGTGGATGTAAAGCGGTAACTGAGGATGTGTTTATGTAGATCAGGCGGCACAGTGCTACTTTGATACTCATTTTGGCATGAAATATGATACATTTCTGTCTGTTTAGACCACCTGCCATCGGTAACAAAAAAGGCTTAAAAGTACATAAGAAACATACATACACTCTGTGGTTGGTTGCCAACAATCCTGTGTCCAACCCATAATGTTGTTATAAATACAGTAGCGTTCATTTATACATGCAGGCGCCATCTTGGGAAAACAGTCATGACCAGTTGAACGACGAATGCCATATTTGAGCTATGTTACTGGTTGCACGGCGTTCGACTGATCATGTCTGAACATGACTGTTTTCCCAAGATGGTGCCTGCTTGTATACGTGAACGCTACTGTCTTTATAATCTATCTTTTTAATAAACTGTCTGTACACTTGCAGAGTTCTCAATGCTTCGGTTTATATGTATGTTCGGTTTGTATGTATTATGCTACCGTGGAAGTGTGGTGCTATATTGAGCCTTGTTAGTGGTAGAAAAATAGAGATTTCTTTTTACTTTACCCTCTGCCCCGAAGGCTAGCGTTATAAGCTAATCACCGGTTTGCGCTAGAGACATATTTGATTATCATGAAAACAGATCCCAGAGAACGGTCGACTCGGTACACATATGTTATTAACCCCTAGATTTATTTTGTGAAAGAATTGTCCTTTTAATCCCATGCAAATCGGCCACGTCTGTAATTTGTCACGTAAAACTTTCTCTGCAATTGACCTACCATATTTCGCCGAACACCGAGGTCCTGTAATATTGATAATATGATAATATTAGTCCCGTGCGAATCGGCATGCCTGGGATTTGCAGTCAGAAACTTGTATGTGCACCTTTTTATCCCTCTTTATGGGCTATGGGATTGCGGTCTTTAATGACCAACCTAGTCTAGACCACTGCCTGACCGGAGATCTCTCTCTCTCTCTCTCTCTCTCTCTCTCGTTATTTCTTATGTCATGTTGAGTTTGTCCTTATTTATTGAAGAATAAAGGTGATTATCGATATATATTTTTATCTCGCTTTCTCTCTTGCTTTTCCTCTGTTTCCTACAATATATGTATTTATTAGGGCTGTCAATTGATTAAAAAATTGAATTATAGACTACCGGTATGTGGTTAATTAATCTAAATTAATCGCATACATAATTTTTGCTGTGAAAGTATTTTAAATATTTAAATTAAAATGAATCAATGAATAATCAGCATTAGTGACATTAAAGTAAAAAAAAAATGTATTATTATTTTCACTGTTCAAATAATGACCATAACAATCAACAATACAATCTAATGTGCTGAGGAAGTAAATTCAAAAGGGTATTTTACAATAACTACGAATGCACCGCGAGGCTGTAGGTTACCAGTTTCATTGAATGCACCGTCTCCATCTGTGTTTTTCCGACAACAGCAGAAACAGTCAAACTTTACACCGTTTAGCTGTCAGCATTTTAACCGTGTTTAATCCAGGTGCTAGCTAGTGGAAGGCTGATGTTACCTGCTGTTGAGTGTAGTGTTAACTAGCGTCACGTGCAGCAATGTTTCATTCATTCATTTTCCAGTCGAATGGTGGCTAGAACGGCTCTGGGAGAAAGGTCAATATGGAATGGATTAATCTGCGTTATTTTTTCTCACATTAATTAATCGCGTTATTCTGACAGCCCTAGTATTTATGTTAATATTTGTTTTCTCGTTTTTATGGAACAAAATTGCTGGCTGGATTATGTTAAGTGGCAATGTTTCTTGAGCGAAAGCTATGTTTTTGTGTTACATGCAAATCACAATGAGTTAGCTGAGGTGCATCCATCCATTTTATTTTAATTTCTATTTATAAAGGGCTTTCATAATTCTCAAAGACACTTTACAGAGTGTCTTTAAAGAAAAGCACACTCTAAAAATATATAACATGACATTAAAAGCAGCCCTAAAAAGGTGAGTTTTGACTTGTGATGTGAACATGGACAGATTGGTGCAGTCTCGTATGTGTTTGGGGAGAGAGTTCCAGAGGGAAGGGACAGCTATAGAGAAGGCTCTGTCGCCCCAGGTCTGGCGCTTGATCCAGAGTGGTGGAGACAGGAGGTTGGCATCAGGAGTGGAGGAAGGAGTGTGGTGCTGGAGTAGGCCGGTAACATAGGAGTGGGCCTGATTTTGCAGGGCTTTGTGGGTGAGGACTTTAAGTTGGATTCGTTGTAGGACAGTGAGCCAGTAGAGGATCTGAAGTACAGTAGTCAATATTGACAACGCTTCGTTAAGGGGACTGCTCCAGTGCTGCTGGAAGATTTACTGGATGTTTCTCATTTTCGGCCGGATGTCCCATACCTTCCGCTTTCTTTGTGTTGGCATTCTAAACTTGATTTATTTAGGACTATAGTTAACTGCTCCTCAGATCTCTGCAGGGTAAATCCAGACGGTTCTGTCCAATCTGAGTTTTCTGTTCCACGACTAAAACAACTTTTAAACTTGCATATGTTCCACCAAAACAAGTTCCTTCCCGAGGCTATTTTGCAGAGGCACGGTTATTGCGTCCGGTGCTTAGCGGTGCCCAAGACGATTGTGATTGGTTTTAAGAAATGCCAATAAACCAGAGCACGTTTGTCTCCCTTCCCGAATGCTGTGTGGACTAGCCAGACCCTCCTCCGCAGTGCTGTAGAGGAAGGTCCGGCAATGCTAGACTAGAAGGACAGGGATGAAGTAATCACAGAAGCGTGAATGGGTAAGAGGTTTTGGTTAAATGTAAAAAAAAAAATTAAAAAAAGTAAACACATTTTGTCTTGTGCTTCAAGTCACTTTGATATTGTTTTATGCTTAAAGAATAACTTGACAGCAAGTTGAAAAGCAAGAGTTACATATTGTAGATAGCAATACCTTCTGTGCTTTTTATGGAGCCTAATGTTATACGGGGACAGGGAATAGTGGACACAAATGCAGAAGCAGGCAGGCAGGAGAAGGTTGAACTCAAGGGTTTATTAAACACTAAAGGCAAACACAAAGAGTCCTGAGGTAGCAGGGAAAAAACAACGAGGAATCCAAGAGAATGGTGCAAAAACAAACGGGGACACTGAGACTGGAAACTCACAGGAACAAGCCACCGGAACAAACTGACACGGCACAAACAGACTGGCAGAAACACAAAACGATCTGACACAAGACAAAGGGAACACAGAGGCTAAATACACGAGGTAACAAGCAAACAAGGCACAGGTGATACAGCAGGTGAAACAAATCAGGGCGGGGCAGGACAATCAGACAGGCAGGAAAACACAGGAAGCAAAACTAGACAACACAAGGGAGAACAGAGCACATGGGCAACACTAATAGAAAACATGAAACTGACTAAACACAGAAACGTTACACAACACTAGACAACACGGGAGAACGGAGAACACAGGACACAACAAAACATACACAATCACAATGAGACAGTCAACAGGAATCAAACCACAGTACAGAACCATAAACAAGAAATAAGGAAATACAGGAAAAAGACAAAAAAAAATCACATCAGTCTACAAAACAGCAGCAGAACTCTCCACAACCACAACACCTAATTTGCCATTTATTCAGTATTGATTATAGTGTGCCAGTTGCTTAAATGATAGTTAGGATTAATCCTTATTATTCTTATCCTATTAATCGGCATGTGTCTTCAAGCTCAGTGTTAATTCTGGGAACTCAGCATCCCTGAATGAGACACTAAGCTCCCTCCAAGGCACCATTTGTGTGCGTTTGAGTGGCTCTTACAGAATAATTGGCAATTTGTGACACTCTCCTTTACGAGTTATTTAATAATGTATTTTTTAGTATAAAAGACATGCTCTTATGCAGTACTTCTCTGACCCACATTTACATACACACACTTGTCGTTCACATATACTTATTGTCCAAAGTTAGTTAGTTTCCCTAAAAAGCCACACTGTAATCCTCTGCATCACTCGTAGATTTTGCTGTAACTGGAGCTGCTGAGGCTGGATTGTTTCATTCTGCAGTAATGTGGGGAAACTTTATAACGAAGGAGTGGGAAAATACCGTTATTTTTTTCATCGATGACATGTTAATATTTGACTAACCAATGAATATTTTGAACAGTCACAAGCTTTAAATCCACTAAAAGTAGCCTACCAGTGAACAAATCCACTTCCATTTCCAAAGGGAAAAAAATAGCCTTAGAAATAAATAATTGCTTTGCATGCCAGACAAATATGACCAGCAGAGTCCTGTCAGTTCTCCTGCTGCAAGCATCAATCTCAGGTTGGTGAAGATTGAGATGAGACTGTGGAATTTTAAACGGTAACTAGACAAGATATTCTCACATTTTAAGATTGCTCTTTTTCAAAAGGCTCCGAAGCTGCTTAAGGGAGGAGGGCTCTGCCATCTGTAATAACGCTTTAGGAAACTAATTTACATGTTGCTGGCTTGAAGTAGTGGAGAAAAACGTAATACTGGATTTTCTAAAAGTGCTCATATTATGCTCATTTTCAGGTTCATACTTGTATTTAGATGTTATATCAGAATAGGTTTACATGGTTTAATAAAAAAAAAACACTATTTTTGTTGTACTGCACATCACTGCAGCTCCTCTTTTCACCCTGTGTGTTGAGCTCTCTGTTTTACTACAGTGAGGCATCTCACTTCTGTTCCATCTTTGTTGGGAGTCGCACAAGGGCGCGGGAAGGGGGGTGCTGCAGCCCCCCCTGCTGGCAGGAGCTGGAATTTATATTATATTTTAAATGATTACTAATTCGCTGTCTGACATTATTTATATTTTCGTATATCAAATAATGAGGCAAATGGCAAAAAAGGGTTATGGATAGGTTCTAAAATATAGCCGACTAAAAATGAACTGTTATAGCTGATAGAGGTGACAGTGAAAGTGAGTAAAGCGATGTGACTCGTTGAGAAGCGAGCAGGCTGAGACTAGTTGACTGAACGTTAGCTGTAGAGAAGAGTATGTCGCAGAAAAGGATACAAGAGTTTTTCTTCCGTAATAGTAATGCGGCTAAATTTAGCAAGATTAAATCTGTAGATGTTACAGTTGATGTTTCCTCGTCCACCGCCGAGGCAAACTGTTGATTAGCTGTAGAGCCAGAGTCTGAAATAACGTCAGCAAGCAGCAGCCGAGAGGGCATGAGGATAAAATACACAATGACGAGTCCATAGCAACCAGTTCACGTGTTGAATTTGTTATTACCCAGTGTGCTTTGTTGAATGGTCTCAATGTTTTATTGTTTTATTTCATGTGAATACTAGTTTACTAGAGGAGTAACTTAGTATTTGAAGTAATGTAGTAATGCAGGAAGTGTGCATTTAGTTTCCATACTTATTATAGTTCCACAACAATGTTAGTGATAATATAATATATAATATAATAATATATAATGTAATTATAGAAAAAGTATTGCTGGTGAAGGGAGGGTGATGTTTAAATTTTCAGAGAATCCCATAACTCCTCCACTATCCCCTTACACTAATAATGAATAGTTCCTGAACTGTTGAAATCTACCTCGGGGGAGAAATGATCAGGCATCCACTATTTTGTTATTCAGCCCCCCTGGTCAAAAATAGGTTCCCGCACGCCTGGAGTCACACATGCGCAGTAGCTACTAGCCAGTCAGAAGCAGAGTATGAGGGCGTGCCATGCTAGCAGCTAGGCGAGCATTATAATGTGTTAAAACGTTCGTCACGGAAGTAAAGGCTGGACTACAACAGAGCTGTTTGGAGCAGTTTGTGAACAGTGTTTTCTGTTGGAGATGGTAAGTCCCTTTGGGGAGGACTTTGGGCTTTTTCACTTTGTAAACCTATAACGTACACAAGAAAAAAGATATAGAACACAATAAAGGAAAGGGGAAAAACCAAAAAGCATAATATGAGCACTTTATGGAACATTCTAGTTGGGAGAAAGATATCTCTACTGAGCAGATTGTCATTTCATTTGGAGGCTGGACCTTTAGGATTTTATTACAAATCATGAGGTGTCTACAACGTCAACTTTTAGTATTTTAACATCAATACCTCCACCAAGGAGCAAGATTACGGAAAAACAAGAATGTCCACCCCGCCACAATGTTTACGTTTATAGTGGTGCCGTCTACTAGTGGCAGTAGTAATTATGAAAGGAGCCAGTGTTGTTGTACTCGAGACCGGTCTTGGTCTCAAAAACACTTGTTGAAGGTCTCGGTCTTTTATTTTAAGACCACAACTTTAGGGATATCACTAAATTGCCTGTATTGTCTGATTTGTGTTAACATCATTACTGTGACTGGATATAAAACATCCTGCTTCAAATCAGGGGCGTAGGCAGAAATAGTATTTTGGGCGGGCCAGTACAAAAGTGAGTGGGCCATTTTCCAAAAGACTAGAAGTAGCAAAAAGGACAAACTGAAAAAATAGCAACACTTTTAACTTCCAACATACTGCACTACAACGGTAATAACAGTACTGTCTACTACATGCTCAACCAACAAAGCTCAGTCTAAAAAGTTTATACACAACAATATAGGTAAAAACCTGTCGGTTATAATCTATTCAGGCTAAAATATATTTGCACCGGCAGAACCAGCAGCATTGGCTCTGCACAGCACTGTTATAAAATTAACCATTTCATTGCACAAAGTGGCAACTAAACATGAACCCACACAGCAGAGAAGGCGTTTACATACTGCATGACATAGAACAGCCTACATCAGACAGAAATCACATATGTAACAACAATGCAACAACATCGTTGCTTCAGGACTATGGTCAGATCATGAGCATTGAATGCACTACCAGCAGTACAAGAACATGAAAGAATGGAAACTTCCAGCCAAGCATTGTTTGAATTATGAAAGGTATAATGAAAAGTGACCAGCAAGGCGCCAAATCTTAGACAGTGTATCGAGTCCACAGCAGTGACAGGATCACAGAAAACTTAAAAACTACGTCACCCACAGATAAGTTATCTTCTTATTTAATGTGGGCAAAACACAAACGTGTTTCAGCTAGAGGCCATCATCAGTGTTCACCATTTCTTACTAAATAGAAAGGTTACTAGGTTATTTAATTAATAACACAAGAAGGATGAAAGACGTTTTAGTGAATGTTACCTCTGTGAGGGCCTCCTCTCTCTCTGATGGGCTGTCAGCTCCGCTGGGGAAATGTCTGCACATGCTGCAGGAAAGCTCGTCCTTATTTACACTGTATTTCATCCACGAACGCTATCCATTCCACTTTAAAGAGAAGCCATTGTTGTCGCGGTAACTTTTAACAGTAGCCTATATTGCTTAACACATCCATGGTGCATTGTCTAAAAAGCCAGCTAGCTAATGTTAGCTGCTGAAGGCGACGTTAGTTAGCTGCTGAAGCAGCCTGCCTGTTGTTACCATAGCAACCAACTACGTTCCGAAGGCGTTTATTCTAATTGTTTGATTGTATGGTTTAAACAGTTTCGTTTTAATCAGAAGAAAATACACATTAAACTCACACCTAGTTCTGTTATTTCTTTTTTTTTTTTTACATATATTTGAATATTTTTCATAACAAAACGTATTTTGATCAAACTTGGGTGGACGGGCCAGTGAGTAAAGTGGGCGGGCCAGTGCCCATTACTGCCTACGCACCTGCTTCAAATGCAACCAATAACACTCACTTTTGTTAGTTTGAAATTAGTGTTGACAAACTGACCAAAGAGCCGGTTAATTAACCCAAGTTGCGTCATTGAACCGGGAGAATTGAGTGACCTACATCAATGAAGCAACTCACTCCTGTTTGTTTGTTTGTTTTTTACCTCTTTAGCGCCTCCACTGGAGTGGTGGTAGAATCAATCAGGAAATGGGCTACCTCGAGCAGCACGATTGGACCGAAAGAGTTGTTGAAGAGTTGTAGATTGGAAACCGCCCGCCAGGCTATTGAATGAGACGGAATGTAACAGTGCAACTGCTCGAGTCTAATGTAATCAGATGGGTGTCTAGGTTCTTGGCAAGTTTGAGTTATCAACCGATCCCAGAAGCCTTTATTTCTCATGCATCTTAGATGATTGTTTACATAGAAATGCATAGGCTACATTACCGATGGATATCACCTACAAATTGTCATGTTATCTTGGTTGTTGTGTTAAGTTAAATGGTTGTTACATGGTAGGTAGGCTGTCACGAGGAGACTGCGCACCAGGCTACCGAATGTCACCATGGCCAGTGCGTGAGTCTAGTGTTAGTCAGTATGAAGGGCCGTTCACATTGGACGCGAAACCCATTATTGTCAATGGCTTGCCGCGGTCAAAAAGGTCTGAAAAAAGCAAAAACAACACAGAATGCAAGTGGATCCACAAACGGAACATGGACTAGAGGTTGATTTTAGCCGTCAGCATCTCCCAGAGCTGTACGACACAAGTCTGAGGTCGTACAGAGACCTCGGATGCAAATCTTGTGTTTATGTGTCCAAAGTAAGTATTTATACCAGTGACACAATCAAACTGACAAGTCCTTATGCCATTGTTTATACCAAGATAGTGAAACTGCTTTGTGTTGTTGTCACATGAAAGGGAGCACTATTCCTTATGTTACACATTGTCATGTCTGATCTGAGAAATGCGCCAAAGCAATGGAGAAGAACTGTACTGTTGTGAGCTGTGAAAACCAAATACCAAGTTGATTATACAGCTCCATACAGGTATTTGTAGGATATATTTGTATTTGTATGTTTATATGATGTAAAATAAGGTTGGACTGATTGACACAAGTCATGTTCGTTTTCATTGAAGTTCACATGTAGATAGTTATATGCCTTTACACAGAATAACTACCCATTTCCAAGTGTACGCAAGCTCCAGTTTTGGAAGAATTAATTGCACATATGTATTAAACAAAGTGTTTTCCAGAGTATGAATGAATGAATGAATGATGATGATGAATGTATGAATTTAGGCTCATATCTTAGCTATGTATACATAACTGCAATGACTGCAGCCCTCTTATGTATGTAAAAATGCAATGACACGTAGTGTTGAAATGCAACATTTTATTTAGAAATGAAAATAATCCACGTCTTCATCTATTTAGAGGAGTGTAAGAAAAGGTGGAAGAACCTAAGGGACAGGTACATAAAGGAGAGGAGGTAACGGACAAAAAAGTGGTGCAGGGGCAGACCAAAAAAGTACTTGGAAGTACTTTTCCATACTGTCTTTTCTGGAGCCACACGTCAGGGAGAGACAGATTGCCAGACGCTTCATTGTAGAACTGGACTATTGGAATGTTGTTCGTATCCGGGAAATCGTAGAACCGACTCTCGTCAGCAGACTGTCAAATTGCTCCCTGTTGAGCCGGAAGTACCCCTGGAACCAGTCAAAGTGAAAGCGGAAGTACTTCACCAGCTGGAATTCCCCCAACTGCTCTCTGGACCTGAGAGTCTCGTGCACCCACACCCTTCTTGCTGCTGCTGCAGCTGCCTTCCTCCGTCTTCTGCTCACAACCAAGGCAAGTGCCAAGGCTTTCTTTTGGTTCAAAGACACCAAATCACTACTGAAATCACTGTGTATCCTACACAATGTTGCATGTACTACATGTCTGATGTAAACACCAGAACCAGACGTGACGTGCATTTAAATATTGCCGCATGTATGGCGTAAAAAAAACAAAACGTAGAAACTCTTGCCTATTTTGCGTTGAGCGCGGCGGGCACAATAAAAATTATTTTGGGAATAGGACAACCTAGCGGCGAGCGCAGCGCATGCCGCGTACAATGTGAACCGGCCTGGAGTGTATACCGTAAAACTTCAAATAATAGCCGAGTCCCAAATAGACGCCTGTCTCTTTTAAACGCCTGGTGTGACAACAGATTTGGGTAAATAAAGGCCGGTCTCAAATAGAGGCCTGGTCTGTTTTTGTTGTTTTTTTCCATGTCAGGTTGTATTTGATCTTTTAAAACCCGTCAAACACAATTCATTTGGATAAAAGCGTTGCATTTTAGAAGATATACGGGATTGTGAACAGCGATGTCCGCGCTGCGCGCACACACACTCACACACACACAAACATAGCGGAGCCGAGGTGTGTGCGTTACTTCACGCAGCACATGTAACTGACTGGAAACGATACCGAGGATTATTTAGCCTACTGCCGCTGGCGCAGATGAACTAACGCTACAGTCGTTACTGTAAGTAGCCTACAATAAAACCTCCATGATTAAAAAGTCAATACTTATCAATATACCCACCTAACTGTTCTACAGGCATCACCATGTTTCAGTCTGCTCTGTCTGCGCTGTCCACTCGCTGTGCGACACAGCTCTACTCTGCAAATAGCGACTTTTTACTAACAAGCTAAAATGAAAGATGCCAGTTTGTAGTCTAACTGTTTATCTTGAACTTTGGACAAACTCTTGTAAACTTAGCTGCTGTCTAAACGAACCGTCCTCTCCGCTGGAGCAGTAACCTGTGGATGTATCATAAGACCAAAACATATACATGTGGCTACTTAATATGCACGTGAATTACGTGATCGTTATGTGGTGACAACAGAGCATAACGCTAGCTTCACTTTTTCCTACCCTTCACAGTAAAAGCCCAACCTAAAGAACGGCCACTGAAGTCAGTCAGTCAAGCTGTTGCAACTCATACAGTACTATTAACATTACCTCCGCTAATTAAATCCATGCCTGGTAAACATAAAGCAGAACTGCGACGTCTGTCCGAGGAAGATGACCAAAGGGCCAGACTGGGAGGCGGAGGGAGGAATAAGGTCAGTGAAGAGCTGGAGGTGAGCGTGTGTGAGTGGATCCACAGCATGCGGGCAAAGCATCGTCAATTAAAGGCCCGTCTCTTATAGACGCCTGTCTCAAATACACGCCGGGGCATTTCGGCGATTTGGGTAAATAGAAGCCCGGGCTATTATTTGAAGTTTTACGGTAAATAGTATGTCAGCCTATTTCAAAGACATGGAGAGCAGGACATTTGCAGTTTGAGGCTACATGTCTTGGAGTGACTATGGAGGGGGAAGTAAATGCGCAATCACCATCATTTACAACATTTTAGTCATTTATTCATTTACATTTTATTATTTTTTAAAGAGTTTATTTGCATAACAACACCTAACAGAAAACGCAGCAATGTGTAAATATCTGCAATTTAACGCTAACCTCCACAGCTGGGACCACCTAATTTATTTATTTTTTTATCTGCACTAAGGAAGCATAAAGAAAGGTAAGAGTAAGTGATGCTAGCTCTGTAAAGTTATCAATCTGCCTCTGTACTAAACCTCTTCAGAAATCTCTTCATCCCTCACCCAAAGGGATTTAGCGAATATTAGCTAGTTGTGTACGTATATACTGTATGTTTCAGTTGTTTGGTCTGGTCTTGGTCTTGACTCGGTCTCGCTCTGCCTTGGTCTTGGTCTTCTCTCGGTCTTGGTACACTGGTCTTGGTAATGACGGTTTCGGTTTAGGTGGTCTTGATTACAACACTGATGGGAGCAAAGCAG
This sequence comes from Gymnocephalus cernua, assembly GCA_023631565.1. Taxonomy (NCBI): domain Eukaryota; kingdom Metazoa; phylum Chordata; class Actinopteri; order Perciformes; family Percidae; genus Gymnocephalus; species Gymnocephalus cernua. The sequence goes on along the minus strand of CM042434.1, from coordinate 26,404,796 downwards.
GAAAAAAAGTGACAAAGTATGAGCGCCAAATTCCAGAGAGAGGTTGGTGGGGGATGGGTCAAACAAACAGTACTTTCCCCAAGAAGACAGTCATTTTTTTTTACTTTACAGAACATATGGAACTATGTCATGTTCTGCGTCAAGTAGGTAACCAGAAGTGAAGTAAAATAAGTAACTGTACTGATTTTAACACAAACCACAATCTTTTTTTCTAATTAAGCAAGGAGTTTTGATGAATAAACCTAACCAAATACCTATTTCACAAAGTTAACATGTTTTAAACTGGCCGTTACGTTCTCTGGTTTAAATATGATGACAGAAAACTCTCCTGTTATTTGTGTCGATTGTCCTGACACTGTTAGGGGTGCTAATTTATGAAACGTTCCTATGGGTTGTATTGGAGGGTAGGAATAAATTATCTACAGTATGTCGTTGTATGGTTTGGAGAACTTGTTTAGAAAAACTATTTGGTTGATTTTTAAATTGGTAGAAGGTTGTAGAATGGGCCAAAGAAGAACCCATTAAATTTGGGGGTCGATCCGAATCACAATCGGATACGTTATTTTTTCCTTCCGTTAGTTTTTTTTATTGCTAAACAACACTGGGCACAACTATAAACTACAGTCTACACTACCAACAGTCACCTGAGCTAAACAGTTCACATCTCCTGCAAATCTCCAAGCAACACAACTCTTAAAGGAATATGCCACCGTTTGTTGAAATGGAGCTGATCACGGTCTCCCCTAGCTGTAGATAGGTGGGCCAACGCATTTTTTGTCTCAGTGCATGTAATTGTTTTTTGTTTGTTTTTTTGTCTTGTTGGCTCACTTTTACTTACAGCATGCTAACCGGCAACATAGGATTCCATTCACTACGCTAAGCTAACTAGCGGCGGTGCTGCCAGTGTTACACCGGACTAAAACAATGCATGCACAAAAAATGCGTTTGCCCACCTATCTACAGCTAGGGGAGACTGTGCCCCATTTCAACAAACGGTGGCATATTCCTTTAACACACGTCTCAATACAGGCTCAGAGCAGCCAAACACTCAGAACAACCCATAACACACGCTGTCACTCAGAACACAGTGAGAGGAAAAACACGAGCATCAAACGCCAATACCGAAATTAATAACTTTCTCATCTTTACAGTTTGAACAATTGAAGTGACTTCACACTTACAGTTTTTTACGATCGCTGTGACAATTTTTTTTTTCAATACTTTAAACAACTTTCCTAAACTCTTAAGCCACCAACACACCTACAACACACAATTTGCAAAACGGTTAATTTCATGCTCAAAATCACACATTGAAAACTAAACTAACACTAATTTTAAAAATACAATAATTCACTAACACAATACACTAAGTCTATCAAAACAATGCAAACATGTCTCAAAATCAAATAATTCTTCCAAAACACTAACACACGTTTTCTTCCAACAGGAACATTTAGTCAATCATAGGTTAACCATTGTCTTGGTCTTGGTTGAGCTTGTTTGTAAAAGATGTTCAAGCATTTTAAATTTGTGTTAACTGTATGCAATTTGTGTCAAAGCAACAACACATGTTAATTGTATAGCCTACACAGACAGATGTTGTGCTAACTGTGTTAAGAGTTTAGGAAAGTTGTTAAAAGTATTGAAAACATTGTCATAGCAATCGTAAAAAAAAACTGTAATAGTTTCTTAAAAGAAAAGATATATAGATTTTATAATACACCAATTTTTACGTAAGGTAACCAAGAAGGAATGAAAATCAACAGTTTGCTTCAATATAGTATTTTGTCTCTATAGTAATTTATGGCATTACTGGAAAAAAACCAAAAGGTACATAACAGTAACAAAGAATAGTGTGACTAATCCTGCCTCTCTCCAGCATCATGCAGCAAGTTTCCTTCATCACAATGGATGTCTGCATCATCTCTAAATACTAATGAATGTGGTGGTTCCATTGCTTCCACCTCCATTACTTTAAGTAAGAACACAGTTTTAGTATAGTAAAGGAAGTGTTTTTCACTCTGTTATAGCTGTGTATGTAACCTCAGACATCTTACCTGGACATGTTGGTATCTTTACTCTTTTACCTGTTTCTCTCAAACGGTACTGTGTGTAATTGGTGTTTGTATACAAAAAAGGCTTTCTGAGCTTTCTCTGTATAAATACCGTATATGTTCACTAACTAGTCTAAAACAAGACACCTGCTTAGGCTGCTTCTGCTAAAATTGCAATCAGCAGTGTTTGATAGGCACCAGACTGAAATCTGTTCTGTTTTGAATGTGTGGTTAACAGTTCTGACAGCAGTGTGTTAGCATTTGAACAAAGTGCTGTAAATCCACAGTGTCGTGAATGTTGTGGTTAAAGTCATGGGATAAGTGTGTAGAGTTTTGAAAACTGTGTTCAAGCAATGATAAATGAACTAGAGTTTGGTCCACATGAACTGCTGCTGTGCAGACTGGAGTTAGAGTTTAGCACATGTGGCTTCAGTGCAAACTGTCGTTTAGCAATTGAAAAAAACTGTATTTCGAGATGGGGCATTTGGCCTTGGTGGAGGTCTGCGCTCTATCATTGCTCTTCTAGTTTGGAATGTTTTGATTCTCAGAAGTCACATGTATGAGGTTTGCCTGATGAATCGTCATAGTGAGTTCAAGTGATCGACAGTATGCAGGATATTTTGGCTCCTTCAGTTAGACACCCCTGTCTAAGACTTTCTGGTGTTTTTGAATTTTGAAGTAAGCACTGAAACATTTCAATTTCTCTTCATAGCTGTGCTACAAATCCCCAGGGCATTGTCAGGACAATGCACACATCACAATCATGATCACAGCCAGGAATACCAAATGGCTGAGAGAGGCTAGAGATCATAGTAGTTTCGCTGTTCTTTGGACAAAACGCTTCTCACTGTTCTTTACACAATTTAGTTTCAAAACGTCATTCCCTTAATTCCTGTCAGTGTCCATAAAGACACCAGCATTATATTAGAGTATAAGGAGTGAATTCATGGTGTTTCAGTTGGCTGTGGTGGGATTTCATAATGTGGCACTGTGACTGATGTGATTCTGAATCTTTAGGCCAGAACCACTCAAATTGCCTCTTGAGTTATATATTTGAACATTCAAAACTAAATCATTGCCCACATCTTGATCCTGCTGTTTGAAGAAATAGCATAGGTTGGGCAAAGAGAAAAGTCCATTAAGGTTAAATGATGAAAAAAGAAATATATATATATATATATATATATATATATATATATATATATATATATATATATATATATATATATATATATAATAAACAATATAATAAACAATATAAAGGAGCAAATCATTTAACGGAACTCCTTTGGTAATCATTTTCTTTATGCTGCTGCTTTGTGCAGCCTCTTACTGATGGTCAGGTGTGATTGTTGCCATTCATCATTTTCCACCTGACTGTGTCTGAGCCACATTCATCACTTTCCACCTGCCCGAGCAGAGCTGGGCTGCAGAATCACAGAGCCTGAGTAGGAAACAGAAAATCACAGTGATTGAACGTCAAGGGAAGCAGATGTCAAACTGGTGTTGGCCCGGAATGACACACAGGGCCCTCGCTTTCCCCTGTCACTTTAAACTGTTAAGTGACCTTCAAAATAGAAATGCTGCACCATTACTGCTATGCTGTCACAGCTGGATGGTGTATGCTGACGGATGAGCAGTGAGCTACTGAGGCCTTCAGAAAACACTCAGATCATTAAGGCACGGCCACTGGCAACGATATTGTGACGCCGTCTCAAGTGACCATAAAGGCCTTGATGAATTTGTTCAGGCTGTTCTCATGAACCACTCAAACAGTAAGCTACGAAAAGCAGTGCACTGTAATTGTATCGTATGTATTCCATGTATATATTTTTGTATGCCCCACATTGACTGCCATTGTATAAGACAATAAGTGAACATCCATGTAGATCGGGGTGGATGGTTGGGTCATAAAACACAGGGCTTTCAAGCAGGGTAGGTTCATCCCGGAAGAAGTTGAGGGGAAAACACAAAACTTTCACCAATTAAATGGATGCTTGCGTCCCGGAAGTACTACTTGATGGAACTAGTGTTTTAACCTAAACCATAAGCTTTTTTTCTAATCTTAACTGGTCATTTTGGTGCCTAAACTTAACTATCATCGCCACATAACAGTCAATTTTTGTCGGCATAACTTAACTGCAGTGGCTCACATGTGCGTCGGCTAAACTTCTTCATGTGACCGGTCGGCAATCAACATCATTTTCTAAGATATCGTACGAATTTGTGCATATTGTTGTTCATTTGTTTTCAATATCTTACAAACTCGTTCATGAGAAAGCGTTGTTACACATACAGTAAGACCATGGAGACCAGGGATGCTCCCAAACAAAAACAATTAAGACTACTATTTTGATCATTCTGATGCAAGTAATGTTGTATAATCATTATAATACATTTAGCACACATAAAAAGGCAACTTAGAATGACATAGGTAGGCCTTTAACAAAATATACAGAAATGGACATTATGATTTGGACATGATACGGATTGTTAGTTGTTTTTGTTGGTGGGATTACTTGGATTAGTGTTTTTGCTTGTTTGGAAGTGTGTTGTCTAAAGGCCCGTTCACATAGGACGCGGCATGCGCTGCGCTGCGCTATGAAACCCATTATTGTGTATGGCTTGCGCGCACAACAGCTGATCTGCCGCTGCGCTGAGCAAAGCGCAGCGCAAGCGGCATTTTCCGGCTTGCCGTTCTCGCGCGTGCCGCGGCCAAGGTTAAACATGTTGATTTAGTTTTTTTCAGACACGTGACAGCACGTCACAGCGCACAGCGGCTGCTCTTGCGCGTGCCGCGGTCAAAGTTCAACATGGTTCAACTTTGACCGCGGCAAGCGCAAGAGCAGCCGCGGTGCGCTGTGACATATGTCACAAGCACCCTATGCTTTCAAAAACCAAAAACAACACAGAATGCACGTGGATCCACAAACGGAACAGCAAGTAGCCTATTTATACCAATGACATAATCAAGCTGACAAGTCCATATATTTGCCATTGTTTATTCCAAGATAGTGAAACTGCTTTGTGTTGTTGTCCATATTTAACAGTTCACTGTAAGTATAGTCTAATGAACAATGCACGTGAGCACTATTCCATATATGTTAAGTATAAGCATTACTGATCTGAGAAATGCGCCAAAGCAATGGAGAAGAACTGTAGCCGACTGTTGTGAGCTGCAAAAACCAAATACCAAGTTGATTATATATGGCTCCATACAGGTACTTGTAAGATATATTTGTATTTGTATGTTTACATTATGTAAAATATGTTTGGACTGATTGACACGTCATGTTCGTTTTCATTGAAGTAGGTAATATGTCTTCACACAGAATAATTACTCATTAACAAGTGTACGTAAACTCCAGTTTTGGAGGAATTAATTGTACTACATATGTATTAAACAACGTGTTTTCCAGAGTATGAATGGATGATGATGAATGTATGAATTTAGGCTCATATCTTAGATTTATTATACCCGACTGCAATGACTGCAGACCTCTTATGTATGTAAAATGCAATGACACGTAGTTTTAAAATGCACCATCTTATTTAGAAATTAAAATAATCCACACGTCTTCATCTTCATTTTCTTCATTTATTTATTTTTAAACAGGGACAATGTACAATATACATTAACCTTAGACAGGAGAGATGCATTTGACCAGGTTTCCAGTGTAGTCCCTGGGCAGGCTGATGTCAACAAATACATTTACTAACATTTTTACCCCAAAACCAACATTAACATGATGGGAGAGCCGGGACAGTTGAAACGCGGGACAGATGAAACATTCCAGTTTTCTCCGAGTGCGATGATGACAGACAGACTTCCTCAGGTCAACACATAGAGCATGTTAACCTCCTTCTATCAGCCAAATATCTTCATGTTATTTCCTTTAATCACGGAGTTACAGGCGATAAGCCAGTTTTGATGGTCGAAAGTAAACTTCATTAGCGGTTACATTTTTTTCGATTATTAATGAGTGTTTTTCATTTAAAGGTTTGACTACATGCGGGTTATGCGGGTTATGGGCACTGCACTCCAAATAATTATTTGGAGTGAGTGCAGTGTCCATAACCCACGTAAAAAACGACATTTTCCACAATAGACATACATAATAAACATATTAATGGGAACACCTACTGTTCTAGCTATAAAAAAATGGCAGAATCATCCACAGTGCATGATATTTCAATAACCGCTTCATACGCGCTTCATGATGACGGCGATGAGTTGTTAACAGACATTCACAAAGACGTAAAGCCCAGCAACAATCTATGAAACATTACGCACGCCCCACTCAGGCGCGTCGCACCCGTGGGGGATGTGGGTGTTTTAACACCCACACTTTTCCCTGTGAGAGGGTTGAACACCCACACTTTTTCTGCAGTTTTTCCGCAGTCGAACTGCCGCCGTAGCTACGTCGTAGGCTGTGTTCTCTTATAATACATCCATGGCTGTGTGTAGCGATTGCGTCCATAACAACGGTCTGTTTTTTATGGCAACGGTGTGTTCCCACTATGGCAACGCCAAGACCCGCCCTTCAATCACTACTATTGGCCAGGCGTCCAAGGTAAAGTGACCCCATTTGTTCAGGTCCTATCCCCTGACCAATCCGCTATCCTAACCATAACCACTCGAGGTGAAATGCCTAACCCCAACCAATCAGATGCTTCGGATGGCGGGTCATGGCGTTGCCATAGTGGGATTCGTAATTTTGCCAGCGGTCTTAACAGACCGCGTCCAGTAATTTTAAGGAATAGGGTAAGGTAATGTAAGTATCTTTAGTGTTTGCCGTACATTTATTATCACTGTTAATGTGTTACATCAATGTAAAGCTTAACTCTTTAATGCTGGTACAAATTGCTATCGTAATTAGGTAGGTAGCGTTAGCTAACAGAACCTATCATTTAACATTAGGCTTTTAGCTAGTTAGCTAGGTTGTCTTTTGCCATTTGTGTTGGTAAAGTTTAATGTACGGTGGCATGTTCATCTCTTTTTATATGCCGTTACTGTAGCTATATGCGTAGCAGAGATTTAGAAAATGATGTGTTTATCAGTTGTAACTACAGGATGGGAGGTAACTGCACCTTTTTAACTTCACTAGCAACGTTAAATGAAAGCTAATATGTACGAGTAGTTTCCCATGTAAGAAGTATAACGTTCCGTAACATTAGCAACGTTATAGCATTCATAATAAACGGATAAACGGATCATAATATAATTACGTATGTGCTAATTTGCATACATAGCGCAACAGATCTAAACACTGGGCATAGCCAGGTGAAAATGTCTTGTTGACATATAACAGACTAAAAGACTTAATGTAAAGGTCTGAATGGAACCCATTAGGCTACCCATGAGCATTAATACATAGAGGCAGGAAGAATTGCTTTACCAGTACTGATTATTGAGTGTATTAAACCAGTATTATTATTGCAGAGATGGGGTTTGCAGTATCAAGATGCAGAAAGAAAGAGGCAGGAGAAGATTGACACTTTTTTCAAGAGAAATCCTGTAAGTGAAGTTGAAAGCTGAACGTTGAAAAATGTTGACATTAAACAGCAGTAGCCTATTTCCATTAGATATTGTTTGCATTTATTTCATGATATTACTTTTCAATATTCACTGAGGTTTGCTAGTGCCATAGCTGTACCTGTTTGGCCCTATTCCTTTACACTGCCCATTATTACCACTTAGGAGAGGAAGTTGCTGGAGGCATCAGTTTCAGAGAGAGCACAGGAAGGTTCACAGGTGAGCAATGAAATGAATGTTACAGTTTGTGAAAGAGGTCTATATTAGTATTCTGCTAAAATACAACACATTGCTTGTAAAAGAAATGAAATGAAATAATTTCTAACGTTCTTTTATTGAACAAATTGAACATTGACTTGAATATAAAGGCAGCACTAAAAAAGAATGACCATTACATTTAAATGTGCAGTTTTCTACTCATATTTTCTTTCACCTAAAACAAAAAGAAATCTGTTTTGTGTCTATAGCGATACGTCGCAAACTTTCGTGATGTGTATATTGCGGCGGTTGATATTGCGATGACGATAAAAAAAACGATATATTGTGCAGCCCTAGTTCCCTAGTTATACTTTTCTAGTATCACTCATTTAAATGGGAAACTTTTTATATCTTGTATGTTATACATTTTGTACCCCTCTGTCATTGTATCCATCGTTTTTATTGTTAATAAACAAATCACATCCATCCCCCTCACTTTTGAAAAGCTTGCTACGCCCCTGGCCCCACTGTTGCTGTAATAACTCCTGAACGGTTTTGTTCAAAGCTGAAGATGTAGCTGTATTTGACAGATGACAGGTGGAGGATGCTAGTGACAAAATATTAGCTTTCAGTGTGATACGATCACTTTGTAAATTACGTTTAATTAAAAAGTGTTTCAACTGTCCCGGCTCTCCCCTACCCTTCATTCATTTACAGATATGCTCCCACATACACATCAGTTACTATACATTATGTGAACATGTTTGTTTTAAAAGAAGACATTTATTTATTTGTTTCTATTTAGAGGAGTGTAAGAAAAGGTGGAAGAACCTAAGGGACGGGTACATAAAGGAGAGGAGGCAACAGAGAGACAACAAAAGTGGTACAGGGGCAGACCAACAAAGTACTTGGAAGTACTTTTCCATACTGTCTTTTCTGGAGCCACACGTCAGGGAGAGACAGTAGAACTGGACTATCGGAATGTTGTTCGTATCCGGGAAATCGTAGAACCGACTCTCGTCAGCAGACTGTCAAATTGCTCCCTGTTGAGCCAAAAGTAGCCCTGGAACCGGTCGAAATGCGGAGCTCCTTCACCAGCCGGAATTCCCCCAACTGCTGTCTGGACCTGAGGGTCTCGTGCACCCACACCCTTGTTGCTGCGGCTGCCTTCCTCCGTCTTCTCCTCCTCTCAATCAGGGCAACTGCCAAGGCTTTCTTTTGGTTGACAGAAAGAAACCTCTTCGCAAATCACAGGTGTACCGTATACACAATGTCGCATGTAACGCACATCTGATGTCAACACCGGACGCAGACGTGACGTGATTTAAATATTGTCGCATGTATGACGTAAATTTCGTTACTCTGCCTCTTCTGCGCTGAGCCCGCTGAGCCCCGCGGCAAGCACAACGAAAGTTATTTTGGGAAAAGGACAACCTAGCGGCGAGCGCAGCGCATGCCGCGTCCTATGTGAACGGGCCTTTAGTGTGTCATTCATACATGTCTAACTGATCAGAGGAATGTGCAGGTATGTGTGAGATAAAGTGTTGAAAGTAACACACATGTATATAATACATTAATACTAAAAGTAACAATTGCAACTTGGGTTTGCAGGGTTTCAGTTCAGGGAAGAATAGGCCGAGGAGGGCTTTCTGTCTGTAATTTAGTTTTCTTATTTTTCATGGGTGTCATACCTTTGGTCCGTCCCCAGACCTTCAGGAGGGAGCCTGTCCATTATGAGTGAGTTATATAGCTGTTATTTCTTTTCTTTTTTTCTAGGTTTTCTCTTGATCATGAAATAAATAAAACACAACTCAATTCTTTTGACAAGTTACTGTATCTTGTGGGAAATGGAAGATGGTCAATGAAATGTGGTTCAGCAGCTAACTCTCAAAACGCATGATCAAAGATATCAGATGTGATCAAAGATATTCCCCGTGACAGATTCTTTTTATCTGAGGATTGTTTCAAGCCGCTGCCCCGTATAGCAGACCAAAGGGGCAGCTGGTTTTTGAAGATCCCCAGTGAAATCGCCACTGATTCCAATTAAGTAAAGCCAACTGAAAACGCAGCAAGATGCAAACAATTAAAATGCTATATCTTACAAAACACCTTGGCATCCTTCCTGAAGGTATACCCTGCATGATATTTACAAAGCACATGTTTTGGCATATAACTCCTAAGGAGAACATGCTAATATCTCCTCTTGTGTAAAAGCAACCCTGTCCCCTGGAAATTGTTTGTTTATTACAAATTTTCCCAAATACATTGTGAGTGAAACATAATTGGTGCCTGGATTATGTTCTGTGGCAATGACTTTTTCTTATAAAGGACGTGTTGCATTTTTCTGCACTACAGACTAAGACATCGATGGCAGATGGTGAGTGTTCAAGGCTTAAGACATTGACCTCAGAGACTGGAAACACATTCTCCACCACTGATCAGGATTTACAATATAAGGACTAAACTAAAAGGAACACAAATAGCCTCAGACATCACTCACACACTGCACAGCCAGTACAGTCTTCTACCCTCAGGCAAGAGACACTGTCCACTCACTATCAGGACTAAGAGAGCCATGTCGAGTATCGTGCCTACATCCATTAGACTCATGAATAGTTGATCTATGTATTTATTCATTTATTTATATATACATTTTTAACTTTCTTTTAATGTTTTATTGACTATTCGTCATGTATTTGGCTTTGCAAGTTTTACCTACTGACTGTTGGACTGCTGGTATGTGATGTGTGTGGTAGAGCCCTGCGCTCCTGCCCACTCCTGGTGGATTTCTGACCATTACCGCCCGCTCCCACAGCGCGTGTGTTCTGCACCGGCCTGGTACCGCAGAGTGTGTTGTGGGTTTTGGGACCCACACACATTAATAGATTGATTTTCAACAGATTGATCTTCTTTGGTCCCGCAAGGAGAACACTTTACTGTGTGTATTAATACAGATATCGTACATGTCTGTAAGAAGTAGCAAAATTGCGTTATTGTGCATAATTGCACGATACTTGTCGATGATGGACTTTATCTCCGTTGTCACTGGCGCCTGCAGTGCCTGTGCTCTCCCCTCGACATGTCTGGATACAGTGGTTGGGCGAGGCAGAACGTCCTTAACGGCAAATCTGCCGTATTTAGCGGCTACAATAACAAGATGTTGAAGTATGTCAACAAAGCCTTGCCCGGCCAAGAAAGTCAAACGGCTGAATGTCTCTACAGCATAGTGCAACACATTTCTCGGTAGCATCTTTTTAAATATGTGAAGGAAGAAGTGCTTTATCTTTGAAGGAAAGCTTGCTTTGACCGGAGGGAATGGAGCAGGTATGTCGCCTCAACCCACATGTGCCAGATTTGTGCCCGTTTTTTGCACATTTGTCGCAACTAACAAAGTCCAGTTCTGTTCCATTTTTGTCAGTAACAACTGAGAATGTTTTCCAAATGTCAGACTTGCCTTGCTGCCTTTGTTTTCTTTTGTAATGACCTGCATTAATCTTTTTTTAAACTTCACTTGTCTGCTCGGACTGCATGGTTGGTTAGCTAGCTCCCAGGACCCGCTGTTCATTTTTGGACCACCCGTTCCCAGCCAAAGCAACGTTGAAACTTCCCGCTCCCGTGAGCTTTGCGTTGGGTCCTAGGGGTCCCGCGGGATCCCCAATCACAATACAGACCTCTAGTGTGTGGTATATTGGGTTGTGTTGATGGGGCACTGATGTTGTGCACAAATTAAGTTCCTAATGGATAAATAAGTTCATTGAATTGATTTCACTTCCAACTCCCATGCGTTTAGGATTAGGCAACAAAAACACTTTGGTTAAGGTATGTATGACGTGTCTCATGTTTCAAGTTAGTGCTTACTGTTTCAATATTTAACCATGATCTTTCCTTAACTTTAACCAAGATGTGAGTGCCTAAACATCATCATGCTTAAATTGTCGAAGTGTCCTTGGGCAAGACACTGAACCCTGAGTTGCCCCCGATGCTGTGCATCGGATTGTAAATGTGTATGAATGTTTATCTGATGGCACCTTGTACGGCAGCCTCGGCCACAATGTGTGTTACATTGTGTCACATTGTTCCCAATGCAAGCTTCAGGAACCCCACGTCTTGACAATTCACAAAACAGGAACAACCATGTTTTTGCACAGCAGGGTAAGTCATTATATTGTAATATTATATTTAAAGACTCCTATAGATTCCTTTATGTAATACATCTTATAATAAACATTTACCTGTCTTTGTTTGCTCACATGTTAAGGTAACATTTCAATCAGGATATGCAAAAGAACAATATTTATTATACAACTGCATGAAAAAATGTATGAGTCTTTTGGAGATTAGACTCCATCAAATTAATATTTTTTAAAGGGGTAGAGAATAGGAAACATATCCCCTGATGGAGTTTAGACACTGGTGGCGGCGGAGAAGAGACCGGGGACCAGACCACACCGGGAGAAACATGAAGACTGGAGGCGGCAGGGGAGGTGGAGGGTTGAGCGCTTTGCCTGAAACGAAAACTGATCAGCACAGGGAGAACATATTTAAGCAGAGCTGTAATGCTGTGGTTGGCCCTTGAATTTCTTGGTCATGTCTGATTGGTCTAAGTGAAAGTATTGCTTCTAAACAGCTGATTTAATTTACGGAGAAAGAGTAATGATTGGGTTAGTGACCTCTTCCTGAAAGAATTTGCGCTGAGCTTCATTAGTCGGTGTCTTGGATCAAACAAAGGGGTTTTGTTGATTGGATCTTAGGTCTTCCACACTACTTAATTCATATCTCTGCTCTTGCATTTTTGGCTTCGGAAAAGTGACAGACACGACACCCCCCTCTAAAGCTCAGAGGTGTCAAGTAACTAAGTACAAATACTTTGTTACCTTACTTAGAAATTTTGGATATCTATACTTTACTGGAATAATTATTTTACAGCAGACTTTTTACTTCTACTCCTTACATTTTCACGCAATTATCTGTACTTTCTACTCCTTACATTTTAAAAATAGCCTCGTTACTCCTATTTCAGTTCGGCTTGTTTTCATTCCAGCTTGTCATCGTTCAAAAAAACACACACAAAAAAAACAACCTATACAGATAAATCGTGCCATCCGGATAGAGTGAATTTGATTGTGGTAGGATGAGAAGTATAAACATATAGCATTCCGACACCCTATTGATTTGTCCGCGATCCATCGCACCTGCACATGACACAAATCACATCACACTCCAGCAAGGAAATAGCAGACGTATGTAGCCTAGTACGAAGATGTCCGTGGCAGAGACTCAAGACCACTCAAGCGAAATGTCCCAACCCAGCCCCAGCGAGGAGGTTGGTAGCCAGGGAGACCAGCCAACTCTTCTGGCCATAACTGGGAGAGTTTTTTGAAATGGTTGGATGAAAAAAAAAAAAAAACTCCTTTCGAATGCATTGCAAGCTCTGCGCACCCAAGTACCACAAGCTAATTGTTTCCAAAACTTGCCATCTAATTTGAAAAAGCATATTGATATTATTTTTTTCCCCTAACATTACTTTTACTTTTATACTTTAAGTAGTTTTGAAACCAGTACTTTTACACTTTTACTTGAGTAAAAAACTTGAGTTGATACTTCAACTTCTAAAGAAGTCATTTTAAAACCTAGTATCTATACTTCTACTTGAGTAATGAATGTGAATACTTTTGACACCTCTGCTAAAGCTTGACGATATCTGCTGTCAGACTTGCAGGTTTCATATGAAGCTTAGCGCAAATTCTCTCAGGAAGACGTCATTAACCTTATCAGTACTCTTTCTCCGTAAATCAAATCAGCTGTTTAGAAGCCATACTTTCACTTAAACCAATCAGTCATGACCACGGAATTCAAGGGCCAATCACAGCACTACAGCTCTGCTTAAATATGTTCTCCCTGTGCTGATCAGTTTTCGATTCAGATTCAGATCAACTTTATTGTCACATACACATATATATGTAGCGAAATTTCATCTCTGCATTTAACCCATCCCTCCTTCTACAGGGAGCAGTGGGCAGCAGTGAACTGCGCCCGGGGACATAAAGATAATACAAACAACACTGGTTGGTTGGTTGGTTGGTTGGTTGGTTGGTTGGTTGGTTGGTTGGTTGGTTGGTTGGTTGGTTGGTTGGTGGTTTCAGGAAAAGCGCTCAACCCTCCACCTCCCCTGCCGCCTCCAGTCTTCATGTTTCTCCCGGTGTGGTCTGGTCCCCGGTCTCTTCTCCGCCACCGCCAGTGTCTAGACTCCATCGGGGGATATGTTTCCTATTCTCTACCCCTTTAAAAAAATATTAATTTGATGGAGTCTAATCTCCAAAAGACTCATACATTTTCTCATGCAGTTGTATAATAAATATTGTTCTTTTGCATATCTGCAAACAAAGTCTCTCCTGATTGAAATGCACACCAATTTTTCCCTTGTTCTGAAAGCTTGACAGGCCTCCCGAGCTATTTCCGATTGGTCAGTGGCCATTCTAGGGTGGGTCTTAGCAAAGGGTCAGTTGGGGCGGTATTACATTTCTCTCACAACATAATTGCTGTTGCATATAATTGTATTTCAATGCAATATCAAGAAGTTAAAAAAGATATGTAAAACATATTGGTATTGTGGTAGATTGCGGGGAGAGGTGAGGGGAGTGGTAATTGAAGGAAGGTATCTTGTTGGCTCCACCCCCGAGCCTTATATGGACTTCCTGCCCCAACAAGGAGAGGCTGGGATTAATTGAGTGATTAGGTTTGGAGGGAAAAACGGAAGCAAGGGGTTTATCGGGGAACAAGGAGAACCAGGGAAGGAGAGAGAAGAGACGGAGTGAGACAGAGTGGTGAAAAGGAGTGAGAAACCCCACACCCTTGGGCTTGCCACAGTATGAACAGGATAAAGAAAATAAGCAAAAACTCCACTCACGATAGAATCATACTTCAATTTGTTCCACTAACCACCAGCACCAGCTGACCTCATCCCTTTTTGTGACGCACATTACAGCCCTTGTCTAGTTAGCCAGAGATATATAACGAAATGCCTGGACTCTCTGAAAAACCGCAAAGTCCTGCTGTCACTGTCCAATTATATCAAAGCAGATAAGTGGGATGTGTGACCCGTGAAAATGAGAAGAAAAAGCAATTTTGCCAGATCCTTGACATCCATGATTTAAACAAGGTGACCACTGCCCTCCTATTTAATTGCGTTGCATTCATGTTTATAAATCAGATGGATTTTAATCCACTTTCTCAAGCCTTTTATTTTGAACATAGTAATTTCCAGCAGCGTGATCAACCATCACATTGCAGTGATTCAGTATTCCCCACTGTGATGACCTCTCTCTGATGTTGTGTTATCATGTCACTTGTAATGCGATATGGCTGTATGCCCTCCTGTCACTGATCTTCAGCCCTTCAGAATAATGATGATGATATATGAGTGTTTGTGCAGTGGGGTCCTCTGAAACCTGTGAGCTGTGCTCCTCAATCTCTGTCCATCTTGTTGTTATTTAACAGCACCTCGGAGAGATTGCATGGCCGTTAGACAGGAGGTTGCTGCTGTGATCTGAACCGCAGCCGAGGACAGATTGCAAGATATTTGTTCTTTAGAAAGGCGGGAAACCAAAAAGGGTTCGCAGCAGGCTTTTTGACTTATCATAGCAGGAAAAGCGCAGGTGTTACTAATAACATTAACGATGGCTCATGTTGTATTCAAGTGTCCAATAAGCCATGACGGTGTGACAGCATGCACAATACCAAGACCCTGAAACCAAAGCAGCAAGATGGAATTTATTAGCCATCTTTTTTCGTAAAGATTTGTTTAAGTGAAAAATGCTCAATATACAGAGCAATTGCTGTTTGTAGGATACATAAACCTTTCCATTCATGCATGAGAAAATAGATATAAAAGGAAAAATACACTTGTGTACAGATATACGCAAATGTGCTTATGAGCGTACATGTGTGTGCTGTCACCTATCTATATTATGGAAGCTGACTGGAGCTCATAGTCACTTAATACTTCAGGCTGTTGGCTGTTAGCAAGGGCTAATGCAGCTGTTTGCTGAGGAGACGGTGTGCCATTTAAACTGGGTAATGATACGGTTATTATAATTGTAAAGGGGTTAAAATAGCTTGAAATATTGCTTAGTCTGAATTCACAAATAACTTTGTTTTTTCTTTATTCCGACAGCCCACAGGTGCATCTTCCTGTCAACTATACCTTTTCGGTTATGTTTGTTTTATTTTTCCTATTTTGAAATGAGAAACAATGTTGATTGATTGATACATCAACAATGATCTATCGAGTGTAAAGTAAAATAGTGATAATGACAAATATATTACTAATAATAAACCTAACCTGTTGTAGTGGTAATGAATGAAAACAAACTACTATATTATAATAATAATAATAATAATAATAATAATAATAATAATAATAATAATAATAATAAATAAATAGAATCAACATACTATATAAAAAACATTAATTGTATTACTTTCTTACTGTGACATGTTACAATGTCTGCTGTAAAAAAACAAATTATTATTATCAAATATATTGGATATTCTGTCAATATCTGTAAAAGCAACAGTATGGTGAACATATGGTAATGATAAGCGACAACAAATGAATCAGTCATAACTTGGTTAGGGTGGTCTTGGTTAAATGTGAAAATGCCACGGTCTGTCTCTCTGTCCTTCCACCCCAGCCACATTCCCTATTCCCCAGGCCAGCCTCTTCATTATTGCCGTTTTCCATCCATTTCCCCATCACCTCACCGCCACACCCATCTAGCTATGACGGCGTTGTGTTTTGTAAGGTGCTCGTCAATTAAGACATTGAAGCTTTAAGTTTCCTGCCCTGTTGTAGCAGTGTGGTGTTATGTTTTCGGTTAGCAGACCTCATAATGACCGCTGGTTTATCATTGGCGTTTCTCCTGGGCAGAGGATACTTTTCTGCTGCAGCCTGACAGGAGAAACTTCCTCTGTTAGGAAGTCGAGCGACTTTTTGATGTCGTCGAATTCCTCAGCCGACGGGTTCTTCTTTGGACCCATGAAGCCCTGTAGCGCTGGATGTTTTCAGTGACACAGCTGATTCCACAACAACAATAACAGGAACCAGGTCCCAGTGAAGCGGTAACTCAGATGGCCTCCTCTGCACAAACCCTTTTAACTCAGAGTGCCGATGCAGAGTCATCCAGTGGGCTGGATTGGATCGTTTTGCAGGTCGGTTCTTGAGTGCTCGTTCAGGTCTACACACATGTTCCCACTTTCTCATCCTATCATCTCTGCAATTACCTGACCTTCCCCCGCCTACTCTCTCACCTGATCCCACTTTTCCCTCATCAGCCATGCAGTAGATATACAAGCCCCTTTTCCCCAGTCAGTTGCCAGTTTGTCAAAGTTACCTCTTGCCTTTGTTTTTCAAGCCCTGGAACCTGAACCTGACCCAGACCCCTTACCTTAACCTGTACCTGTACCTGTCAGCACTTTTCCCTGCTCCATTTCTGCTATCCAGGGGTGTCGGACTGGGGTTGGAAAGTGGACAGAGTACCCAGGGCCCAAAAATATGCTAGAATGAATAGCTGTGGATGTGGGGAGCGACCCACAGAGAATGCCTTTCTACAGGGCCCAGCATTTTGTGCCACGCTCCTGCTGCTCGTGTGGACTTAATACAACTTCTGTTTGGACTGTTTGGTACCCTTTCTTTTGTTAATAAATCAATGACCTGTCCCGGTCTGCATTACACCCACCGTGACAAAAAATATTGACACTGACTATGAGACATGACGTGAACCCTGGATGCTGATGTTGAAGGTGAAAACCTTGACACCGACCTGCAAAGCTTTACTTTACACACCTCACTGATCTGCATTGGAAGAGGATGTTGCCACTGACCATAAATCACTAATGTCAAACTGTTGCACTGACTCACTACCACTTGTTTGTGTACACTGTTACTTTAGTATTTGCACCAACAAATAAAATCATGGATCAAAAGAGCTTCCTAACAAGGTGTGAAGGGCATATGGACATGGTGGCTGAAGTTGGCAGCTGCTCCTTTTCCCTCTTTGGCTGACGTGGACCAAAATAAATAATGATCATTACCATATATTCTGGTATAAGTGATGTTGATGCTGCTGTTGGCTGTTAGCGAGGGCTAATGCAGCTGTTTGCTGAGGAGCCGCGTGCCATATAAACTGGTTAATGATAAAGTTATTATTATAATTGTAAAGGGGTTAAAATAGCTTGAAATATTGCTTGGTCTGAATTCACATGTGTATTATTTAGTCTTAGAGCCCACAGGTGCATATTCCTGTCAACTACACCTTTCGGTTATGGTGTTTATTTTTTTGAGGATGTTTTAAAGTTCACTGATTCTCTGACCACATGTCATATCAATGGCCAATCAATTGTTTCCTTCCCGGCCAAAAGATGGCTGCGGATTTCATAAGGAAAAGGCATATTTTGGTGTCCATTTTTACATGAAATTGGCCTTGTGCACGAACCAACCGTAGTAACCTTGAGTCTTGAAGATAATCAAGCCTTTTTGGCAGAGATGTTGGGCATGAACAGCCTTTATACAACAAACCACACTGATGATGCTTCTATTCCCACCGGCTTCTCCTCTCCAAAGCCTTTTCTTTGTCTGAGCTTCAGGGCTTTGGAAACAGATTGACTGCTGCTGCTGCTGTTGACAGACTACATTCTCCCTGCAGCAGCTGGAAAAGCACAGAAGAAGTAATGTGACATCCTTCCTATGGCTGCCAGAAGATGCCTGGAACTACAGAGAGCTTTTTCATCTGTTACCCTGCAACCAACAGCACCTCCCTGCAGCCTTTCCTGTCCCAACTAATGCGTTTCGGCTTCACACTTTGATCATCTCTCATGGCCGTCCATCCTTCTGAACTGCAACTAATTGTTTTTTGCCTCTGTGGATTATCCTTGTTTTTCACATTGGCGTGCTGTGTCTTTGATTCCAACAGCCGTGGTATCCAGATTTACTTGTTTGTTGATGTATAATTCACTGGTCAACAAAAGTCAATCAATGAAAGCTGGATCTCTGTTAGATGGGGGTCACTTAAATAATGTATCATACCAGTATAACAAGCACTTATTTAATTCTAAATGTGTCAAGTGTCAATTTGAGACAAGCAGGTTTCCAAACACAAAATCACTTGTGCAATATATAATATGCAGTAAAAAATATTTTAGAACTCAAAATATGTTCATATAAAGACAAAAGTTGAAATACTCCATATTAATAATTCTAGTCTGTAGCATTGACAAAACATAAGTCTAGTTGTGCTTTAAATTCACCTGCAGTTATTTACACACCCTCACTGACACTGAGGGTTTTTTAAAGTTCTTACTCATGTATTGCTATTTTTTTTAACAATGTTATTATTGCTGTAACCATGATTTTATAACATTTTATTACTGAAAATGTATAGTACGGTATACAAGATTCAAAGGTCCAGTATTTTATATAGCAACTCACCGTAGCTCTTGTTGTTTCCGGTCGCTGCCATCTCGGCAGTCAAAACGAGTCAATATCAAAACAAGTAGCATAAGATTTAGTATATCTCTTGTGCACCGGTGTAGTTAATGTGTAGAGCTCCTGGAGATCCTTCGAGCAAAGCGTCATGTTGTGTTGAATCTTCTTAGTGTGTCAAAAATAGCTATTTTGAGGCTAGCATAAAAGTGACCCTAGCTCTCCCATTCAAAAGGACATTTGACCGAAAAACAAGAGTACGGCAAATCTTAAAAGTGGCGCTTCCATCCCAAATATGCTTTTAAAAGAAAGTTTGACTCACGTACATTCACAAAAAGACCCTAGGTTGCATTTTGGCGAGAGTTACGCCTTAACTCAGAATGAATCACAATTAAACGCACATCTTTATCTATTCTACTCAGCCTATAGTGCAGTTAAACCATGGCTTAATACCTTCTTTTTCTCAAGTTTGCTTTGAACATAGCATTCAGGCTACTGCTCTTTATTCACCAGAGGCTCATCAACCCAGCCGCTTATTTCAGAAAGAAATGTAGCTCAGCGTAAAATCAGACAGGGAAACGTCATTAATGTTACACACTCTCGTAATCAGCTGGTAAGTCTGATCAGCTGTGTGGTAGGAAGTAACTTGCGTCACGTATCCAATCAGAATCGAGCATGTTCGTTCAAGCCTATCACAGCACAACAACCATGTTTTAAATCTGTTTTCTCTCCCGCTTCTGTCAGTTGTCTTTGCAGACGAGCGTGCGACCCGCCTCCACCCCTTCTACCTCCAGGCATCTTTAACCACGGGGTTCTCGGTCTTCTTCAGGCTGACGGACTCCTTTTGGTTTAATCACCACCGCCAGTGTCTAGACTCCATCGGGGGATATACTGGCTTTTCTAAAAACTCTAGAAATTGTATAGCCTATATACCTTTTGTCCGTTGGAGTCTAATCTCCAAAGATTTGATGCAAACCTTTGTTACTTTGCATGCGTATTTTCAAAATAAATATTTGCATATCTGCAAACAAGTCTCCCCTGATTGAATGACCAGTAACGGGTACCAATAAAAGGTAAGCCTACGAGTCAGCCAGTTACTCAAACAGACAAGCCTGTTAACATTTTCAGACAACAGGGAAGCTCGGATCTTTTGTACAACATGCCCAGACAGTGAAAACAACCTTTCAGAAGGTACTGATGTGGCCGGTGTTGCTAAGTACTTGCATGCAAGGCGGGCCATTTTACTGTGTGCGAGCGGGAACCTATTTTTGACCAGGGGTGCTGTATAACAAAATAATGGTTGTCTGATGATTTCTCCCCCCAGGAAGGGTTAACATTTTGACAGCTTAGGGACCATTTGTCACTTAAGGGGCTACCAAGACGTTTCAGGATCTTTAGAAAAATTAGGCTTCACCAGCAATACTTTTTCTATAACCCTCCAAAATGATCAGGGTAAATAACCTCCCCAACAATGTCTTGAAGCCTTTTATGCTGGTTTGTGCTTGGCAAACATGTACAGATAATTGTTTTTTTTTTTACAACTATGACATATTCAGATTCAGATCAACTTTATTGTCACATACACATACATGTAGCGAAATTTCGCCTCTGCATTTAACCCATCCCTCCTTCTACAGGGAGCAGTGGGCAGCAGTGAACTGCGCCCGAGGAAGTGAACTGCGCCCGGGGAACTTAATGCAACTTAACCTCTGCGTTCATCTTACACATCACACTCCACTGTTATGGTGTGGTGGCCATTTCAGTAGATTTACTCATAACATTATTGTGGAAACATAAGTATGAAAACTAAATGCAGGAAGTGTGCATTTAGTTTCCATACAACGTTCCAGTCAACTAGTCTCAGCCTGCTCTCTTCTCAGCGAGTCACGTCGCTTTACTCACTTTCACTTTCACCTTTCATAGTAAGCTATATTTTCAGAGCTATCCATAACCCTTTTTTGCCATTTGCCTCATTATTTGATATACAAAAATATAAATAGTATATATATATATATGTGTGTATATATATATATATATATATATATATATATATATATATATATATATATATATATATATATATATATTTTTTTTTTTTTTTTTTTTTTTTTTTTTTCAATAATTGGGTTATTGAAATATCACCTAAATGCAATACACACAGTTGATACCAGCAAATCATTCAGCAATTACAACACTGAGTCGTAATTGCTGCTTGAACAACTTCTGTGGGGCATTTTTCAGTGGAGGACAGTCTCCACTTTTCTTGTTTACCAGAATGTTTGGTTGGGTTATTGGAAGCTTTTATGACTGGTTCATTTATTTTGGTTCTCCAGTATGCATATACACACAATACAAACACAAGGTCAGCCTTTGAAAACGTTGAGCGTGGCTCAAGTGTTTTCCAACCCAACAGGGTAATTATGGTGTTGACCTCATCAAGACGAAGGAGAAAATGCTGCTTTAACTTCCTACAGTGTTCGGCATGTTTCAGCCTTCACACTCATCGATGTTTTTTTCTAACTGCACTTGTAAAATCACACCCACACAGACTCTGCACTGGCAATTTATTTCACAGATGAAATTTGGACAATTAGTGTTATGTGATGTGTCAGTCAGCTTAAGTATTTTGCATCTGTTTGTCATGTGAGTCATACAGTACAGATCACTATCACTCATATGACAAACAAATAAAAAATGCTGCATGTTTTTGTTTGTACTGACAAACCTTATTGTTTGTGCTTTTGTCAACGATGATAACAGATAATCCATATATGATATGATGATGAAATAACTGATGTCACAGTTATTCCACAGTATTTGTTTTAACAAAAGCTCAGGTACTCTTTGAGTGGAAATAATGCATTCAAGTTTCATATTTAAAAATATTTCTCCTTGTTTTTAGTCAATTTTCCTCTTCTAAAATAAGATCTATTGCTGCAGCGTGAGGGAGAGAGACTGAGTGGTGGTGGTCGCCGCATAGGCATCCAAAAAGATTGTAAAATAAAGTGCAATAATATACTATATTCAAAAATTGAAATAAAAACAGATTCAGTATGTGAATGTATTCATTATATCTTAACTCGAGGGCCAATATAAACTACTGTTGACAGTAAAAGTAGATTTTGCATTATGTTAGTCATGTGCAAATATGAAGCTTTCTAGAGCTGAAAGACCAGTAGCAGTAATTTAGTAATATTTTTTTAACACTTTTTCTCATTTAACTACTTCTTCCTTTACTTCTTTTTTATGCTACATCCTCCCATAGGTGTAAATATCTTAATATGTGCTGTGTTGCTCCTCCGGCTCTGTGGGCCTACTAGTATTGTGAGCTATTTGTATTTGGACATAAGTTATTCCTGCACTGTATGTTGCTAGCAAACCTGACATAGTCACACATGTATCCTTCCGTTAACTTCACCAAGTCTGTAGTGTCACCGTAAGCTGATCTGGGCCATTTGAATGTGTTTATCATCGGTTGATTTCACCACGGAGATGCATGCTTGCTTGACCGCAGTGCATGACTTTTGTTTTATCGTGATAACGGGTTGATTACCTCGCGATCATAAGATAACGGCATTAAAAAAAAAATAATTGAAAGCGCAGCCGCTCTTGGCTTCCGTGCAAATCACAGTATGTCATCTTAATTGGCTTCACAATTTGCAAAGAAAACAGGACGGTCTTTCATAGAATTGCCACTCTATAGCATTGGGATCCCAATCACGATCGGAAGTATTGAAAAGAATCGCAGTTACTAATGCAGCTTAATGTAATGTATGAAGCGCATGCATATCCCCGTGCTCGTCTGGTGGGAGGGGCTTAGCACAGAGCTGCAGGAGGAGGGCTGTATTTTCAAATTTAATATTAAAACTTTAGAAAACATCTATACGTTTCAGCTTTTCAACCTTTGCGAGCATTTAAGCCAAAAATCTGAGCCAAGACATATTCTACTTTGTTTCTGTCCTATAGATGATTTAAAACACATTAAGTGATTCACTGTTTTACTTTGACGGGAAAATAAATGACACCCAAGGATTGTTTTCCATTTGTGGATAAATTAAAGGACTGCAGCCTGCTTGCTTGAACCACAATTATCATTTTTCTGTGTCTGTAAACAAAATCATTAGTGGGCCGTTGTAGACGTCTGTAGTCCGTGTAATAGGGCCCCTGATTACTTGTTTTGGTGTTAGCAAAGACATCAGCCTTGGGAGAATATTGGCATTAGTGCTGGATAGAACCAGGCCTGATCAATTTTCTGTTAATGGCTTCTCCACCTCTCTCTTCCCCTCTTCTTTCTTTATTTCTCCTTGCTGTCTGCTGAGCTTGCTATTCTGCATCTTTGCAGCAGAAGAGAATGGACAGGAGCTAAACTGGCTCATCCACGAACCTTTAAAGGTCACATGTAATATCTTGGCAAACAGCCACAGAACATTAACACTACCCCTGTTGAACTTTTCATTTTTGTTGTCAGGTTGATCTACTGAGAATCAGAGCATTATGAACAGTATTTTACTGAGTGATCAGCATTTGAAACAGTATTTGTTATGAATAATGTGCCTTCGTAAATTCACAATGGAAAATATGAGCCTTTTTCTTATGAAAATACTACCCAGGGAGTACAATTTTTCATGTGTTGACTGGTTATTTTCTTTGAGAAATGAAAACCTGTACTCTTGCACTCTCGCTCTCTCACACACACACACACACACACACACACACACACACACACACACACACACACACACACACACACACACACACACACACACACACACACACACACACACACACACACACACACAGAGAGAGCAAGGAAGCAGGTGTAATCTATGACTATAATATCAGTACACTGCATACTTACTATTCATGGTGTCAAGAGTTTGATAAAATCCCAGCTACACCTTAAGTACAACGTTTGAGGGTTTTTTTTCCATTAGTTTTTTATCAGCTTAAGTTTTTTTTTTTTATTGAAACCTGACTTATCTTACAGGTGTACATGACACAGTAGCTGTTTCCCTAGCCTTCTCTACGGTGTGATGTGTGGAGCGCTGCAGGCTACTGTAAGCAGATATTGTTGGTGATACATGAACAGCAGCTCAGCAGCAGCAGTCTGCTCTGAGCTCCTGCAGTGTTTGTCCACCGGGAGAAAACAGATGAGGTTGACTCAGGGGTCATCAGCTCCTTCTGGGGAGGACGCAGCTGATCATTCTCCTCCTGTGCCGCTCCACTGCTCAACAATCGCAGCACAATACCGAAACCATGAGGCGAAGAAACATGGCAGCCCTTTTTTCCACCCACTGTTCTGCCTGCAGGACGCTAGCACCATGAACTTTTTTGGACTGGCTGTACAATGAACATGAATATAAACATGTAATACATGTATTGATTGATGAGACTTCCATCTTTTCTGTCGTTGTGGTCATCTCCAAAAAGAATAAGCTATTGTAAAATAGAATTTAAAGTGACTATATGTAACTTTTTAATGTTTCTGAAGCTCTGTCATTTTTCATACAATAGTCTTAAATGACCTGTAACAGCAAACAAGACTGACAGTGAAAAGAACGCCATTTTTATATAGTTTTCAGTATGGCCTCTCCCCGGGTTCAATTTTTCCCACGCAGTCAGAGAATGATTTGCGGCAGGTAAAACGGTTCTACAGTCACACATTCTGATGGGTCACAGATTTCTTTGTTACACCGATAAAGCCTGTGTTAGTATCCAGCCTTTTGAGCCAGGTGAAAGGAAGCAGGATATTTCTTTATATAGGCCTAATTGTATTTGAATGTTATTTTAGAAGTTGACTGATACTGGGGGGCAGGACCATCACAAAAAAGAAGGAAATTAAACGAAGAACAACTACAAGCTGAAAGTAAAAGACAACGGGCGATAATGTGAGTAACCTTCAGTCGGGCTTTCAACAGATGGAGACAATTACGGGATTGTAAATGATTCAAAACTCACCCTGAATTGGCCCTCAGGTATGTAATATGTCCATTTCATTAATAACTTTACAATGCGACATGTGGTTGTCAGTAGCCGACATTAAATTACGTTGCCCTTCCATTTAACACGGATGTTTTATTCGTTTTACTCAGTGTTTCTGTTGGCTTACTATTTTCTATCCCTTGTCCTCCTGTAACATTACTTGTGTAAAGCGTCCGTGAGTTTCATGAAATGCGCTATAAGAATCCAAGTTATTATTACGTTGGTTGCTACAACACACTCTTAATGCTTTGGCCCATGACACAGTGACAGTGACAATGTTACCCGGTTTATCTCATGAAACATCCAAAGTAGACTTAGTTACCGTATGCAACACTTGAAATGCAACGATGCATCTGTAACTTATTCTCTCTATGACCTCCCTGTAACGCTACCTCCTAGACCTTTACGCCAGCAGGTGTGGTAAAAACATACGTTTCCCTGCTGCCTTTAATTTAAAAGGGACAACGCACAATCAACATGAGCACAAAGTCCAACGTGTAAATGTGCCAGATTTAGTCATGCAGGCTAATTTTAGTCTTTACACACTACAATATAGGGCTGCAGACAGACATGTCTGCTTGTTTTCCCATGAAGGCTGTGAGCTTCACACCAGACAACATGCAACATCAGTGGCAAATAAGTGCCACTGAAGCCCCGAGCTCCCTTCGGGCCATCACTGTCCTGAGAACCAGCGGTCCTGTCAGCAGCACAGCTCCTGAGAGCACAGCAGGCGGGCAAATTAACTTTTTACCAACCTGACTGTTAACAGAAATTCCAAGGATGAAAATAGTCGATGATGGCTCGATTATGAATATAGAGCAAGAAAATGCCATTTCCTGCACCCAGCAGAGCTCCGGTGCTTTAATAATGTCTTGCTTTCCTTAAAACCAAAAAACATTCAACACAAATGTCAAATGATATAAACAAATGTATGAGGATGCCAGGCACAGCATGCAAATCAAGACTATCACATTTTGACTGCTTCATGTTGCCACCATATTGTAAAAAAATTTCTGTTAGAAAAAGAAATAAATTACTAAATCACAACTACTCTGAATTACTGACATGTTGTAGTGAATAATACCTCTGCTTTTAGTTTAGGTTGTTTATTTGTAACCATGTCCTACTAAAACACTGCATATTGCACACACTATGGTTGATCAGGGATGGAGAGGGAGAAAAGCATAAAGCACAATCCTTAGGGGGAAAAAAAGACCACATTCTTGCCACTGTGACCATCAATATTGTGGTTTAAATCAACCTCCCATCTCATGTAGGTGATAAAATTCCACTCACAATTGTTAAAGAAACACTTTCGGTGTTTGATTGTAATTCAAATAGCTGTGGGGATACTTTATTATCCAAGGCCAAAGAGCCGCATAAGAGCTACTTACATCCATATTCATATGGCAGTTATAGAAGTTCAATCAATGCTCTTTCATCTTCAGAGCTGAAAGCAATTCAAAGTGCAGACTAGGACTGAATATGCGAGAATGTGTTCCAGAAAGACAAAGGCTGTCAAATGAATGGCTGCAGAGGCATGGGAACTGAACCACAGAAAATCATTTATAAGCTATTATTGTAATCCGATGGCACATTTGATTTGCTTTGTACTTTTTATGTACGTACTTATCAATCCCAGTTCTCTGGTACCCGTTTCTGGAAGTCAATGTGCTTTATTAAGATCTCTTTGATCAAGAGAGACACATGCAAAATGTACTTTTATCTTATAGAAGTTCCTCATCCACCATTTTGATGCTGAATTATATAACTGTTATTTTGAAGAGTTTTATGTGATGTGAATGTTCTGAACTAAGTGACTTAAGGGCTTTATCTGTCATTCACAAGATCAGTTTCCTTCCCTTAACTACACTCAACATAACTCAGTGCCAAAGTGAGTTTTATACTGCAACAGAGTTCAAAGTGGTCGCTTGAAATCTCATTGACACCTGAGCTTTGATCGATGAATGGACCCTGTAGCGAGGGCCCTTATCTTTGTTTCCCAAACCTCTCTCACAAGCTACAACAAACCCTTGTTGACTTAGTGTCATCCTGTTAAGACACCAAGGTCTCTAAGCTCTTATAAAACAAGAAAAGAGAAAAAAGCAGCATGAGAAACAACACTGAAAAACCTTTTGGGGTTTTCTGCTGAGAGCTGTTGTTTTCAAACTGAGATATCACTCTTTTTGCGATTTTACATAGCGCTTTTATCCAAAGCATGATACAATTTGCCTCTCACCCATTCACACACACACTCACCCACCTGGGTCTGACTATCAGGAAGAATTTGGGGTTTGTGTTAGTGGTGACCATAATTTAGGGTTTAGTGTCTTAACCCTTGTGTTGTCTTTTCCGACCATGCAACTTGTGAAGAGTGTTGGTAGTATGAAACTATGCATTTTTTTTGACAATTTGTTTTGAAAGAAACACAAATAGTTATTAGCATACTAAAAGTAGCAGCGTCACCTGACCTGAGAAAGAGGAGTAGTGGTAGTAGAAGTAGTAACACAGGCAAAGCTTAATTACCCACTGGCCAAAGCAGACTCCGGTTGACTGCATGTCAATTTTGTTTCAATTTGCTAATTGACAATCTGTGGGGGAATTTGCATCAATGAATATTTAAGGTGGCTTCTGCATTATTACCTGATCTTAAGGTCCAGCTTAATCGTCAGACAAGAGTCAGACCAACTGCCAAAATGTATGAAGCGTGCACCATCTTCCAAACGCCTCCGATCCTCGGAGTCACTCACTGACTCACCCAGACGGAGACTTCTGCCCTGATCAGTGGGCCAGATACTCTTGGCTCTAGATGCTTTCACTTATGCTAACTGAACGAGGATGTTCAGGATTAACTGTAATACACAGTTTGGAGTTTAGCCAGGAACAGGTCAAAATGGTTTCTATAGTCTACTGTAACTACCACTAACCACCTTTAATAGGGATGTTTTCAATTTACAAACATGTTCTATGTCAGAGATCTTCAACAGGAGGTCCAGGACCTCTAGGGAATCCTCAGAGTTATTGCAGGGGGGCCTCCAAATTATTGTCAATTTTTGAAAGTTTTTTTTTTTCAACAAATGTAAATGTCTAAACATAATTTCCACATATTATTAGCAGATTTAAATCCCCCTTGATGATAGGCTTACTCGCCTATAGGTACGGTAAGGTAGCCATCCACAGATAGTTAATAATATTCACTGTGCCACATAAAATATGATTTATAAAATCATGCCAACAAGGGTTAGGACAAGAGTCTCAATATATGACAACTCTACCAAACCCCCATGTTTTTCTACGTGCCAATGTTTCTAATATTGTCGTATTCAAGTTAAGGTTATGGAAAGCTGGAGCTTATGCCAAATAAAGTATGGTTTAGGTGTGACTAGGCAACTAAAACACTTGGATAAGTTTAAGGAAACATTTGTTTGTTGGATAAAACACAACAAATGCAATAACTATAATTACAGGTTTAACTGAATCTAACTGACAGGGTTAACATTTAATGAATAGCTGCCATTCTATGGACATTTTATCATCTGGGAAACTGCCAGTGGAATGTACCAGAGTTTATTTCCCCAAGTACGAGTATAGGTCACCTTTAAGCAGCATCTATTAATGTGATATATTTTCATGATTCTTGTGCTTTATGCTTTTCTTCCTCTTTAACATTGAATATCAATACTTATACATATATACTGTGTGTATAAAATTCAGTTTTTCAGTAGGACATTGTTACAGCAACATACTAGACTTCACATCATTACATGTCATTTAGCTGACACTTTTATCCAAAGCGACAAATATTTCAGAGGTTGCACGCCTCTGGAGCAACTACGGGTTAAGTGTTTTGCTCTGGAACCCAGGTCTCCCACACCAAAGGCATGTGTCATATCCACTGCGCCATCACCACCCCGAAAGGTAAGATTCATTTCAGCATGGCTGCTATGTGTCTGCTTTGTGTCAACAACACTCTATCAGGCTGCTTGTCATTTTATGATTTTCCTGCATATGAACAATGCTTGAAAAGAAGTTTAAAATCAAGCTTGTTTCATAGTTGTATTTTTCAAATCCAATTGACTTTAAAGCGATCAAACAGTTTGATTTAACTTTCACCACTTTTGTTTTTAGATTTCAAATTCTATTGGACTTGTGTTGAGTTTCTTTTATTATGTCTATTTCATTTCACATACAACATGTACAACACGTACCAAATGTGTCTGCACACCACTCTACCATTATCACGCAACGCAAACAAGAACTTCCTGTAGTTTGTTTATAGATTGCTACATGGAAGTGGGAACAAAAACTAAATTGTAGTGGAACAGTGTGAAGTTTTATTCAAATACTTTCTTTATTTTTTTAGCCATCGGAAAGCTTTTCACACTTGAAAGGAGAAAACTTCCAAATGACAGCTGGACATCTCTATTCTTCTGGAATAAATTGTTGCCTTGCTGGCCCATTCAAAGGCACTGGCACATCAGCCTCCCTCTGTTACTGTAACCTCCACAATGTAAATGCCTATTCCTTTAAATACACATGAGGTCTAGAAGCCATTAACCTCACTGCTGAACTGACTCCATTTATTTTAC
Organism: Gymnocephalus cernua; assembly: GCA_023631565.1. Taxonomy (NCBI): domain Eukaryota; kingdom Metazoa; phylum Chordata; class Actinopteri; order Perciformes; family Percidae; genus Gymnocephalus; species Gymnocephalus cernua. The sequence goes on along the minus strand of CM042434.1, from coordinate 26,374,958 downwards.
TTAAAATGCGCCACCTTCATTTGGCAACAGCCACCCTAACAATCCACAGAGAGCCATACAGTATAATCGGAGCAAAAACTATGGGCAACATATTCCTAAAGGCCTCCAGGTCAAGTTAACTTCCAGGAGTGTTGACATTTTGCACTAACAAAAATGTAGCCACGGAAAGAACATTTTACAACAGTGCTGTCAGGTACTGTTACAAGGGTAAAGTTTCAGTGAGGAATCCCAAGAATAATAAATGGTCATCTATAATTAAGTACTTCACTACTGCAATATAATTGCTCAAATGACTATAGGCAGGATAAGGCGCAGAGGGGTGATTTAACTCAAATAACCCTTTACTGCAGTGAAGTTCAGTTTTTCTAATTATCATTTACTTCATTACAAGGCTAGCAATATTGTGTCTGTGTAGTCAAAGCATGATATATCTTACTTCTCCGTGCCATAGAGCTCCACCATTGTCTCAAAACTATTTTTAAAAGCATAAATGAGCCACATCATTGCATTGGTTAATGTGTTCATTCTTTACAATATATACAATTGGCACTTTAGTTTATTTTGAGTCATACACTGCCCTGCTGCGGTTCACTAGAGCAACAAATGTGTAATAATGTGAATTTGAAAATAGTCCCCCCGAAAAAAAGATGTAGTAAGATGAGATGCCTAGTTTCTGTACTAAGTATAAAAAAGTGCAAATAAAAACTAATACTACAAACAATAAAGATTATTATTAAGCTGCAAAAACCAAAACATACACATGTCACATGTCAAAAATATAACAGGTTAATGGTATGAGAATTGACATATAGTACAATATTAAATCAGAGTACCGGTAAGTCTTAATTCAAAATGTTCAGTGACTATGCCCCTGCTATTGCACTTAATGTCCCATTATTGCACAGTATGAGCCATGAGGGAGGAAGAGGGAGATTTAAACCAACAGAGCAGAACAGTGCAGCCCTAAAGAGGAGGCTGGAGCACCCCGTGGCTCTGCTGTCCATCTCTCTGCGTGAGATATGGATGACCAATTTACTCCTGTTAGAGAGATGTTTGTTTAAAACTACAGTGCCCATCCATTTTAGAAAATTGAACTTGACCTTTAAAAAAAAAATGAATCTACATATTTGTGACCTGTTTTTATTAAGATGTACGGTTCGATCAGTAATCAGTCCCAGTATTTATACTGTAGGGCAGCCATTCTTGACTACCTGCCGTAAAATAAACGTTTCTGAAGCGGTGAAGCTTTCCAGCTATTTGCAGCATAACAAATATTACTATTAAAACTATAAATATTATAACTATTACTGGAAGCGTGGGTGTGGGTGGTGATGGCGCAGTGGGAGTCCTGGGTTCAATTCCCACCATGATCCCCACCATGATCCATCAACCAATGTGTCCCTGAGCAAGACACTTAACCCCTAGTTGCTCCAGAGGCGTGCGACCTCTGATATATGTAGCAATTGCAAGTCGCTTTGGATAAAAGCGTCAGCTAAAAAGACATGTAATGTAATAATGGAAGCGTCATTCAGCACCAGGTAGTTGCAACTGGCCCCAGCCATGTGTTGGATTTTACAGTTGAATGAGTTCTTAAGGCTATTGTATTGGGAAAGTGGAGAGGTCAAAGAGAAAGCTATCAGAACCACAGGTAGCTCTCTGAGGGTCAAAGTGCTAAAACGGCCGACAGCAGAGGAGCTGTCTATTTCACTGTGGTGCTGAAATAATCACTGACTTAAACAAAAGGCATTTTTTTGTCGCAATACCCTCATAAGTGCACTTTCATTTGATTTAAAAGCAAGCGATGATAGTAAAGTGAAGCCAATAGAATACGACGAGACGGAATAGATCTTCCATATTTAGCAACAACAAACAAATTGCTACTAACTGATTTTCACCAAAGAACATGAAAAACACGACGGAGATTGGTTGCCTTTTCGAGGGCATATATAGCAAATGGCACCATTTTATAATTTTACGGAAGTTCTTCTTTGAACACAGGTGCATTTCCGAGGTGGCAATCTGAGTCACTCGCAAGGACCCCGCTCTCCGCCCAACCTATTGTTTGAGGGCCCGCGCTCTCTATGGGCCCCAGTGCAACCACACTGTCTGCACTATCTTTATTATTATATATTTACACCCCTGTTCAACACAGTGTACCCTCTGACACCTGCTGGTGAGGAACATATTTAGTTTAAAGCAGACAAACCATGACTTGACGCACCTAAAAAAAAGGAACTGAAATGTAGCAAATATTACTACTGCTGTATCCAACAAGGACTGTCACCATACACACATATATATATATATATATATATATATATATATATATATATATATATATATATATATATAATATGATCAGACCAAGGACATACATCTTCCTGTGTTTACCACCACTGACAATCTGGAGGACTGAACAGTACCTTGACTGGTGTTTCAACCAACTGCGGAAATGTATGAAACGTGCACCATCTTCCTAACGCCAGTGAGTCACTCACTGACTCACCCAGACGGAGACTTCTGCCCTGATCAGTGGGCCAGATACTCTTGGCTCTCGATGCGAGGATTTCACTTATGCTAACTGAACGAGGATTTTCAGGATTGACTGTAATACACAGTTTGGAGTTTAGCCAGGAGCAGGTCAAAATGGTTTCTATAGTCTACTGTAACTACCACTAACCACCTTTATAGGGACGTTTTCATTTTACAAACATGTTCTATGTCAGAGATCTTCAACAGGAGGTCCAGGACCCCTAGGGAATCCTCAGAGTTATTGCAGGGGGGCCTCCAAATTATTGTCAATTTTTGAAAAAAAAATTTTTTCAACAAATGTAAATGTCTAAACATAATTTCTACATATTATTAGCAAATATAAATCCCCATTGATGATAGGCTTACTCGCCTATAGGTAAGGTAGCCATCCGCAGATACAGTTAATAATATTAACTGTGCCACATAAAAGATGATTTATAAAATCATGCCAACAATTAATATTAATTAATATACAAAAACAACAAAATGGTAAGACATTGCATGACCTTTGAACTCAAGATGCTAGTCCTTGAAATCCTATTCCATCAACAAGAAAATACATAAACATCAGCCACCAATATTTGTCAAATACGAAGACTTTAAACACAACGAGCTGGTTATACCCAAAGGGGTGAGATGAACTAACTTCTGCCCCGTTCTGTCAGAAAATGCTGAAAGGATGCACAATTATTTTCCAAAGAGGAAAACCGTTCTGGAAGAAAAAAGGAAAAAGCAAATTGTACATTGATAGATAACGCTTCCATGACAATGAGCTCACACCCTGCTTATCTAATCTACTCTGTAACAAGAAAAGTCTTAATAGATGCACCACCGTGTGCAGTTTAACAAAGGCTCCCGACTCTCACATCAAGCCTCAGTTTGACCCTTTGTCTTTACAGTGAGTTTGTATTTTACATATCCCTTGCCCTTTCCTCTTGTCCTTTTCACTCCAGGCATCCATAGATTTACATGCTTCTGTTCCTCCCTCAGCTGAAATATTCACACACCCACGTGACTATTTTCATCTCCAGCAGCTCTCTCTGTACCTTGAACAGATTGCATCACAAGAACACAAACCTTGCACATTTACACAATCCAAAGCACAGTAGTATTGAACCCTTTAATACACTCCTGAGTAATATAAAACAACCCAATCAAACAGAAATAAACATTTTAATAAAGCACTATGAGGATTTTTTCAAAGCATGCTCAATAATAAGGCACCTTTACATGATGGCTTCCCTGCTGAGCTCTACAAACATTTCTGTTCATATTTAATTCCATCCTGTTCAACAGAATTGCTGCCGAACAAAAGTGTTTTTTTTTGCCTAAATCATCTCCTCGTGGTGCTGGCTACCTCTGGTAAAATTGCCTACATCCTCAGTTGAACAGGTCTTGTGATTCTTCACCTTTAGTATAATGGCCTCATGTCAAGCGTGTGACTTAGACCGTTTAGTTTTTTGTGTTTTCTGAAAAACCTGAAAGAAAATGACTTAGTGCCATATTTTAGGAAGGTGACGATATGGATAATAGTGCCTTTTATTCCTTAGCAGAAAAACAATTATTTTATTTAATTGTAGCACCATCCTGTGCTTTTCTACGTGGACCGTGTTTCGGGTAGAATGATGCAGGCTTTTGGGTTTGTATCTCAAGGTAGCTACCACAAAGGTTTACCTATTTTAAGTGAAATTATCACCAACAATAACTGACACAGGACAACATTATATATATAAAAATAAAAATAGTTTACTGACAGCTTAGTTTACAAATAATATAGACCCGTAATTTGAAATGAACCAAAAAGGAAAGTACAGAAATAATACAAAGCAGACTTCTTTTTTTTAAACTTATTTCAGCTTCCAAGTACTCAAGAAATATTGAATTAAGCACATTATTATTAAAATGTGGGTGCAGCCAATATATACATAAACGTAGGTCATATTTAGTACCAATGGGCTGATTTCACAAAGTTTCACTTTACAGGGGAATGGATTGGCAAGGATGTCCTCTTTCGTGCGCCCCATGTTCAGAGGCTCAGTCCTCGCCACAGCAGCCGCAGGTTAAATTCCAACCTGTGGCCCTTAGCTGCATGTTAGTCCCCTTCTCTCTCCCCACTTTCATGTCTAAGCTGTCCTTTAAAAATGATAATCTTTAAAGTCAAGGACAGAGGAAAAATATCAAGGTATACAAACAGTGAAGTCTTTACGTATTCATCCATACAGCAGTGCTGTACAGTTGTAAAATCAGCATTAAGACATTTCTGACCGATATGTTCTGGGTTGGCAGGTGGAGGTTGGCCTTGGATACAAATAAAAATAAAGACAATGATAATAGTAATAATAACAGTGTGACGGCTCCTAGGCATCAAGACCTATTACGTTCCTTTGGTTGCTGGGATCTGGGGATTGACTAATAAAGACTTGTTACACAAAGGTAAAAATGCTATCAGTTTATCAGTAATGTGTGTGTAGTGTATGCATGTGTGTAGGTGTAGCAATGTTAGAACGCAAAAGTAACTCAACCCAAAGTCCAAACAAACCAAGCAACCTTGAGGAGGGAAAGGCACTCCTATTTATGGACAGGTGAGCAATCAGTTCATCCAGGTGTCAATCATCAGTCCTTATTAGCCAATCCCCAGATCCCAGCAACAAAAGGGACTTAATAGGTATTGAGGCCTAGGAGCCGTCTCAACAGGATGAATGATAATAAATGCACTGTGAACTGGAGTGTGGCTAAAGCAAGGGCACTTCTGCCTCATTCTTCGTTAAGTGAATTGGACAAAAAGAAACCTGTTACCCAGTCAGACAGCCCTCGGCGGCCTCATGCACTCTGTCGCCCAATTCTGACAGCCAGTCCTCCCACAAGTTCAGTCCCCAGGATAACAGGAGGTGTCTGACTCCTTGGACTCTGCTCTCAGCCACAACACTGTTGGGCTCCTACACAATCCAAGCTGACAGAAACATGAGGCAGGGGTGGTGAGAGGGGAGCAGGGTGACTGTAATGTAATTTGCCTGGAGACTTGTGGGCTCCTCACAGAATGTGCCTCAGTGTTCTCCATCTGTGGCAACAAGCTTCTTCACTTGTTACGGATCTGAAGCTAAACTACAGCCTTTAAAATCCCCCCTCACAATGCATTGAAATACCGTGTTGATGTGATCATTAACTATAATGTTTGCTTATGTGTGTGTGGAGTCTGCAGTGTTTGAGCTTCTGTGACAGCAGAGAGGATAAGAGCCTTATATGATTCTTTTGTCACCGTATGCTGTGGCTGACAGCTTTTCAGGACACTGAAGGTCTTACACATTACATCTGAATGCATTTCTGTTTAACTCTGCAAAGCAGGGAGACACCTCTGCAATTACAAATAGAACCTAACTCACTAAGGACTAACATTCACTCAAGTACTGTACTGAGTATTTCCATTTTGTGTAACTTTATACTTTGACTCCACTACATCTCAGAGGTAAATGTTATACTTTTTACTTAACTACAATTGTCTGACATATACTGACTATAACTTTTAAGATGGCAGATCTACAACTATCTAGGGAGGTCACGGCTGCATGTGTTGAGAAAAGCAACAACATCAGAAAAATTGTGGGGGAAAAAATCGAAAAAGGTGACAAAAACATTGAAAAAAGCAAAAAAGAAAAAAAACTAAAAGCATTTTTTAAAGAGACAATAACCTCCAAAAAAGAATGTCAAAAGGCTACAAATTTCAGCAAAAGCACAAAAAAACGTAAAAAAATAACCTTAAAAAAAGATGACAAAAACTCTTTTTCCAAAAAAAAACTCATAAAAAGCATGTGTTGATTTTGAGTTTTTGTGATGAAGTGAAGGATGAAGTGTTCCGTTATGTGTTGAGAAAATGATCCTCCTTCTTAAGTTAAATAAAGTCTTTGAAAAGCCTCTTGGAATCAGCTGGGTTGACAAATTGTTACATGATGTTAGTCAGCCTAGATAAGAAGAGGCGTTCAGACCTGACATCTGATGTGAAGATGTTCAAGATGCTGGTGCTGAACAGTATCGTTGACCACTGGTGGCATGAGTGGTGGCATCAAGGCTGGTGTAGTCTCGCATTGTCTGGTGACGTTCCACTTCTGGAATTGCTCCGTTCCCGCCGGAAAATCCGCCGGATTTCACTCATTCAGGCCGGATGTCCGTTGCCTTGGGCTTCCTTTGTGTTGGCATTTTAAACTCCGGTAGATTAATGAGGACTATGGTTAACTGCTCCTGAGATCTCTGCAGGGTAAATCCAGACAGCTAGCTAGACTATCTGTCCAATCTGAGTTTTCTGTCGCACGACTAAAACAACTTTTGAACAGGCCCGGATTGGCTAATCGGGAGCACCGGGAAAATTCCCGGTGGGCCGGTCTGTTTTTTTGGCCGCGAGGGCCGTTGTTGTCATGGCACTGGGTTGAAATATGGATGCTGTCCCTATGGCTGCCTGCACTCACAGCAGCCCCACTCTTTTTATTCATGATTTTATCGCAGTCCCACTCTTTTTTTATTTAATATTTTCTCGCAGAGTGCAGCCTGCAGGTTAATGATGACGTGATTATTTTTTGACTCCCTGCCCCCCGCAAAATTACGAATCCCACTATGGCAACGCCAAGACCCGCCCTTCAATCACTACTATTGGCCAGGCGTCCAAGGTAACGTAACCTGATTTGTTCAGGTCCTATCCCCTGACCAATCCGCTATCCTAACCTTAACCACTCGAGGTGAAATGCCTAACCCCAACCAATCGAGCTGCTTCGCAGGGCGGGTCTTGGCGTTGCCATAGTGGGATTCGTAATTTCGCCCACCCCCCCCCCCCCCCCCCCCCCCGCCCCGACACGGCACCTTGAAAGTTGCTCAAAATAAAAAAGTCAGATAAAAATGGATAACAGGAAGCGCAAAGGCGGCGCTGAAAAGGCCAGAATAAAAAAGAAGAAAGCTTTGGAAAGTGACGCAGCCAAATGTTCTAAGCTGAGCACATTTTTCCTCAAAAAAACAAATGAAGACGACGAGGCCGGTAAGTAAGCTAACGTTAAGGTAGTTAGGAGCAGTGCAAGATGCTCGCGACCGTGCAAAACAACGTTGTCTGCAAACCACCGTTCATGTATCAAACGTTTTTCTTGTAGCTGTTCAGCAGCAGCCGCCTCTAGTCCGGTTTGCTGCTAACAGTGACGAGCAGCGAGACCCGGTAACGTTACCGAGCTCCAGTCATGAGCCCACCACACCAGAACCCTGCTCAATTAAACATGCCCTGAGATTATTATACATTAATAACAATGAATCATTAATGAAACTGACTTGACTTGATTTGAAAGCTTTGTAAAAAGGGGATATTTGTGGTGAGAAATAAATGTAAAACATTTCATTTAGTGTCAGACACAGAGCCAGCTGTGAAGAGACTAATGTTCTCACTGTGAGACACAGGTAAGCTGCTGATGTACCATAATGTGTGAATAAGAAAACGTTATCACTGAAAAAATGTTTTTCTTACTTAGTATCTTACCTGTTTCCAGTCCAAATATCTAAATATTCTTAATTCAAGATACATTTACTAGACAAGTGAAATTATGTCGTTTTCTGAAAAAAACCTAAAAATTAAGTGATTTTGTTTTTTTGTTGTTGCTTAAAACAAGCTAAATCTAAAACAATTATTTTTGGCAGATAATGTGCCTTGTTTTAAGCAAAAATCACTTAATTTTGAGGTGTTTTTTCATACTTGTTTAGTTAATGCATCTTGATGTAAGATTTTCTTTTAGATACACGAGACAAAAATACTAAGTAAAAAAAGCATTTTTTTTGCAGTGATCACATTATTTACAATATAACAACTTTCTATTCCCAAGTGTTACTAGTGACCCATTATGTTTTTAATCAAACAATAGTGAATATACAAAGCTCACGATTGAAAGGGAATAGGATAAAAGTAATATGAATTAAGCCTTTAGTCGTGAACTAAAGTGGGCCGGTCTAAGGCATGAAACTCCAGGGCTGAAAATGAGTCCCAATCCGGCCCTGCTTTTGAACATACTCATGTTCCACCAAAACAAGTTCCTTCCGAGGCTATTTTGCAGAGGCACCGCGGCTTCCCTCCGGTGCTGAGCAACGCCCAAGACCATTGTGATTGGTTTAAAGAAATGCCAATAAACCAGAGCACATTTTCCTCCCATCCCGGAATGCTGTGTGGAGTAGCCAGACCCTCCTCTGGGGCGCTTTGGAGGAGGGTCTGGCGAAGCGAGACTACACAATCATCTAGGATAAGGGACGTGAATAAAACCAATTTGGATAATTCTGGTGTACACTGGCTCGCTGCTTTTAAACATACCGTGTCACTTTACCTTGTAATTTGTTACATGTCAATTTATGTTGTCATGTCATCTGTAATTGCTCTAGTTCTTTTTTCATTCTACTCTAATACTAGTTGTATATATCTCTTATTGTAGTTCTTATTTTATTCGTCATTTTCATTTGTACTTATTTCTGTCTTTGTGCTGACTTTCCACCCGGTGGATCAATGGCTTATCTTATCTTACCGTATTAATCGCTGTCTACACACTCTGGACTCTGCTTTTGTTACCTTCTTGTTGTGACCTTATGATGCTTGCAGTGGCTTGCATCTTTGCAGTTTCTTTTTGCCTCACCCGCTCTGTCAACTTCATGATTAATTACCTTGAAGCTTAATATTCCCCTTGGGAGTGACATGAATAACCAACGGCTCTGTAGCAATCAACAGCATTGTTAATGCTTTCAAAAGTGCGTTAATTAAAATTACCAGGAGACCTGAAGAAATTCAGTCAACATAATCTGGATTTCACAATGTAATTAAATGTATTTAATTTCATTTTTTTTAGTGTTACTTTTTTCTTTTCTTTTAAATCTCAACCGCCAATAATTTTTGTATTCTTTGTGAACATTATTATTCTCTCACTTCTAAGGAGAAAAGACGCAAAGAGTAGCTTGCAGCGTCAGAAGAGATGCAGAAAAACATGCTCAACAACTCTTTAAAAATGCTCACATCTTTCTTGCATCTAAATGAATTCATAAATACTGTGTTAACATATTTTTTGCCTTTTGTCAGATCAATAAAAAGAAGAAGTCTGTTCTCACAGAATTTATCACAGAGTGAGTGGAGTTAGGGTGTGAAATTAATAGACTAAATGTGAGGTCATACAAGACTATGAGTCTCATTTTTAAAACAAGAATTCTTTAGTTTTCTTTTGCAAATGAGACATGGCTTCTAGCTTGTCTTTATTCAAAGAAACGAGGAGAATTTCTGATCCACTAACTGTACTTTCTTGTGTGTGCTCATGCTTTAATAAAAGTGGAAGCATTCCTCCTCCTCATTTGGATAATAATATAGAGTTGGCTGTTCTCAAAAAAAAAAACTTCTCTTGCAGAAGAACTTGGGCTTTGAGGCGAAAAAAAATCTTGCTATGCTTTCATCTACTGTGGTTGAACGTGCAAAAATAGAAGTGGAACATGAGGATGGGCCGCCGACAAAGCCATGAACAAATAAAAGCATCCAGTATAGCCTTAGAGAAAACAGGAAGAGAGGGATTGATGACTGTTTTTGGTTCAGGCAGTTTCTATCTGTGACTCACTGAAAACACTGCGAGCGCTTCAATTCCCACCAGATTCCAGCATTTCTGATGTGTAGGTTCTTATTATTTTCAGCCTTTTTTTAAGTTTAAATTATGTAAGAAAGGACACAAGAGTCACACTTGAAGCACCGTTCATTAAGCTTTTCCTCGCACACTCATCCTCCCACTCATCCACCCACTCTCTCTAACACACACACACACACACACACACACACACACACACACACACACACACACTGTATACAGCATAATGTCTACTTATTTATACCAAATATGTTTCTTTATCTGAGAGAAATACATTTCTTTAACATCAATATTTTGGATGTTTGGTACGCTGATTCAAATGTGATGGGGTCTAATGTGAAAGGGGTGCTCAGTGTGCCAAAATCAATATGTTGGCTGAGGTAATGAAGTTGCCATTAGAAACTAGAACAGGAGTAACTCATCAAACTCGCTGTGATCAGTGGATTCTCTTGCAAGGGCACATTAGCCTGCGTCTGCATAAATCTTTTGCATTGAGTTCAACTTTGGGGAACTTTGATGAATTAGAAAAAAATGTTGATGAGTTGAATGCAAACTGCTCCACAAAAGAGGCTCGCAGACAGCCGTGGGAGTAGAGTTGATGGGAAACGCATATCTTGAATGAATTGTGTGGGCATACTGCCCCGTTTGCCACTGACACACTTACCGTTACCGCTGTGACTGACAAACGGTACGTTTGGCATGTTGCTGGCTAGCTAGCGTGTTAGCCAGCCTTAGTTAGATTGATTAGTTTAGCAACCAGCCATGTATTAACTATGGGCCTCATTCAACAACATCTTCCTAAATTTCTTCTTAAATTTGTTCGTCAAAAATGTCCGAAGAGAGATCTACGTCAGATTAATGAGGGTGTTCTGAAACCGCAGAATTGTTGGTACTTGTGTTCTTATTTTGGTGAACCCCATTGTTGTCCTAAATTGAAAGTGCATGCCAGTTGATCTTTAGCACTTAAACCCAAAAGATAATCTTGAAAAAAAAAAAACATGCCTATAAGTAGAGTGAAAAAACTCATGAATTATCAGATGGTTAGCTAGTTTTATTGTTGTATATTATACAATTACAGGATTGCCCAATGAAATGCAGGTGTAACCCCCTCCAAGCTACAAACACAGTTGTGTATGTGTTAGTATTCATATACACGTGGAAGATATGTGCAATATCAACGTAATGTGCAATCATAGTTTGTCATTTTAATTAGAGACCGTAAGTGGGGAGCAGAAGGAAGCGGAGTGCAACAGTTACACAGAGAGAGTCTGACTGTAATGAAATATGAAGCCGTAATGTAATATATTTAACAAATAAGCAGTTACAAGACTGCAATGCACGGGGAATTGGACATTCCAAACTGAAGAATAAATTGTAGAAACAAGCTAGATTTATTTCTCAAAGTGATAGTGGGGTGATTTTAATATATACACATTTTGCCAATCTGACAGAAACATGCTGACACCAACATTCAGGCCTATTTGAGAACAGGGGACAATTAAAGCCATCAGGAGAGCAAGACCCGGTAAATTCTCATCCAATGTGCTGTTGTATTGTCCGCTACAGGTAGATGCTAGCAGGATGTCCGTGTGTGTTACAGACCATATCTCACAGCGGTTAAAATGCCATCTGGAACACGGAGTTAAATTACAGAGGGGCGCAGAGGATATTTCATTCCTCACTCCCCCCCCCATAATGTTAATGCCATTGTAATGGGGCTATGGAATACAAATAGAACACCGTCCACAATGTTCAGATGCAAATAATATGCCTTTATATGAGCAAAGCCTTTTTAGTGATTTAATATATAAAAGGAAAAAAAGACTGCCAAGAAAATGAAACAATCAGAAGATCTCAAGGACATTTGTCGTTTTCAGTGAGGTCACATCTGTAATAGACTAATGTAGCTCTCACCTTCACAGTTTATAGGAGCAGCCTTGAGGGAAAAGGCCAGCCCGAGTCAGCCGAGCTGTGGACTTCAGGGAGGCCCGTGTGGGCTGCCTGCTGAAAGGGTGCCCTTCATTTCTAGACAGCATGCCCTTTTTAAAATACAATCACAGATAGAGAGTGAGTGGCAGCCTCACTGTTGTCTGTCCCTGTCCCACTCACTCACAAACGTGGCCTCAAGGGTCTCATTTGTGCACACTCGTCGTGCTCATGACTCCCACACGGGGGTTAAATTTAAGCAACAAAAGCACTTTAGGTAAGGTTAGAGGGAGAGTATAGTTTCAGTTAAATGATAATTCATCTAAATACATGACACATTTATACAACAAGACTTGCTGGCTATCCAGCCATGTCATTGTCCCCAAATCAACATCAAGATTTCCATGAACAAATGATGTGCCATGTGTCGGCCGGAGCCGGAAGTAGCGAGTTTGAACAGCTATCGGGGATGTGAGGCAGACGCTTATGTGACAGCAGCATATGTCTTGATCTCATCTTTTTCATCTTCTATTTGATTTAATTCTGCCGGTGTAGCGCATTCATTTAGAACGGCGAACAGACAGTTTCACTGGAACTACTTAGTAGGTGACCATTACCATGTCTAAATGAATGCCCTGTGGCCCAAATTATTATTTTCTAAGATATTTTAACTTTATATATGTTTTTAAAATAATGCATATGAATCTGTATAAACTGCTATTATTTTTTAAAAGTGTGTTGTGAAAGACACTATGGTATAATACACTTTTGCACTTTGACACTTACACTTTGACTGTTGCCACTGCTTATGTTTACATTTTATTGCCAAGATATCTTAAGTAAAAGAATGAAACCAATAGTTCCGACCATCCAATGCACAAAGATTTAACACTGATTGTGTAACTGCAGCTTGACTTCATTTGGAACAGGTAAGCCTTTCACTGCAGCCAGGGCATTTTCTACCATCTTCTCCACAATCCTTCTTGCTGTATTGTAGGTACTGATCCCGATGTGGGGGGTGATCAGCACATTAGGCAGGCCGAGGAGGGGATGGTCTCTGCACAAGATGAAGCAGAGGGGCTGAGTAATACATTATTAGTTGTTACAGTAGTGAATCATTCTAGCTTTAGAACGTGTGTGGGTTTTGATTGGCCTGAGAGTGTATTTTCAGTGTAAAGGACCTTGGTAAAGGTTCAGGATGAGTCACATCTAATGCTGCAGCACGAATTGATCCCGACTGGAGAGCCTTAACTAAGGCATCCTGGTCCACAACTTGGCCTGAGAAAATGAAAAGAGCGTAACTTGAACCAGTAATCATTACAGTGTGGACAGGGGCGATTCCAGACTTTTTCAGTGGGGTGGCACAGGGGGGACCAATAATCAATTTAATCAGAATACAGCATAGAAAATATGCTTAGAAATATAGTAAATATTGGATAGGATACAGCATAATGTAACATTCATTATTAGTTCCACTTGTTTTCATTTTAAACAAATTGTATATCAGAATACACACATTTTCTATAGGCCCAGTCTGCCACTGAAAAAAAAAAAATAATAATCCAGTCCAGGCTGGGAAAATTGACAGAACAGGCAGCCAAGTGACACTGTGATCCAATGGAAATCACAACAGCACTCTAGCCCCAATGGATGGGGGAGGGGCAATCATATTTCACACTTCTAGTCCAGGCCCCTGAGTGTATAGGATACACATTGTTCCCACCTCTGCTGATGTTGACCAGTGTTGCTGTGGGTTTCATGAGGGATAGCTCTCTGTGGCCGACGAGACCCACTGTGTCCGAGGTCAGTTTGACAGCTATCACCACAAAGTCTGACTTCCTCAGCAGGTCGTCCAGGCTCTCGCAGTAGCTCGCTCCAACTGCCTGCTCATCCTCCATATTTCTGAATAGAAAAATGAATGAATAAAAGTTTTCAGACTCATACATTAACAGTGTATCCAGCGTTTCAAGGGAGGATATGTTGTGTGTGTGTTTTTTTTTAATAATGGTAGCAATCAGCTTCTTTTGAAAAAAGAAACATTGCTACAGTTGGTACATTTGTTTTTACCTTTTACCCTGCAAGAAAAATGCTACCTTGTTAAGCATTAGCTTGTTGTTGTCATTGATACACACCACGTTTGATTTCCTGCACAGTCCTAAAGAAACCTCATGATCAGCAATGCAGTCATTGGTTATTTTTGCAAAATATACAACATAAAACATCCTTAATTTTTTTTTACATGGCTATTAAAAACTCATCGGCGAAGTAAAACGCAAACATTTTGAGGTTGTTGGTTGTACCTTCTGGTCCTGTTGTGATACAGGATCTTCATTTCAAATCCTTTGCTTCTTTGGGCAATTTTGTAACCAATCTCTCCCATTCCAATGACCCCTAGAGTCGACGCTGTGACTTCAACTCCCATCAGGCTTTGTGGTATGTGCATTGTCTGTGGGGCAATAGCTATTTGATGACCTATGAAAAAAAAAAAAAAAAAAAGTCTAATTAAACATTTTGTTTATTCGTTACAGACCTCTGCAATCTGCTGTGACTAACCAGCAGGAGGCAGCAACAAGGTATTTATCCCTCACCGGCTTCCCACCTGTCAACACAAATTGACAACAACAAAAAAGAATATATATACACAGGTATATATATATAAAAAGTCTATATATCCACATATACTGTATGTGTTTGGGTGTTTTTTTGTAAAAATAAACAGCCAATAATTGCAGATTTACAAATGATCTTTCAAGGTTTTGGAAGATGATAATATGCTATGCTCCTTTGCTTAAAAGAATGACCAAATAATCTGCAAATCCATCTAAAAATTGCGGGCAAATTAGGATTAATTTCCTACTCAGAGACAATAAATACGAGCCCTGATCAGCGAGTTTTCCTGTAAACTGGAGCACACACAGATTGTGTTGCATTGGTTAACCTTTGATCTCACCGTCAAGGATCTTGCGAGCTGATGCCAGAAGCAGACCCATGGCCAAATCTGCAGTAGAGTCGCTGACTACGCCTGGCGTGTTGGCCACCTTCGCCCCGAGACTGTTAATGAACGGCACATCCAGGTGGTCGATGCCCACTCCTCCGCTGACAACCACTTTGAGGGAAGGAAGCAGGCCGAGCAACAAAGGCTCGGCTGCAGGACAATACTTCCACATGAACAGGACCTGGATTTTGGGGCCGTGAAGCACTGGGTCTTCTAGAAGCTCTCTGTAGCAGATGATTCGGAAGTGTTGTTTCAGTATGTCAGCTAGCTCTTCAAGGTAACCATGCTCGCCCCCCACCTCTGAGACCAACGCCCATGTTTTTTCCTCCGCCATCACCTGGTGTGACATAAGACATAAAAGTACTTTGTCATATTATTTGTTCAAAGCACACTTCCAATTAGCTGCTAGTGTAACCTTAAGTGACTTAGTGTACAGTAGGTAAGATGAACATGCAAAAATGTGTCAACAAGCAAACATTTCCAACGACAAATTAATATTTCCTTGGGTTGAAATAAAGCTGTTATTTAAAGGGGTAAAAAAATACAATTTAGCCTCTGATTAATACCAAATTGCAAAATTATCTCCATGAAACTTCCTTTAAAATGGTTAGGAAATTACATTAAAGTGTGTTTTTATTTAGAGTTAGTTTTTTTTTGAGGGAGACTTACCTTTTTAACCCGAACTCTGGTTTCAACCCTTCCCTCTCCTTAGACTGATCCGGTAGGAGCTAAGGGCTTGGGGGGTGTTTTTAAAACCTTTGACCAGTGTTGTGTTGTCATTTTCCTCGGGTGAAGTTGCAGATTAAACATGGTAACCTGATGTGAAAACCACACCGAGAGCTTTCTTCACCCTGTGGCATAAAGAGGTGACAGGGGAAGGAATGTTGTGCTTGGTTTATAATTTACAAATAATAAATGACAGGCATTGAAACTTGCTATGTGCTGAAAACCTTTCCAACTACTGACATTGTTGTTGGAAGGTTGCACATTTAAATTAGCTCACCTCACATATTAACTTAAAATAAAAGCAAGTAAAGCAAGCTTGGAGATGTTGCCACGGTTTGGTCTTTACATTTCTGTGCATTGATTAGCTAGCCTGGCTTCGTCAAAAAAAAAAAAGACATAATAATCAACATACCAGCATCTCCAAAGCGCACTTTGATTTTTGTGCAGATTAAACTAACAGGATATAGTGTGTTAATAAGTGAGCTCAAGAGGTGCTGGTACACACATTTTCTTTAACCTTTGGTCAGAGTCAGGTTAGGTGCAATGCCCATCTATACTTTTCTAGTTAGCATAGTTGTTAGTTTCAGAGATAATGTTTTCGGTCTACACATTTCAATCCTTTGCTTCTTTGAGTTCATTTGTCTCCAATATCCCCCCTTCCAATAATTCCCAGAGCATATCCTGTGTCATCCACTCCCATCAGGCTTTGTGGTATGTGGATGGGTTTAGGGTCCGCAGCTATTTAATGAGCTGTGAGGGGAAAAGGACATAAAAGTCTTAAACATTTTGTTTTCTTATTTATTTATGACCCCCCATTATTTTTATAAACAAATACTGTGTTGCTGCTGCAAGGCTTTGTAATGCTAACACATAATTCACTGTTTCTCTAGGTGTGTACTGTATATGGAGGCTATAACGTGCCACGGCCATAATTAAACACATCTTAACCACTGTAGAGGCATGGTTCTATGTATGCCAATGCTGCTCTGTAAGTCGCGCCGTCCACTACTTTGTGAGCATTCGTGGTTCCCAGAGGTTGAATTTTACAGACTCATTTTCCTCAGGCTCCACTATAAAGCTCACATGTTTGGTTTAGAGTGCAATGTCTTGCTGGATGTATTGCCGTGAAATTTGACATCCATGCCAGCCAAGTAAAGTGAGAAGGGAATGTTCAGCTCCAGGGTAGCAGCTCCACATGGAACATGGCCTAGATTTTAGGGGCCATGCAACCATGGGAGGCGGGGGGGGGGTTGTAGGAACTCTCTGTTGTTGTTTCATTATGTGAATTACCTTATCAAGGATGGTTTGTCCTTTCCCATCACCCTGAGGCATGGAACACAGAGATAAACACATTAGAACTACGCAACCACTTTGTGGCTTGTCAATGTCATGGAGACGGCAGAGATGGAGTAAACACAACAATTATCTAAATCTGTTTGCTGGGCTTCTGTGACACAACAATGTGGTATGCTCGATGATATTCATCTTAACTGGTTCAAAAAGCTGCCCTCTACCATATGTTGTTAGATATTTAAATCTGTGTGTGCATTCCTGTGTTGTGTGTGTGAATGTGGAGGACTGGTGGAATAACACTGAGTCATACAGCACAGCTCTACACATATGGTGTCACAGTATTGCATCACAGAGAGTCCCAATTAGGACTTTTTTCTTTTACACCAGTTTCCAAGATGCCTAAGTCACTCAAATCACCTGTCATTAATCACACATATATTACAAAATGATTATGAATAAAACCAGTATGACATTATACCTGCTTAGCATTTAAATGAAAATGGCAGCAAATGAGGTTCATAAAAGTGCATGCAAACTTAATAGTTGAAATTAATTAATTTCACTGTTGCATAATCCCATGACATTAACCGAAAAGTATCTGCTCCTCCCTTCATCCTGTTAGTCCTCCTCCTGTCTGTTGTTCCTCTGCGCCTTCTCTCATCTCACTCCATAGTTTCCTAAACTGCCACTCCCACACTCCCTCTTCAATATTTCAACCTATTCGCTCTTCACTCGTCTGGTGTCAGATCGTTTCGAATCGTCCCAGCTCCAGTGGTAGTTTCACATTTTAGGCCGCTTCAATTGTGCATTCAAGTTTATCCCTTGTGTGTTTGATTTGCTTCTAACTGGATTCTCTGTGCCACCGGATCTCTGCCTGCCTGCGTGCCTGCACCATCAGCTGCTTTGCCACGCTCTCATCCTGCCATCTCCATTACCTCTGTCTCCAACAGCCAGATTCTCCCCCACATCCATCTTTATTCTCTGCAACCAGTCAATAAACCTTCCTTTATCATTCCAGACTAAGAGACCTGTCTCCCCAAATTGATTATATCTGATTTGTGTTTAAGTCCTTGCATCAGGAACATTATAGGTATGCTCAAATATAAACAAACACAATCCTAAATAATCCATTCAGTTATTGATTTGACTTAGAAAGTCTTGTGTTTTCATCTACACAGAGCAGTGGAGCTTGTTGGTCATGATTCCTTTCATGTTTAACTTCTAATTCTTTCTCAGTATGGTTTTCCTCTATTTATTATGCAGCTCTTTTGATAACGGCAAGTGTTGCTGACGGGGGGGACATTTCCATATCCCTCCCAGTTATATTAGAAGAGAAAATATGACTGCACGGTTCACTAATGGTCTTGTCTTGAATCTGCAGACATACTGTAAATTTGGACCATAAAATCTAAAGACTCCATTTGCCATTCCCTGCTGCTAAAGCCCTGCTGAGCTGACGCAGTTTTTCATTTTCACTAATGAAAAGTAAAAGGAATGAGGTGCCGTATGGATTTTAAATTCAAGCAGGATTGCAAAATCGTGAACAGATTTATAAAGTTAGGTAAAAGAAAATTGGCTTTCACAAATCACCACTTAAAAAACAGTTAATTTAATCCATTACTTAAGAACTATTATGTCAAAACACTATGTTATAGGAATGATTCATAATTATATAATATATCCCTATGATTCAAAAGTAATTGTCAAAAGCAAGGGGTATTTAAGCTCATAGGGGGCTTTGACACCTGAAAGTCTGAACCAAGGTTCATGTTTTTGTTACATTGTATACATTTGATCCGGTATTGTCGTCATCACATACGTGCGCTGTGTCTGCTGACAGTTGTCATTGATTGGTATGTAGATGGGCTTCGTCATCCTCTTGTATCCTCTGTCTGTGTCTGAGTTTTTTGCCGCTCTTTTTGATTTGCTGAGTTCTTGAGAAGCAAGACATGGGAACTTTACATGGGTTTTGAGGAGCTGCAGCTTTTATTAGGAGACAAACTGAAACCTACACTGTGAATTTACTACCACTTAACAAGTAAACTGCTGATTTATTCTCTGCTGTGATAGTCGACAGCTGTCTCTCTGAGCACATTCACCGTCATACTCTCATGTGGCCTATACATTAAGCACTGAGCTATTCCTTAAAGGAGCTTCCCTGGTCTTATAACACGATTATAGCCAGAGCTTCCTGTATTTCTGAACCCGGACTGAGACTACCTCTTTTGTCAGACCAAATTTCGTCTGTTTGGTCTGGACCATGGTCCGGGGAGGTTTCACACCTGTAATTTTGGTTTTGATCAAACTGAAAAGTCCGAAAGTCTGGACCAAACAAAGTAGGTGTGAAAGCCCCCTTAGTCTATTTTACTCTAATCATGAAATATTGCAGAAATTACAGTACCTCTCATTTTGTGCCTATCCTGTTCACAGAATAAAGCTATAATGTATTTAGGGTATTAATTAGGACAGCAGGACATCATCTATGCTATCATGCTTTATCAAGTCAGAAAAATTTCAGTTCGACATGCAAGAACTTTAAATGAATAACAAAAAAGAAATGTAAATGGACTGTATTTATAAAGCACTTTTCTAGTCTTAACGACTACTCAAAGCGCTTTTACATAGTACAGGAACCATTCACGCACTGTGGCCGACGCTGCCGTACAAGGTGCCACCTGCTCATCAGATAAATATTCACACACATTTACACTCCGATGCGCAGCATCGGGGGCAACTCTAGGTTCAGTGTCTTGCCCAAATACACTTCGACATGGGACTGCAAGGCCAGGGATCGAACCACCTACCTTTCGATTGACAGGCAACTGCTGTACCACTGAGCCACAGCTGCCCGCAAAAGCAATGTAAAAAGTTCCATCAAACAAAAATCAGGTGAAACTTCAATTTGTGGTGTTTGATTCCCTTTCTATTGCCAATATTCACTGATTATTAAAAGACTAAACTAAAATGGTACTTGGAGAGCGCAGTCCTCCACAAATGTCATGCCCTATATCTCGCAATGTTAATGAAAGTGGATCCGTTCCAAAATTGAATGTGTTCTTCCTTGGCCAAAGTTACTCCCTTCCACCAAGTCTCATAAATCTGGCTGAGTAACAAACCGAACCGAAAACATAACCTCACTGGGGGAGGTAATAACATTCATTTATACTTATGAGCTATAGTGGAATAATTATTTCCCTCGGTATAATATGATGACATTACAAGTCCTCCAATGTAAACAACATATTACTTTTTTTTCTGATGTGCCACTGCAATGACGAGTCTAAAATCAATATTTTATATTAACAGTGGATTACAAGATGGGTCATTTGTAACAATGAAACTCCCTAATGCCTACCATACACTAGAAGACTTTGAACAGACTTTGAAAAGACTAAAGTCTGACACCATCTCACATCTACAGACAATCATCTCACATCTAACGTTAAAGACTAACATGATATGTAAAGAATGGGGCTCTTGCGGGGTCACACATTACAAGACTACAACTAGATTTGTTTTGAAAGATGTAACCAAGCTAGCTAGCTTAACTTAAACTTAAAGGTATAGTGGAGGATTTTCTTTTTCCGGGTGGATCATCAAGACTATTGGTCCTCCTAGTTGTCAATCATTCTGGGATATGTTTACGTAAGGCCGTCGTACGTGCCGTGACAGGTCGGCGAGCAGACGGCCACGGCGTCCGACCATAGACAGTATATAAAAGCCTCCGTCCGCTGCCTGCCTATCCGCTCTCGGCGATAGCTTGTTTGTTGGCCTGTAGCATGCCAAAGTTAGCTATAGAGATGCTTGTCGTAAATAGATTTACACTTACCGGTGGCGAGTCTGACATAGTGGAAAAAGTGCAAATCTTCTTTTGGAAAGTAGGCTTGTAGAGCCATGCCGACAGCAACTTGTAAACAGAGCGTGCACGAGGAGAACTAGGCTCGTGCATGCTGTCTCGTGCACACGTTTAATAGGCGTTCCCTGTCAGGAGCGGGTAGGGTGTTACGCATGTGCATTTTTTCAAAAAGTGGAGAGGGCGGTTCTTTTCTAAAATTCGGGAAAATCCTCCATTATACCTTAAAGGGAAAGTTTCTGTTCCACCGTACATGGAGATGAATGGTGGCAGTACCCGGAGCGCAACCATTGGTTGTTGACAATGTTCACATGATTAAACTTCACTACCAAGACTTCAAACTTACAATAATATCAAACATATTTGATTTTGTCGGAACGAGACGGGACAATGACTGACTCAGACTGAGTTTTATGACCACCTTACACCAAACGATTGAAACAACGGGAGCACGCCCAGCTCTAGCAAGACTCTCATGATTTTACTCCGATATTGGAAATACAGTAAGTGTGTGACAGTGGAATTGCTTGAAAAGTCATTTGGTGTAAGGTCGGCATAAGCGCCACAAAGCTTTATATCATCTTTTAGCTTATGGGTTTAGCTATCTAGCAGCCAAAAATGTCAACCTCAAGGTGGTGCAACAGAAAGAGTCAGGAGATCACCAAAGTGAGTAAAAGTAAGTAAAGTAAGTAAAAGTTAAAGGTAATCGATCAAGTTGTTGTTGAAGTTTTTCAGTCTGGGCCAAAGTGGTGGAGCGACCAACCATCAGACAAGACATTGCTATATTAGAACATTAGCATAGCTCATATCAGGCTTTTGAGTCAACAACAAATTGTGTTTTTGTCTTGCTGTGAGGACAGGTAGGATCTTTGAGCTCGGATTCTCTTTAGCAAATTTGCTTACAGTTTGCATGTGTAATGGGAAGTCACTAAATTATGAAAAAAGGATGTAACCAGAATAAGCAGTTTGAAACAGAATCAGTGATGTAAAGATGTTAACTGTGCAGTAAGAACCAGAGCAGTGGAAATTCACACCTTTGTAGAATTGCTGAAAAGTCAAATCTGATCTTCAAAAACAAATAAAAGACAAAAAATCAGGTACAAGTGGAGTGGAAAATTTGAATAAACAAACTGCTACTTGTGTTGAAAAAAGGTTACCTTTAAGTTGAGTGTGCTTTTGTTTTTATGGCAGCGAGGGAACTTGTGTCTCAAAGTTGAACCAGCTTGAATTGTTTTACCGTGTACCTTTCATGAGCCCAGAAGAACACTATCAAAGTGCTTTGCAACGTCTTTATTCTACCTCGCATTGCTTCTGCTGAAAAAAAGCTTTGGAGGTAAAATCCCACTGGAAACGGCAAGGTTTAGTCATTCTTTATTCAATTGGCGTCACACCTTTGTAAAAGAATTAAAAGGAATCAACAGGAGGAATTCCTCTGTAGAGACATTTACCTGAGATTTGTAGGTAATATTTGGTATAAAGGCAAATCAAAGTTACAAGTTCAATAGCATGTGCACAGAGACTCTAGGGATCCATTGCTCCCATATCAGTTTGTAACATTTTGATAACATTGGAAGAAGAAAAAACCATTATGTTTAGTCAGGGAATTATTAAAACGTTTATGTTTATAGACACGCTAACAGAAATGTGAAATGTTTCGACAACTACTGGATGGATTGCCATAAAATGTGGTACGGATCTGCATGGTTCCCAGGGCATGAATCCTCAAGACTCTGGTGATATCCTGACCTTTTCTCTAATACCACCAGCAGATTAAAATACTATATCAAAACATCTACTGAATGATCTTATTTTTTGATGATTTTTTATTTTATTTTTTATTTTTTATTTTATTGGTTTATTTGATAGGGGCCATGCATATTCATGAACATTGTTGTATAAAAACACCATGTAAATATGCCAGAATTAGTTAAAGTAACTACTTTCCATCTGCAGTCCCTAGGCAGGTGACATGTGAGTAAAAAAGACAACTAACAGTTATACAGCGCTCATTCAATACACATTAAGAAGGTACATATAATAGTGACATTGACAAAACAAACTAATAAACAAATAACAAAATACATGATGTATGATACAACCCCAAATCAGAAAAAGTTGGGACAGTATGGAAAACACAAATAAAAAAAGAAAGTAGTGATTTCTAAATGTACTTTGACTTGTATTTCATTGCAGACAATGTGAACACAACATATTTCATGTTTTGTCTGGTCAACTTAATTTCATTTGTAAATATACATCCTTTCCTATCATTCAGACCTGCAACACATTACAAAAAAGGTTGGGACAGGAGCAATTTAGGGCTAGTAATCAGGTAAATTGGTTAAATAATAATGTGTTTTGGAACAGGTAATGTCAACAGGTGATTGTAATTATGATTTGGTACAAAAGCAGCATCCAAGAAAGGTCTAGTCCTTTAGGAGCAAAGATGGGCCGAGGATCGCCAGTTTGCCAACAAATACGTGAGTAAATTATTGAAATGTTTAAAAACAATGTTCCTCAAAGAAAGATAGGAAGACATTTGCTTATTTCACCTTCAACAGTGCATAACATAATTAAAAGATTCAAGGAATGAGGAGGAATTTCAGTCCGTCAAGGACAAGGGCGCAAGCCTACGCTGAACAACCGTGATCTCCGATCCCTCAGGCAGCACTGCATCAAGAATCGTCATTCATCTACATCCACATCCACATGGGCTCCGGACTACTTTTGCAAACCTTTGTCAAGTACCACAATACGTAGTTACAGCCACAAATGCCAGTTAAAACTGTACTGTGCCAAAAGGAAGCCCTATGTTAACAGTGTCCAGAAGCGCCGTCGACTTCTCTGGGCTCGGAGGCATCTGGGATGGACCATCACACAGTGGAAACGTGTATGTGGTCAGATGAATCAGTATTTCAGGTATTTTTTGGGAGAAATGGACGCCGTGTGCTCTGGACCAAGGAAGAAAAGGATCATCCAGACTGTTACCAGCAACAAGTCCAAAAGCCAGGGTCTGTCATGGTATGGGGTTGTGTCAGTGCCCTTGGCAAAGGTAACTTGCACTTCTGTGATGGCACCATTAATGCTGAAAAGTACATAGAGATTTTGGAGCACAATATGCTGCCTTCAAGAAGACATCTTTTCCAGGGACGTCCATGCATATTTCAACAAGATAATGCAAAACCACATTCAGCACACATTACAAAGTCCTGACTGCGGAGGAAGAGGTTACGGGTACTTGACTGGCCTGCCTGCAGTCCCGACCTGTCTCCAATAGAGAATGTGTGGCGCATTTTGAAGCGCAAAATGCGACAACGAAGACCCCGTACGGCTGCCCACCTTAAGACTTGTTTGCAGCAAGAATGGGACAAAATTACACCTGAAACACTTCATCACTTGGTGTCTTCAGTCCCTAAACGTCTTTTAAGTGTTGTGAAAAGGAATGGCAACACTACAAAGTGGTAAATGCTTTACTGTTCCAACTTTTTTTGAAATGTGTTGCAAGAACCAAAATAGAAATTTTGGTTTTTTGAAACAAAAACAATAAACATCATGAGGAACACATTAAATGATGTGCTGTTGTATTGTCTGTAATGGAATACAAGTCAAAGTACATTTAGAAATCACTACTTTCTTTTTTTATTTGTGTTTTCCATACTGTCCCAACTTTTTCTGATTTGGGGTTGTACATGACAAGACGTCATTCATCCATCTCTATACTGCATTCGATTTACCAGTGAGAGTGTATGGGTATGGAAATGTGACAGTTAAAAGTGATTGCATGTCTGGTATTCTAGAAGCCACTGTTTTAAATGAGTTTTAAAAGTGTTGAATGTAGGGCACTCTCTAATTGGGAGGGGTAAACTATTCCAGAGCTTACCTCCAATTACTGACAGTACGTTTTGTCCAAAAGTGGTGCGTCTAAATGGTATCACACAATCCCCTTTTACTGAAGCCCATGTACTTCCCCCGCTTTCAAGTCTTCGAGTGAAGCCATGCAGCGGCGGGGGGGCAATCTGGCAACACATTTAGTCCAGACATTCATGGTTCCCATTGTCCCCAACGACGTATCATAATTTCACATTTGTGGTTTATACTGATGTCTTGACTATTGGATGGATTGCCAGGACATTTGGTTCATACAGTCATGTCCTCGCAGGATGAACTGCAATCACCTTGGTGATCCCCTGACTTGTGATGTTAAAATTGGACAATAGGTGTGTGTTTCTGTTTATTTTTGTTTTACTTATTTTAATAGTAAAATAGAATAACCTAATTAAATAATATAAATTTACATAACTTACTTATTTGGTTATGCATTCAGTCATACTTTGATCTTATCAGGGGCAAATAGGCTAACGGTAAACATTGTGGGATAAACTTGGAGCTAATATGTTATTGTAAAATGTTATCAATGATTTTGGTCAAGTTTAAAGTCACTTCAGATACACAATTTAAGACAGAAGGCAGGCAACTCTTACAAACAACAAGAGTCTACACAAACACCTTGCTGCTATAAGCGGTTGAGATACACATCTTTTGCCAAAGGATAAAAAGGATTTTTTTTGTGTGTGTAGGTATGTAGGAGGGCTGTTTAAAGGAGGATTGCTCTGTAGGCGAGCAGGTCGTGAATGGGTGAACAGCATTTCTTCTTTTAGCGCTTTCTTTTTAAAGCATACAGTGTGAAGAGGGAAAAGATCAGTGAGTGCTGCTCTTCACATGCTGGATTTATCTCTTGTGCATCTCATCAGCCCGAGAGTGTGTGCTTGGTGAAAAAGCTAAAATACAAAAGGCCAGTACTCTTCTATGAGGTCAAGTTGCTGAAATAACATATTTTAATGTGGTTCTGTTTAATTCCCATTTTCTGACCATATAATACACTTCTACACTGTACTTCTTATAACCTTAGCTCTCATTGCTATTTAATAAACAATACACTTAAATCATTAAGGGATTGCTGCTCGCTTTGGCCAATATTGACCTTGGAATTTGATATTAACACCACATCAGTGCTGTCTATATGGGCCAAATAGAGCCCAGTCTGATGATGAATGACCATTGGGCTGACCTATAAGGGCTGAGACACTCCGGAGAGGAAGCCAACCTTTCAGCTCATTTACTATCGCTTTAGGGTGCTTTCGCACCTAGTTTTGCATGGCCAGACCATACTCCACATCGCTGTGGCGTAAAGTCTGGCTACACCACAGATTCATTCTGGGATAGGAGGAAAACAAAGATCTGCGTTGTTAGCATTTTGTTAAACCAATCGCAGTTGCCTTGGACGGCGCTAAGATGCTCGCTACGGCGGCTCTGCAAATAAGTCTCAGGAGGAACTTGTTTTGGTTGTCCATTTGCACCCCGCGAAAGAAAACGTCACATACGATATTATATAAAGTTAACTGTTCACATAAAACAGTAACGTGAGCTATTTAAATTAGCTGAAGACATGGTTAAACCTCATTTGCTCTTACCAGTGTATCACTCTGTGTTCGTCCACAGCAATCCCCGCCAATCGTTCCCAAATCCTCCCAGTTAGATAGCAAAAGCCGTAAACATATTCTTTGTAAAATCTTTAAAATCATTCACAGAAAGAACCAAGCAGGTCTGCCTTATTACACGATTCAAATGTTTGCCAAAACTTGCCATTTTCAGCGAGCAATGTCAGCTTGCTAGCTCTGAGGTTCTTCTAGTTGTTAAGGGGCAAAGTCAGGTTTATAGTAGCTATTTATTTCAATTGATCCAGACTATTTCCCACCTAACCTGTTTGGTAAGCTTTAACTGAACTCTGTTGCATTCGTCCATATAGTTTAACTAAGTGATTTTAGCAAGAATTCCAATAATTAACTACTGTCAAATCCATCTGTTGATGGTCAAAATTAGTTAAAACAAAGGTGTATTCAGCTTGTGTTTTGTCTTTCTCCATGTCCCCCATTTTTTTACAACACGCATCTATTTTTATTGTCCTGCTTTTAGCTGTACGTCATTATTTATGACATGGGAGGTCCAGTTGTAAGCTTGATAATACATTATTTCTTAGTGAGCTCTTTGTGACGACCAGAAGAAATAAATAACCCAAACTGCACCATAAAGTGTAGCATAAGAATAAAGATGATGATGGATGGCAGCCATCAGGACTGTTCAATGAATCAACTTGCAGTCCATCTCTTGGTTCATTCATTTGTGAGTGTACACAAAATTGATCACTCAAGATCATCATGTAACTGTATTCTTATATATTTCATATGCTATTAGTTTAAGCAGACTTGTGCTGTACGTTTTTAGTTTAGCTGGTGACCGTGTGACTGGGCTCATATGGCGGAGGTCACTCTCTGATCACAGCTGTGGAAAAACCACCAGGCTGAACTAAACCTTCTAAATTCTAAATGTACTCTAGTGAGAATGCTTTTTATGAAAGAGGAGGGACAGAGCTGTGGGTGCCTGCAGAGACTTTGGTTTAACAGAGTGAGAAAAAAAACAAGATCAAAGTGCTCTAATGTGTTTTACAAAGAAATCCAGGCTGAATCGATTCGGCCGAACTAAAACGGCGGGCGGTCTTCACACCAAACCACTGGGTTATTCTTTAGGGTCTGTTTATACAGTTTGAGCTGTGAAAGAACAAAAACAACTTGATCCAGAGTGCTGCTTTTATTTCAGTCCGAGTTAAGAGAAGAGATGAACTAAATATCTTGTAGCAATCAATGGCTATCGATCAATCTCCTAAAATGCTTTTATTTCAGGCATAGTATAGACCACATGTGTCAAACTCAAGGCCCGCGGGCCAAATCTGGCCCCTTGCAGATTATGATCCGGCCCGCATATCAATTTAGGTTCACAATACATTTTGGCCCGCCTAGTTTTTGTCGCTCATTTTTTTGGACGATTTGTAACTTTTTCCAGCATTGTTGTCACTTTTTCCGACACTTTTGCCGAAGTTTTTGGGCGTTTCTTTTTCTATGATGGCTGAGGAACTGACTTCTTTAGGACTTTATATCGAAACTGTAAGTGAGAAGACTATATGACGCATGCAATAATACAGTCAAAGATATTTGACTTTTTCAATTAAATAAAAGCTTATCAATAATGTAAACATGTCTGGCCCTTCATGAGATTCTTATTTCCCAGTGTGGCCCTCTGGGAAGTTGAGTTTGACACCCCTGGTATAGACCAAATAGAGCAGTGGTGTGTCGTTAATGTAGAGAAGGGGGTGAAATAGGATACTGCGCTGTATGACGCCACTTTGTTTTCCTCCTGACCGCTCTGAACTCTCAGTGCTGTTTTGGTTAATGAAACAGGAAAAACAAGACAACATGCTTTTAAAGGCTTACGGTTCAAAACCATTTTTGAAAAGTGAACCCAGTATTGAATTTGCATATTAAATAAGAATCCTGCTGTATCTTGTTTTGTTGGCAGAAATGCCAACAGCCAGATGTGTTAAGGTTGTATTTTGCCACTTTGAACCTTGAAGTCAGTAACTGGGACCTGGCCTAACAACCCTGCCTCCCTGCGAGAAATGCTGTTTATATACTAGTAATTTGTTTTGCCAAGTACGTTATGCAGGGGAATTTAATTGGTGCCTGAAATTATATGGCCTTGGTTAAGGTCAGGGAAAAATTGTTGTGCTTCAAATTACTGTTGATTTTTTTTTTTTTTTTTTATAAATCAATTTAATTAATCGAAAACCATGATCTAGCCATAGCTTATGTGGGTGCCTGATCATAAAATGTTTGTCCACGCAAATGCAAAGCATTGTCAGTGAACATTTTACTGACACATTAAGTATTATCATATTGTTAATTAACAGTGTTTCCTCATTATGTTGCAAATTAGTTCTAAATGAATGTAATGTCTAGTAAACAGGGATAACCCTAAAGGTTTTTAGAAAAGAAACCAATTTTTGCAAGTAATTGCAGTAATTTGAACAAAGTAAACTATTGGACAGTTTGTGCAGTTGTTTTCTTTCTTTACCACTTTTAATTGACAGGACAGCTAGGTGAGAAAGGGGAGAGAGAGGGAAAGACATGCAGGAAATTGTCACAGGTCGGATTCTAACCCTGGACCTCTGCGTCGAGGCATAAACCTCCAAGTATATGTGCGCCTGCTCTACCCACTGAACATCTGTGTACGTTTTTGAAGCAGATTCATAAAGCCTTAAGATACATAAGAGCGCAGATTAAAACATTTTCAACTCGCAAAAACATCTCGTCTTCACGCCGCCTGGGCGAATTTATCGAATCGCATCTTTCCATCGAATTTGTATGCAATCACCACCACGTCTCGTCTCGCTTTGCCAGACCTTCCTCCACAGCGCTGCAGAGGAGGGTCTGGCTAGTCCACACAGCATTCCGAGATGGGAGAAAAATGTGCTCTGGTTTATTGGGATTTCTTTAAACCAATCACAATCTTCTTGGGAAGGGCTGGAGTTTAGAACGCCAACACAAAGAAAGAGGAAGGTGACGGACATCCGGCCGAAAATATGAGACATCTGGCAGATCTTGCGACGGCACCGGAGCAATCCCCTAAATTAATTGTCGTCGATATTGACTACAACACGTATTTACATTCTGTCTGAACACATAGTAAAGATGGCACATGGATGGCGTCTTTTAAGACATTTTTCATTATATAGTCAATTATTAAGCAGCCTAGTTCTCTGGAAAGTTTGATCAAAGTCCAGCCAGGTAAAATGTTTCTGTTCTGTCAATGATTTTCTTAAAATGAGTGCAGTGCGGTGGTACAATATGTAATCAAGTCCAAGTTCCAATGGCCTACGACATTAATATAAAAAGCACGTACGTTCAGTTATTGCATTAAAAGACTGTTACATTAACAAAGGAGCATTCCAAATAGAAGCTGTAGCAATGTAAATCAATCTAACGGCTGAGATATTAGATCAGGAGCGTAACCAGAGGATGGGGCATGGTGAGAGCAGCATGAAATTAGATTTTAGGGATGCAGCACCAGTGAAAGTGACTGGCTTCAGTCAGAATCTCTTCGTAGAAGAGAAAAAATATGAGGAATATTCACCTCATAGGACATCTTTTTGAGGCTTTTGTTTCATGGGCTGTCACGAGGGAAGTAGGCTGTCGAGAAAAAAAGGAAGAAGGGCAGAAAAATCTCTTTGAATAAGGTGAAGCTGATGTCATTGACCTGAAAACATGGCTTTACAGAGGGGTTGATCACCATGGTTACCGGAGTAAATCACCATCGTAGGATATATATATATATACTGCACAGGTAACCTGCCCCAGAGCAGGTTAACTTCAGAGGTCTTTTAAAACAGAGCTTCTAAATAATGAATATGAATTATATCTGCATTTTAATTTTGTCTTTAACTTAACTTTGACATAAAATCTGTATATATAAAAATTATACCAACTTGTGTCTTTTATTTGAAAATAACCGACACACACTGATAAATATAATATGATGATTATAAATGCAACGTTTCTGTCAGGTTTTTCTTCTCCTCTCTCCTCTCCTTTCTGCTTTGGCAGCTGAAACAGTCTGACATTACTTTGACATTTTTTATGTGCATCACATATTCATTATGGTTGATTCATCATCAAACAGAAGCAAAATATATGTGCTCTATGTATAATAATAATTCTCGCACGTATGTATATCCTTTGCCTTACTTTAATATTTGGAAATTAGTTGTAGTGTTTCCACAGCTTCTTATTCTCTAGTTATGTGATTAATATATATTTAGTTGAATATCACTTTTTGCTGTCGCTATAACCCAATTTTCCCACAGGTATGGCAGGCACTGTTTAATCTCATTTCATATTACAGTAAATAGAATTCATGGTTATGATGATGTTGCTCTTAATTAACAACTCTGCTTCTTTCACATGAACACAATCATAGCTGGATTAGAAGAGAGATCGTATTTTGAACGAGCCGCCATTATGCTTAGCCAGACCCACATGACGCGTTCATCATTTCCGGTTTTCATTTTTTTGGGCGACAATACAGATTAGCGCCGCCTGCTGTTATGGAGACATATTATATCTCGCGCACGCGCAGAACATACACTTAAGTCGGCGTCTCTTTGGTGTGTTCCGAGGCACTTTTTTGACCGATGGTCGGCCGTCGGGTTGGTGTGTCAGGGCCTTTAGAGTCCTTGGTGGTCATATTATATCGATATCATGATATGAGACTAGACATCGTCTTAGATTTTGGATATCGTAATATGGCTCAAGTTTAGTCTTTTCCTGGTTTTAAAGGCTGCATTACAGTAAAGTCATGTAATTTTTTGAACATACCAGCCTTTTCTAGCAGTTCTTTTACTTGCCTTTGACCACTTAATCATTATATTCAGTCCCCAAGACTAAGCTCAGCATCATGGGTGATCGGGCTTCCTCTTCTGCCGCCCCTCATCTCCCTGATTATCTGAGGGCACCTCAGACTACTAAGAGTTTTAAAAAACACTTCTGCCGTTTTTATGCTTTAATCTGTCTTTTATACTGATGCTTTTATCCTGTAGCACTTTGAGATTTGGAGCGGGTCTTTAGAGTCCACAAAGCATTCTGGGATGGGAGAAAAACATGCTCTGATTCATTGGTATTTCTTTAAACCAATCACAATCATCTTGGGAGGCACCAAGCGCCGGACGGAGCCACGGTGCCGCTGCAATATAGCCTCAGGAAGGAGCTTGTTTTTGTGTACATTCAAAAGTAGTTTTAGTCGTGCAACAGAAAACTCAGATTGGACAGATAGTCTAGCTAGCTGTCTGGATTTACCCTGCAGAGATCTGAGGAGCAGTTAACCACAGTCCTCAGAAATCGGCCGCAGATTAAAATTACAACACAAAGAAAGCGGAAGGTAAAGAAATTCTGGCCAAAAAGAGTGAAATTCGGCAGAAATTCCGGTGGCAATGGAGCAATCCCGAAAGTGAAACGTCGTAGGTAAAGACAATAAGAATATTGTGATATCTGATTTTCTGCATATTGCCCTGCCCTACTTGATGGTTCAGGCCCCTGGTCTGAGCTAACTGCTGCCAAAGATCAATGTAGTGGCATAAACAAGCAATATAATATAATATTTCTCTCAATATAATTATCTTATTTTTGGTCACGTATGAGAAATATGTAAATACCTATTGTAACTTGGTCATATAACCTCTTTCCAGTTGTCCTATGTTAACTACAGATATTGACAGTCTGTTAATTAATTGGATGCCTATTGCCAACATTTATGAAGTGAACTGCTTTCACACCCACAGGCGAGGCAAACCGTATCGAGTTTTGTTTATTATGTCAGGAGCCATTAATTTGCTGCCAGCTTTATATTGAATATGTTATCAGAAACCTGGCAAGCGAGTGAGAGCGAAACAAAATGAGCCAATTTAATACTGTTTGGCAGGAGGAGTCAGATTTCACTGCTCGCTGGGCTTTTGTCTGACTTGGAATCTCTAAAATGAATTTGTGCGACCTGATTCTCCCGAGGTGTTTGCACCTGTACTTTAATTTTATCTACAGTGCTTTCATTAGTGCTCCATGATGCAGAACTGCAATAGGCGTTCGATAATTTTCTGTTTTCTGACAAGGGAGCTCATTGTCTAATAACATGCTCTGTGTCCCAAGTCAAACCCATTTCAGTTATGAATAACAACCTTGATTTCAGCTCTGCAGTCACGTAAACATTCCTTTCATTTCATTCTGAGCTAAAGGTGGACTAAGGTTAGATAAAGTTATTTGGCAGCTCTATGTTTCAATGAAAAGATCTATTTACTCCACAGATGAAGAAATTGTGCGATGGACCCAAAGAAATAAAGTCCTTTTTTATGAGTGAACCCAAGAGTGAAGCATAATATTGACAGTGAAATTGTTTCCTTTTATAAATCCCAGTGATCTACAATTCATGAAAATTCTTTAAAAGAGCTTTTTCAAAGTTCGGACTTATATCCCAAGTTGAAATATCCCATGTTGCTGTGGGATAGGGCTCGCCTGAAGTCAAGAACAAGGAGAAATTAATATCACAAAAAACTGTCCTCAGACTATATGAGGGAATATGTGGGATTCTGTTTACATCATCTATATTCACTGGACACTGTCTGTTCCCGTTCAGTACTTGCGTTGCTAAATGCTAATGCATGTCAACAAGGATTTAAAAGTGAACCTGCAGCACTTGTTCCCAGCTTCCACAACGACCTCCTACTTCAAAACATAAAGGTTTCCCTTTTAGTTGCAACACCTCTTCTGTCTCTTTCTCTCTGGGAGCAGAGCAAGCACAAAAATATTAATGCTGACTGTTATGGTCATTGTACTGTGCAAAGCAATCTGCTGCAGGCCTGGAGAAAGCAGAAACAAACATAGAAACTGTTTGTCTTTCTATATATGTCTGTATGGATCATGGCAGCATAAATCTGTTAGGGGGCCCTGGGGGCAAATATATGCTGCAGGGGGTGGAGGTGTGCTACCCCCACTACACTCTGTGCAACGTGGGCGCACCAGAGATCAGACAGTTCTCTGTAACAATAGCTTGTGATTAGGTGATGTGGTAGAACACTGATTAAACACAACATACTGCATTACTTATGCATCATCTGAGCACAATATAAACATACACATAATCAAAGTCATAATTAAGCTCTTTAAGGTAGACTTTGACACGGGGCTACAACATTATGTAATGGCCCTTCACACCAGAAATTGTCACAGCAAAATATGTGCTTATGGTACACTGGCTCATTCGGCAAACTCCTGTAGCTAACGAGCTAACATGCAAGCCAGTCGGGAACATGCTAGCGCCAGTCGGGAACATGCTAGCGCCAGTCAGTCACAATAGCTCCAAATGAATAAATGTAATGAATAAAGCTCTCCGGGCTTATTTCTATTTTCTCTGTACTGGGCATGAACAGGGATAATAGCTCAGTTAGCGAGCTCATTAGATCACGCCACTAATGGGCAATGAGTTCACACGGTTTATTCGAAAGATGTATTTGTGTCATCGACTCAGCTGTCTCATAAAATGTCCAAAAACATTTTTTGCGCAGCAGTTTATACTCCAACAGAGGAGGTTAAATAAAAGTGGATGGTCCTAATAAGCCACAGTAATAGCTTCCTCCATTTTGGACTCTGCCATCAGTGGGAGAGAGAAAGAGAGCAGACAGGTTGCAGTGAACACAGGATGCATAAAAAGAGGAGGCAGGGAAGGAGGAAGAAAGGACAGATGAGGGAGGAGGAGCTTTAATGTGCTTTTTTTTCTTCTTTTTTTTTGCATGAATGGAATCAATCGGGAGGTCTGGTGTGTGAGGTGGTGACGAGTATTCAGGGAAATTATGACCATGTGTGGCTCCCAAAAGATGGGATGTGAGATGGAGAAAATCCTCACACCAACCACCCTCCACTCAGAAGGTCAGAGTGCTTTGGTGTCAACCACAGGAGCCAGAGCTCCTCCTACTGGCAGGTTTGGGCATTGCAGGACTATAAGTGTGAAATCTACGTAATGTCAGGTCCAAGACAGCAATAGCACTGTAGAAAGCATGCAGTACATACACACATGTAGCAGTGTATGAGCTGTAAGGTAGTATAAATGAACTGTAAAACAATTGGAGACTAATTCACATGCATCTAAATAGACATGTGAGATTAAGCTGTAACTATGAATTAGAAAACAATAAAATGCGGTAGATATAAGACAAAAAAATACACATTTTAAAAGCCTTGAGACTTATTCTATCTATCAGCCTATTACTGCGAGTGATTTCTGTTCCGATTTAAGTTTTTTGATTTGACTTCAGTGCACGGATCACGATTTAGCAACATTTGAATTTGAATCAAAATCTGCTCAGATCAAACAACACATTCCTGATGAGGCAGATTAGCTGAGTTTTTAAATGAGTGAATAAATAATACTTAAATATGTTGTTGCTGTTGTTGTTGTTGTTCTTTTTTCTTAATTAGCCTAGTTTTCATGTAATGCCAAAGACAAATACTTAACATCTGAAGTGTTCAGGGGCTTTAAAAACAAAATAATGTGGCCGGGTTGGGACAGTGGGTTTATGCCTCGGCGCAGAAGGTCCAGGGTTCAAATCCGACCTGTGACGATTTCCTGCATGTCTTCCCCCTCTCTCTCCCCTTTCTCACCTAGCTGTCCTATCAAGAAGAAGCCCAAACATTAATCTTTAAAAAAATCATATAATAATAATAATAAAATATAGAAATCCAATAATGGCCATAAAACATTATGAGCAAAATCCAGGCTACAGTGGTACAGCTTTTAAGTTTATTAAGCAAATTATTTGTAAAATGTGACTTTTATGAAAATGAGACCCTGGTTCATACTTTGCAAGCATGTCAGACAAATATGTTCAAAACCATACTGTGCTATATAAGCTGGTCAAATTATTTAAACAGCAATACAAAAAAAAACTATGGGCAACCACTGTAAAGAATTTAAAATGTGTGCTCTCCATGTGCTCTCAGTCAACACTCAGGCTGGCAGCAGAGTTCTCAATCAATTGTAACTGAGTTATGACTGTGTAGCTCGGTGCTACTAATACACAGTAGCCTATAAACAGCTTAGATATTACAGCTGGACTATGAATGGATATTGGCACAATATGCCTTCAGTAAATACAACCAGATAACTGCTGTGCAGACTCAAAGGGAATGAGAAAGGTAACTCGTATCTCTGGCCAGCCCTTGCTGTGAATAAAGCTGACTCACTGGCTGTGTCAAGGCTGATCAAAGACAGTCTGGATGGTGGATTGGAGAAGTAATACTCCAATTACACACATAGTGTCAACACTCAGACTGAGGTGCTGTCTGCGACTGCTTGAATCAGAAAAAAGTCGAGGGGGATAGCTGCTATTAAGACATGACTGGTACAGGAACAGATAGGGTCTACAGGGAAAAATACCCTCAGTCTGTGTACGGAAGATTATTTAAGGTTAAGGAGTATTCATCTACGGGTAAACTTATTTCACAGCCTCCTGCTCTTCACTCACCCAGATACTCTAGATCTCTTAGTAATTCAGAATACTATGTTCTTTTATCTATGATCCTCTCATCTTTCTGCAGCTTTTCAGAAGCTTTGGAGGTTTCGGGTACCTGATGATGCAAGAAATGGCAGCTGTGGAAATCCCCACTGTGTGTGTGTGTGTGTGTGTGTGTGTGTGTGTGTGTGTGTGTGTGTGTGTGTGTGTGTGTGTGTGTGTGTGTGTGTGTGTGTGTGTGTGTGTGTGTGTGTGTGTGCGTGTGTGTGTGCGTGTGTGTGTGTGTGTGTGTGTGTGAGAGACAGACATTCGTTATTGATTTAATTGTTATTCGACATTTAGAAATCACAGGGTGGAAGGAAGCTCTGATTGTGATGAACTTGCTTCCTGCTGTTCGCTCTGTCAATCCATTGTTTCCTTTCCAGCATGATGAATATGGTCGTCCAATTTGTCATCCACAAATTTTCTTGGACACAAATACTCCCACATCTTCAGTAGCTCACACCCTCAATATTTGCCAAGATGATGGCGTTACATTTCTCAGCCAAATTGTGAGTGATGCACTTGTCTGCATGCATTAACACTAGTTAGAGTTTCTGTTTTTGGTGCTGCCCTGTTGTGCTTCACAGCTCGGTCAATGCAATTAGCTGACTTAAACAAACAATCCAGTTGGGATAAAACAGTAACTATGTTAGAAAAGGGCAGCTGGGCTTGCTCTAGGCATCTGTGTGACTTCAAGTATTCACATAGGAATGTTAGGATCCTGTGGACATCAATAAACATGGCACTATCCTCTACAGAACAATGTAGCACTGTTGAAATATTCTCTTTGACCATTTCTACATCCATTCTGGGGCTTGAAGTAACCATAGACTGTATAAAAGGTAACACAGATGACCCTCCTCAATAGCTGAAATGGGTCAGCGATGACTGAGTAATTACTGTAAATACAGTATAAATAACAATGATAATAAAAAATACTTATCTCATTTAGTTATATTTAGATTAACATCAACATCACACAGAAATGTTTTCAATTGACCTTACCTTCAATGAAAACAGGTTTTCTTTTCTTTTTGGATATTAACCATTTTCACCCATTTCCAATGTTTTTACACAAACAGTACAACATAAAGCAAAACCAAACTGCGACAGTCAAAGCAGCCCCAGCAACAACAGTCAAGAATGCTGTACATAAAACATTCCATGACATTACATGGTGGTTCGACTCAGATCAAACAACACAGTCCTGATGAGGCAGATTAGCTGAGTTTTCAAATGAGTGAATAAATAATACTCAAATATGTTGTTTTTGTTGCTGTTGTTGTCATTCTCATGTAATGCCAAAGACAAATACTTCAGGGGCTTTATAAACAAAATAATAAAATATAGAAATCCAATAATGGCCATAACACATTAGCGAAACCCAGTGGTACAGCTTTTAAGTTTATCTTAAAGATATCAACGCTTTCAGCTTTACTCACAGACCCTCCGGCAGGCTGTTCTAATAGCTTGCAGCAAAAGAACTAAAAGCATTTAGCTTTTTAGAACAACTAAAATACTTGTGTGAGAGGACCTGGGGGCCAGACAACAAGTAGTAAGTGCAAGTCCATTAGCAATAAGCAAAACTGCAAAGAGCCATATGAAAGTGCAGCTGTAAAAATACATATAGCCTAATTTTTTTTTAAACAAGGTGCAGTTGGAAGAGATGTGTTTTTAGCCTTTGGCGGAATATATGTAGGCTTTCAGCCATCCTGATGTCTATGGGGAGCTCATTCCACCATTTAGGAGCCAGGACAGCCGCGCGGGAACATATTTTCACCAGGGGGGGCTGCCTTATGTGACCAGCTTAAAGGGCCATGGTGACCAGACATCCCCGTTTTTGGTGGCCTGCGTTAATAACACATAGCATTGCTATTTTGAGTAAAGTGTCATAAAAAAACAGGGTAACAGAGATGACGTCTCCATCGCGTCGTGCTCTTTTTTTTTATTATACAGTCTATGTGATCGCCCCACAGACAAACATGCGTGAGAACACTTCACTGTCCCGTTCAATTGTGCTTTGTGCTGTTCTGCAGGGTTTGGTAGAATTGTAGGCCTACTTTAGAGCAGCTTTTATAAACACTATCTTTGTATTTCCATTTTCTTTAGTACAGTATCCAATATTAGGGCTACATATTGTTTTACATTAGTCACTTGTTTTATAAAATGTAAGTTTTTAGGCTAAGGCCTATGATTTAGGCTAATAATTTAATCTGAAAAAAAAAATAGTTAGGCTAACATTTTACCTGTATGTCTGCACATCACTTTATTGCAGCCTGTGCACACAGGGCAAAATAGAAACACCTGCATGCCCCTTTTGTTCCAAAATAGAGACATTAGAACACATCCTGAGCAGCTGCTCCAAGGCGCTGGGTGAGGGCCGGTATCGATGGAGGCACGACCAACCACTTCCTGCAATGGCTTTTTTTTGTATCGTCAGTAATTTCTTGTAATTTGTAGCCAAATAAGTTTACTGTTTATTGAGTAGGCCCTAATGTCATGCAATTATTGAAAAAAAAAATCATGAAGCATTAAGCTGAGTTATACTACCAGTATTTAACCTTTTAAATTTCCCCACAATACGTATTTATCCACACACAAATATCCCATCTTAATGTGCATTTTTGTCTATATAGGCTTAAATATATAAACCCCAGTGTTGGCTTAAAACCTGAGGTTGTTGGTTCAAATTGCAAGAAACAACATCCTAATTTACATACCACACACACACACACACACACACACACACACACACACACACACACACACACACACACACACACACACACACACACACACACACACACACACACACACCAACAACAACAACTATTTCGGTTTTACCACAGCTCCTTATTGTCCACCACTAATTATTCTGGGCAATGTAACACATATTGTATATTTTTGTATCTCTGTCAGTGTGTTAAACAAGGCTGGGCTGCACATGCAGTTCACTTTGCCTATATACTGCAATTCAGGTTTCCAGTGTTTTTGTTTGTAGCACAACTCTTCATCCAGAGGGGGGCAGCATTGCCTTTTGTCTGTGCTTATGTAAATAGAACAACCCATGTGGATAACTGGAAATTTGACTTGAACCAGGAAGTCAGCCGCGAATTAACCCTGTCAAGTCCATAGGTCAAGTCACAGTAAATGACCATGAAACTTCCATTTTTGTCATTTTTCCTTTCAATGTAAAGACAGACAAGAAAGAAAAAAAAGGTCCACAGTTGGAGCATCTTATACTCACCCTGCAAGAAAGCAATTGACCATTCACAAATTGTGTACTTGATTGTAAAGCATTTTGACACTTTACATGATGAAATCAACATGTACTTAAATTAATTAAATTAAATTGATATA
Source organism: Gymnocephalus cernua (assembly GCA_023631565.1). Taxonomy (NCBI): domain Eukaryota; kingdom Metazoa; phylum Chordata; class Actinopteri; order Perciformes; family Percidae; genus Gymnocephalus; species Gymnocephalus cernua. The sequence goes on along the minus strand of CM042434.1, from coordinate 26,335,668 downwards.
CAAAAAACAGAGCCATTTTGATGTATTATTTGTATTGATTGTATAAATTGTTCATTATGATAGTGGGAAATAGGTTTTAGGGTGAAAGCAGTGGAATACATTGACTCAGGTAGGCTACAGTAGGCTACTTAAGTACACTTTTTACATACTTGCACTTTACTTGAGTAATTATTTTAACTATATATTTTATACTTCTACTCAATAACATTTCAGGCGGGAGTTTTGTATTGTATTTTATTGTATTGTATCAATACTGCCTACTTCTACTCCACTACATTTATTTGACACTTTAATGTCACAACCTTTATTTTGAAAACATCCCGGAAAAGAGCTGTATGCTAAAGTAGTACACAGCAGTGGTTTAAATATCTAGCACACAGGAACTATAAGTCCACCTATACTTTCTGACAACAACCGCAGCAGTATCGCCTGGATAATTACTGTCAAGTAAGCCTCAATTTCTTTATTTAACCAGACGTAAGATAACGAGTTAACGGTACTTGTATTTGCAAAATGTTATCGAAAGCTCGTGTTTTTACTGTAAGTTATATACAGTTTGTTAGAATGTTAGGGCACCTTACGTTACTTTGCTTACTGTGTTATGTGCTTTATTTCCTTATTGTTTTCATGACAAATATGAACGTCAAAGACAAAAACGAAATATGACAGCTAACGTTATTTAAAGTAACAACGACGTCGTTTGGGTGTGTCCTCTCCTTACAGGCATGGCTGTGTTTGAGAACTGCTCCATGCTTTTTGAGCTGAAAACTTTGCCCTTCAAGGACAAGACTAAGCTGAAATCAGCAGTAACAGAAAATGGAGGCAACATTTCCTTTGTGGTCAATAAACAGGTCAGATGATCATGTGATTATTCCCCACCAGCTAAGGTCTTTTTTTTGTGTTTTTTTTTCAAACTAAACATACTCCTCCAACATGATTAATGTGGGTGCAGCTTGCATGATTATACTGCATATTATCCTAGTGGGACTATTCATATACAGTGATACAAATCACATCTTGCATTTTGATTTCTGCCTTCATTTCCCACAGTGCTCTCTGATAGTGACCAGTAATGTGTCCAACCTGAGCTCCAACAGGCTGCGTAGCATTCAAAAATACCAAACGCCTGTGGTCGGGGTGGATTATGTGTACAGCTGTCTGGAGAGAGGTGTTCTTCTGCCTGTGGATGAATACAAGCTGGATACTTCCTCTGCTTTTTCACTTCCTCTTCCTTTCTCCTCGATGATGCAAAGTCCACTCTCACATCAAGGTATTATCCTTATATAGGCAGTAATTGTCTCCATAAAAGCACACCGAGCAGATGCTATATGCAACAAATATTGGCAAAAAAAAAAATGTTGCACACTGATTTATGTTATAAAATAACTTTGTCAGTCAAGTCCATATGAAATAAAAAAGAGAAACATGTAGATTACTGTTGGTTTTAAACCCGCGTATTGTAGCAATGGTTTACTGGAATTTTGTTATGTAAGGAATCAGGATGGAAATTCAAATTCTATGTGAAATAACAAATCTTCCAAACCAAGTTTAAGAACACATCTTGTCATGATTATTACAGTTCATAGTGAGTGGTACATGGCATTCTGATGTGGCCCATTACAAATGCAGAGCATCTGTATCAGTTAAATAATTATTAGCGAATGAAAAAATGTCTTCTTGATCCAGGAAGTTCAGGTCTTCGTTTCATGGCAACATTTCAAAATGCACATAATAATAAATGAATAGATGTCTGTTTTGCCATGATTTAAAAAAAAAAAAAAAAAAAAAAAAGTGTGGTAGTGAATGTGTCTTATTTGTTTGAAATAAACTGAAGAACAATTGAGCATTTAGCATTAGTAGCAATAGCTGTGGTTGGATAGACAAAGACAAATGCGTCAAACTCAAAGTAGACTTGGCCAGAATATCTTCCACACCAGAGGTGTAAACCTTCACTGATCTCCCGATTCGATTACGATTATTATGTCTTTGAGTCGATATCTCGATGCATCACAATGCGTCAAATAATGCTTTCTATTAAAGCCATATGGGATATTTAATTCATAGCTTTTCAAGCTTGAAAAACTAAACATTCTGCAGTGCTCTAATACTAAATAAATTGGATACATAAAACTACAGCACTGAGCACATGGCACTTCCTGAATGTGCAAAACATAACAGAATAAGCAAACAGAAATGTTGTAAATTGTAAACAGAAATAATCAATTATGGCCCGGTCGATTATCGATGCAGCATTGTCCATGTCCGCGATTTGGATGCATTGATTATTTGATTAATTTCAACACCTCTATACCACACCGTGTATGTGACGGATGGTATCTAGAAAATGTTGTGCAGGAACACCACAACAGTACACCCCTAACCCTGATGTAAATGCACATTATTGTCTATCAAACTTTAAAGTTCTGTTGTTTTTAAAATGTGCAGAGTATGTAGTGCAGGTTTTCACACTGTTTGTGCAATTAGAGATGTGCGGATGTAAAATGATAATCATTCATATGGGGCAGACTAAGTCAATCTGAAGCAGGACTCCACCCAGTTCCAACGCAATTACTCACTCACTTAATTTCATGTAGGGCTGACACAAGTCATGAGTTCATTGTCTTGTAGTCAAAGGTTCTATAGTTTTATCTTCCCACTGCTGTTTCCACATCGGCATATGGATATTCTGAAAACACAGTGCAGACTCAGTCAGCAGGTTTAACTACATAACAGCCTTTGGGTTAGATAAAGAGTGTGTTTGCTCATCAGGTGTGTGCATTACTTTACTTTGTTGCACATTGAGATTTTTTTCTTTAGAGCTAACTCAACCCTGCAAAAGTGTTGTGTAACGATCTCTTTGTGAAGTGCATTTGTAATCCATATGTCACCTTGCTTACATAACATGTGTGTACTCAGGTTTAAATGCATTTATTGCAGAACAAGTGAGGTGGGGTGTGCCGTTCATGTGTATGTGTTCTGTCTTGTGCGTTGTCCAAAGTACCAACGAGCAAAGCAGTCGCTGAGCTGTCCAACGACCCAGCCAAGCCTGTGGACTCTGTCCGCCTAAATCAGAAGGCAAGGTCTCCAGAGAGGAGTGGAAACATCCTGGAAATGTTCAGGTGGGAACAAGGATCATCCTCATGTTAGCCTGGATTTGCACAGTAGTGTGTTATATTAACACTGTGGGGTTAGTGATGAAAGGAGATAATGACATTCAGTAAAATAATATTCACTGCACAGATGGTTAAAGGTACAGTGAATTACAGTTCCATTTTTAAAGCCTAATTTATGGTGTGACTTAGTTATAATAAACAGGTGAGGCCTAATCAAGCTGATTGGTAGCCTGTTCCTGTATATCTTTTTTTTTTTTTTTTTTTGCATTCCCTGCTCCTTCATTTAAAGACTTAGACGATTATAGTACTGCATATAGTAGCTTTTGCACACTCACAGGCAGGGCATGCTTTTCCACCTGAGAATGCAGTCCACCATTAGAATAATTTCCATACAAAATATTATGATATTCCTTCAAATGTCAATGTTATCCACTCAACGATGCAGTTGCACCTCTAGAAGAATAACCCCTGCTCACATACCTGTATCACATGGTGGTAGAAACAACTGGAGACAACACATCACAAGAGTTTTAAAACCAAGTCATTCAGTCACAAGTCTTGCATGTCTGACATTGTTTTCCAAATAACATACACAAATTGCATTAATCTTTGAATTTTTTCTGTCATTTGTTACATTTTACAGAATTTATTCTGAAACTGATCTTGATCTTCCAACGTATCCGGAACATTTTCAAGTGGCTAAGTATTCAATCTTTGAAAAGGTAAAGCTGCTTAGTTATGTTTTGCTTCTCCACTACTGCTGCTACAGCAGTGCTTCAATTACTAATATTAATAAAATACATTTCTCTCAAGATAAACAGCAAGACTTGGTGTGTGCTGGAGCTGCAGAGTTACAAAGGAGAGAAAGGATGCCAGTACCGTGTGGTCAGGTACTGGAAGGACGATATAGGAGCCAAAGTATGAAGTCCTTTTGTATGTTATTGCTTGTACTCATGTCAGCTCACAGATTACTTTATTTGCTTGTTAGTAATTTGGTAATATAACAATTTTTGAGCGCTTGAAAACAAAAAATAACTTCAACCACCGATGCATACAGTGATTTACACTGTATATATCTGCCATATCACTATTTGTTAGTTTCAACATCTTAATTTGCTCTTCAACTATGTTTGTGCTGTTTATCTGTGTTGTCTTAATGTACTGTTTCCTTTGACATATTCAATTGTTGAGGTGATATACCTATAATTTCATGATGGTTCTGAACTCTGTTATTCAGTCATGTGTCTCATGTTGTTTTAAAAAAAAAACTTTCATATTACAGCGTTAGACATGTTATTGATCTACCTATGTGACCTTTATGCCTTAATCATGCTGTTAATTGTGTTATGCTGTAGAAGTAAACCAAAGTTAACAGGTATTTGTAGTAGTGTAATTCTAAAGTTGTTTTTCAAATTGGATACCAAAAAACTGCTTCCCAATTTCTTAGCCCCGTCAGAGTAACGGCTACTAAAAATGTGGGACTCAAGTCAGACTTGAGTAGAAGAATATCTTGCATGTTGGAAAAAAAAAACATAAAAACTCATGCCTGTGTATTTTGTGTTACCAGAAGGCGGCGGTGAGGGATATGCTGGTGTTTCTGTCCACCTCAGAGGAAGCTCTGGAGGTGTACACGGCCCTGAGAGAGAGACTGCAGGCTACTGGTCTGCAGCTGAGGAGCAACACGCCTTCGCAGGCTGGGGACCTGGGCTCCGCCCCCCTCCAACAGGTCCGACACACTCGCTTCAACATTATACACATTTTACTGTCTTATTAGTCTTAAGCAAGAAAATAAATGCTGCAGGCAACTATGATAAGTGTATCATACTGTAACTTAGAAAGCTTTGCTGTAAGGCATTGCAGTTTTTAGCGTATTTGCATGATTTTATTATGACATTACATGTTTTAAGTAGTTGTATTTTCTTCAAATCTGAGCATACAGTATCAACATGTGGTGGATATTTTTTAAGTCAATCTTCTGGCCAAACACTTTTTGAGATGTTTCTTTAGTTTAATTTTACAATAATTTATGCAGTCAATGAATCTTGCCAATATTACACATTACGATATTATCCATCCATTCATCGTCGTCCGCTTATCCGTGGTCGGGTCGCAGGGGGAGCATCTCCAGCAGGGGACCCCAAACTTCCCTTTCCCGAGCCACATTAACCAGCTCTGACTGGGGGATCCCGAGGCGTTCCCAGGCCAGGTTGGAGATGTAATCCCTCCACCTAGTCCTGGGTCTTCCCCGAGGCCTCCTCCCAGCTGGACGTGCCTGGAACACCTCCCTAGGGAGGCGCCCAGGGGGCATCCTTACCAGATGCCCGAACCACCTCAACTGGCTCCTTTCGACGTGAAGGAGCAGCGGCTCTACTCCGAGCTCCTCACGGATGACTGAGCTTCTCACCCTATCTCTAAGGGAGACACCAGCCACCCTCCTGAGGAAACCCATTTCGGCCGCTTGTACCCTGGATCTCGTTCTTTCGGTCATGACCCAACCTTCATGACCATAGGTGAGGGTGGGAACGAAAACTGACCGGTAGATCGAGAGCTTTGCCTTCTGGCTCAGCTCTCTTTTCGTCACAACGGTGCGATAAACTGAATGTAATACCGCCCACGCTGCGCCGATTCTCCGACCAATCTCCCGCTCCATTGTCCCCTCACTCGCGAACAAGACCCCGAGGTACTTAAACTCCTTCACTTGGGGTAAGGACTCATTCCCTACCTGGAGAAGGCACTCCATCGGTTTCCTGCTGAGAACCATGGCCTCAGATTTAGAGGTGCTGATCCTCATCCCATTATTATTATATTATATTTAAGGTTAATAACAATACATTAGTAGTGATAGAAACATTTAGTATTACTTTAGTTTACAGTTTGTTTACAGTTTGTGTTTCTTCAGATTGCATTGCAGTAGACCCCATCAAGTTATCCTACAACTGATTTTGATACTGTACTGTATGCATGGTAGCTACAGGACATGCTTTTAATTCATAACATTTAACAATACAGTGTTAGGGACAGATCAGATGGCCAGAGACTTGAGAATTGACTTGGACTTCCAAGAAAATGTCTTGTGAACATATCTGTACATTACTGTAAGTCACCATAGCAAAAAAATAAATAAATACAACAATACAAATTGTAATATTACATTACACTGCATAATTGTCTTGGTTTACATATCTGTGACTAACTATATTGACACTGTCGTAGCCTGACAAGCCTCACATCACTAAACTGTAAAAGCAACCCATTGTAATATACAAGAATGTAAGAGAGAGCCGGGTCTTACGACACAATGCTTTAAAGACACTTCTTGTATACAAGGTTTACAGTATGTTCTGCACACATATTTTGTTCTGACTTGACAAAGGTATTTTTTGATTCACAACAGTATCTTAGTTAGCATGATTTTGAGCTAGACTTTGTTTTGTTATGTTATCTGATGCCTTAGGCGTGACTGCTAATGAGCTGATCAGTTGATTTACATGGGTCTTGTTTGACTGGCAGCTGCTGCTGGAGGAGAAGCTGAACACAGGAAGCTTATCGCAGGAAGTGGGCGTATTTGTGGAGCTGCTGTGGACTGAGGCCCTGGGCTGCCTTAGCAACATCCTCAGAGTTCCGATCGATAAGCTCAGCCTCAACGATGTAAGCTTTCTCTCTGTGGACTGTTCTGCAAAATCTCTGTCTGCTGTCAAACTACTAAAATGTGTTGTCCCATCAGCCTGTTGCCTGTTTCACCTTTCAGGAAAGCCAGTCGAATCATGACTCTCATTGTGTGTGTGTGTGTGTGTGTGTGTGTGTGTGTGTGTGTGTGTGTGTGTGTGTGTGTGTGTGTGTGTGTGTGTGTGTGTGTGTGTGTGTGTGTGTGTGTGTGTGTGTGTGTGTGTGTGTGTGTGTGTGTAGGTGAGCAGGGCGGAGGGCTTGTTGCTTCAGGCTCAGAGGAAGCGGAGAGAGGGAAATATTGACGAGGTGGTGTCCCTCCTTGGTGAGGTTTACACCCTGCTGCCGCACATACAACCGCTGGTTTACCACTTGTCTCCCACTGCCAAGTTCATCTCTCAGAAACTGGACCTCTGTCAGGTAAGAGAACTTACAAAAATGTACAAACGCAAGCACATGCACCAAGACAGATAAACATAAAGAAGATAGAAATAAATAAGCAAACAATCATGTAGGTTTAATAAGAAGGTTTCATAAGTAGGTTTTGAGTCTGGGGCGTGTATTAAATATACTGAAATCAGTCCGTTAGCATGCTAAAAAACACGTAGATGAATGTGCTGTTGATGGACACTGTTATCCCACGATGCAATCCAAATCCAATTAAGAGGATTTATATGTGCATTTTATTGTATGGTAATTAAAACATCTGTTATCGTCAAGTATTATGAAATAATTTGTCTTATTTTGTCTCAAACAATTGTAGTGTGTAGCTCACACTATAAGATAACACTTTTACGGTCGACCACAAAATATCGATAGACGATAACAGTAAATATGTCCTGGCTAACGTGAAAACGGTCATTTCTTTTTGTCAAGTTAATCAAAGATGTTCTGAACGTGAGCGAGATGACTCTGAGAAGCCCCACGCCGTCTTGTCTGGGGAAGTACCGCGCTCTGAGGTGCAGCATTGAGACTGTTCCCCCCGGCACCGCCGAGTTTCAGGCTGTGACCGCTCTGCTGCAGGACAGGTAGCGTACGCGCATCCCAAATGCTTTTATGTCTGATGTCCTGGAGGGAAGCAGAACCCATTTTCAGTGATGCAGTGCTTCTAAACGCCAAAACACACACTTCAATTCACAAAACCTGTTGCACATATAGATCTAAATACACACCACCAGTTATTTGTGATCCTGTCTGAGGCCATTTATTGTCCTTCCATATACATCTATAAATATATATTTTTTCAGATGAGTGTGGCATCTCACTGCCCTTGTTTCGATCTGTGCTTTGCAGGAAGGTGCAGGTCCAGCAGGTTCTGTGTGTCAGCCGAGGGGTGGAGCTACAGACGTTTAAGAGTGATATCGGGAACATTAAGCCCCTCCTCCATTCCTCCAGCCCCAGCAACTTTGTGGGACTGCTGTCTCGGTGAGATCACACACACACACACACACACACACACACACACACACACACACACACACACACACACACGTTATACAATATATTCCATTTTAACTAATTAAGCATTCTGAAATTCAGTTGTAATTGTTGATGGATAATTCCAGGTATTCTCGCACAGAAACGGAAATGACGCAAAACAAATTTTCTGAGATAAAAAAAAAAAACAGTGTGCAGTAAGGGAATGTACCACCAGAGACGCTTTATATACTATTTTGCTTTAATTTAAATTAAAAGTTATAGTCTACCAGGGTCGCTGACAATATATAAGTGCAGTTTTCCCAATATCCCCCTACAGGGTTTCTGAGTAGGGTTTTTTTTTTTTACAAGTTTTATACAGTAGATCATTACTTAACATATTCACAATTGAAATCATTTAATCAATATTCAGTCCCTCCAGAAAAACGTGATTATGCAATCACAGAATTCAATGCATAATCAGCCAAAGTCCGCAGATTTATGCAGGGGCCAACTTTTTTAAAATACGCCGCACTTTTGCCGCATAAATTGCAGATTTCCGCGCATTTTTGTTGCAAAAAAGTCACATATATCTCTGCAGAAAGTTGAAAAATGTTACGTTTACTTCACACAAGAACAGCCATTTTCCCCTGTTGCCATGGGAACATTATGAAATGACGTAATTTCACCTAGTGAGAACACAGTGTTGGGGGAATCACTTTTTTTTCTCTTTTTCGTCAAACTGCAGTTTTTGCAAGTTCCCGCAATTTTTGCAAGTTCCTGCAATTTCATCGCATAAAATTGCATAAATATCCCGCATATTCCATCGCATTTTTTAAGAAAACGTGCTGCATAATCAAGGATTTTTGCCCGCAACAATCACAAAAAAACTCCGTGTTTTTCTGGAGGGACTGAATATTTTGCAAAGTAGCTTGTTGTCATCTTTCTATTCATTCATATATTACTTAGTGATGTGACGTTATAGTAATGCTGACAGCCTGACAGGTACGCTATAATGCAAGTCTACTGTACATCTTCAGCAGAACAATAAATAAATCTGACTTGGACTTTTATTTTGTAACTCAGTATTTTCACTTTCTCTTCAGTGGTCTGCTGCTGCCCCGTGTTGGAGTGGAGCATCATGGGATAGAGAGAACAGACGTTGGTAATCTGGGAAGTGGAATCTACTTTAGTGATGCCATGAGGTTAGTAGAAAATCTGTAATTGATGAGCATTGTTCCATAAAAATATTTACACTTCGTTTTGACATATAACACCATCTTCTCGATAATACTATTTTGCCCTGAAACGTAAAAAAATAGAGCTGCAAAGATTTAACTGATTAGTGGTCAACTTTTAAATGAATCGCCAACTATTTTGATAACTGATTAATCGGTTTCAGTCATTTGTTTAATGAAAATTAAGTAAAAATTCTGTATCCAGCTTCTTCAATCTGAATACTTTGTAGTTTCTTCACTTCTCTGTGACAGTAAACTGAGTATCTTTGACAACAAGACATTTAAGGATGTCATCTTGGTTTTGGGGGAAATTCTTCACCATTTTCTTTACCAATAATCTATGGATTAATCAACAATGAAAATGATCGTTAGTTGCAGCCCTAGTAAAAAAAGAACAATGAACAATAATGTACGCCCAAAACAACTTCAAAAGCATGTCTATGAAAATTCATTTAAAGTGCTCAATTATGCTTATTGGCTTTTCCCTTTCCTTTATTGTGTATTTATCCCGCTGGTAAAATAGCAACAGCGCCCGAGCTCCGCCCACAAAGCTACTTGATACTTGCGTTTCAGATCGTTAAAATAGGGCCCACAGTGTGAAAAGAGGAGCTGCAGCAACAAAAATGTTTTTTTTTTTTTTTTAATTAAACCACATAAACCTATTCTGGTACAACCTCTAAATACAATTATAAACCTGAAAATGAGCATAATATGAGCACTTTAAAGAAATATGATATTGTACTAGTGAGTCTGTGGTCCTCCTTTTAAAACCTTTTTTTTAAATATATAATTTGGGTACCCTAGGTCATCTTTAGTAATGTAAGCATGACTTCTGTTCTCCATGTTCTCCATCCACAGCACCAGTTTGAAATACTCCAAGCCCAGTGAGACAGATGGCTCTCGGCTGCTGTTGGTGTGTGATGTGGCGTTGGGACGATGCGAGCGGGTACACAAAAGAGACCTCACACTGACCCAGGCTCCTGAGGGCCACCACAGCGTGCACGGGGTCCGCCGCACCCCTAACACTCCCTCTGAGTTTGAGGTAGGAGTGTTTGCGTGTGAATGTAGATCGAAAGATAAATAGACGGATGGACATACCTCTAAATTAGCTGTAATATTGGACACAGATCATGATTATGAATGTGATCAAATTGATTAACATCTAAGATTTCTAATTCTGATTTGGACCCCTTGCCACTCAGCCATGTGAACACAAGGTTTAGAGTTTTAACTTAACCGTAAAGAAGTGAAAAAATCGGTGTATGCTATTTGCACCCCTGGTGCAATTAGCAGTGTATGCTACAACCCCAAATCAGAAAAAGTTGGGACAGTATGGAAAACACAAATAAAAAAAGAAAGTAGTGATTTCTAAATGTACTTTGACTTTTATTTCATTGCAGACAATACAGCACATAATGTAATGTGTTCCTCATGATTTTTATTGTTTGTTTTTTTCCTATTCCTATTTTGGTTCTTGCAACACATTTAAAAAAAATAAAAGTTGGAACAGTAAAGCATTTACCACTTTGTAATGTTGCCATTCCTTTTCACAACACTTAAAAGACGTTTAGGGACTGAAGACACCAAGTGATGAAGTGTTTCAGGTGTAATTTTGTCCCATTCTTGCTGCAAACAAGTCTTAAGGTGGGCAAAAGTACGGGGTCTTCGTTGTCGCATTTTGCGCTTAATTTGCCAAAGTAGTCCTGAGCCCATGTGGTGATATCGCTTATAGATGAATGACGATTCTTGATGCAGTGCCGCCTGAGGGATCAGAGATCACGGTTGTTCAGCTTAGGCTTGCGCCCTTGTCCTTTACGCACTGAAATTCCTCCTCATTCCTTGAATCTTTTAATTATGTTATGCACTGTTGAAGGTGAAATAAGCAAATGTCTTCCTATCTTTCTTTGAGGAACATTGTTTTTAAACATTTCAATAATTTTCTCACGTGTTTGTTGGCAAACTGGTGATCCTCGGCCCATCTTTGCTCCTAAAGGACTAGACCTTTCTTGGATGCTGCTTTTGTACCAAATCATAATTACAATCACCTGTTGACGTCACCTGTTTTAAATCACATCATTATTTAACCAATGTACCTGATTACTAGCCCTAAATTGCTCCTGTCCCAACCTTTTTTGGAATGTGTTACAGGTCTGAATGACAGGAAAGGATGTATATTTACAAATGAAATTAAGTTGACCAGACAAAACATGAAATATTTTGTGTTCACATTGTCTGCAATGAAATACAAGTCAAAGTACATTTAGAAATCACTACTTTCTTTTTTTTTATTTGTATTTTTCATACTGTCCCAACTTTTTCTGATTGGTGTTGTATTTGTACCCTGGTGCAATTAGAAATGAATGCTATTCGTACCCCGGTGCACACATAGCACTGTGTTCTATTAATACCCCATCTAGTAGAAATATCAATGTACGCTATTTGCACCCCTGTGCATTTACATTGGCATATATTTACACACAGTTATCCATACGACTCATGTATTACACCTTTTTGCAGTGTCCAAGATGGTTACCCTAACCATAACCAATCCCACAAACCTAACCAACCCAACCAGAGCAGGCAACAAGTACTAACCATTCAGGGACGAGTGCCATAATGAATATTCATGAGTCTTCCCCTACCACCCTGACTTGCGCAATGGCATGCAAATTATCCAATCCAAAATGAAAGAATTAAGACGACCTCACTGAGGAATCAAACCCGGGTCTCCCAGACCACAGCTCAGTGCACTAACCACTCACCTAGCCGTTCTTGTGGAGAGAAAGACGACTGTTAGTATCTTCAAGCCTCGGTTGCTAGGTAACCATACTGTATACAAAAAGTAGGTATCTTACTACCGGTAAGGTAGTACTAACAAAGTAACGGTTGTATGCTTTCACTGAAGACAGCGCAACTGTAGTATCCATTTTCCGCTAGAAATTCAATTGTTATAAACTTTAGAGACAAAACTTTCTTAATATGCCAGTTTCTGCTGTCAAGGAAGATGAACGTTGTTGTTACGTCACAGGGTGTGAATAGCTCAGCTGTGTGGCCGAGGCTATTTGTACCGGTGGTGCAAATAGACACTCCGAAAAAATAATTGAATAAAAGCATGTTTAGAGTGGGGTGGTAATTGATGAGGACGAGGAGTGAAGAAATAATAGTTTGATCAGACCAAAGGCGTCTTTGACTATTTATTTAGCACCAAGGAACAAAACAGAATTCACAAAGTTAATAGTTTCAGCTGAAAGGACAGAGCTCTGCCCCCTGCTGGGCGGTGGTTCAGAGTCTGACAAAGAGTAGCTTAAATCATCCCATTTCATACAGTGGGCTTCACCTTCAACCCAGACAAGGTAAAGCTATTAAAAGAGGTAAAGCTGTTCTTAGATATGGCATAAGAGATGTCTAACAACACCTAGTGCGCTCTCTCGAAAACTGTGGACTATTTCTGCATATTTGTCTTTCAGCTTAAAATCAGCGCACCATGTTTAAACCACAACTTCTGGTTTTATAAACAAGTGTGCATCTGGAGATTGCAAGGTTCTGCAATATGTGCATAGTAGGAAAACCACAATTCCACAGTAGCATACTTCAATAAAGACATAAATGTGTGAATGAAATGGACAATGAGTGACTTTACCTATTAGTTATATGTAAATTGCTAATGATTGTCCATTAAAACTGTCTTGTGTGTAAGTATCGTCTAAAAGCAGCAGGTGTTAACCCTTAAAATATACTGTCACACTCTTAATGGGGGTTTTCCTTCAGACGTATTGTGATAATATGTGACATCTCTCAGCCCTAACACTGAGACAGCCCAATCTAGACGTCTATGCCTGTGTTCACTCTAACTGTGTACTATGTATGATTATGCTCCAGGACGACGAGTACGTGGTTTACAGTCCTGATCAGGTGAAACTGAAGTATGTGGTTCAGTTCAGCGTCGAGGGAGAACAACTGAAGGAGTTCAGTCCTGCCATCGACACCTCAGCTGAGCTGGGTCTGCCCTCTTTAGACCAGCAAGAAACAGGTATAGTTCTCCTAAAGGCTAGGAGTTTATATAACAATCACTTCTGATATTGTTATACTACCATATTGTTTGTGGTGATTGTCATGATTTTTCTTTAGTTGTGGGATTAAAACATGATTTGAAAAAACACTTTGATAAACTTAATATATTGTGTTGTTAGCATAATATCATCAAAGTACAATATTGCAGCCCACTTAGCTGAATTAGGGAGTGTTTTACCTCAGACAGCAGGAAAACAAAATAAGGCAGAGTTTTAGCTTTTTTTTACCTTAATGAGAGAACCGTTCTTATTAGGCAAGGGGACACCAAATCCCCACAATGTTTGGCATTGAAAGGATCAAGGTTTGGCTATCAGTGGCTTCCGTATGAAGAAATGTATATCATTACTGGCCTTCAAATTTGCAAATAATTGTGAACAAAACATCTTTCTGCAGTGATTTTGCCTACAGAGTTTAAAGGCACTGTACTAAGCATCTCCACATTCTGGCATTCCCGTATTACCAAACACATTTTGGAGACAACTACCTACACCAAAGATGTTGTTTTGATCACATTTCCATGCAGAATTAAGTGCACTGACAGCGTTCCCCAAGAAAGTGTGCAAGTCTTTAACTCTTGGAAATGATCTAAACCTGAATGAAGTCTTACAGGATGTGGAATAAAATAAGATGTTTTGATCTCACATAACGTCTATTATATACAGTATGAAACAATAGAAAAATACTTGTGGTCACTTTAAATTGTAATTAGTTAAACCTAACTTTGGTGTTTAAGAGATCTCTGTATTGTTGTAATTGTATTACAAACGTGTGTGTGTGTGTGTGTGTGTGTGTGTGTGTGTGTGTGTGTGTGTGTGTGTGTGTGTGTGTGTGTGTGTGTGTGTGTGTGTGTGTGTGTGTGTGTGTGTGTGTGTGTGTGTGTGTGTGTGTGTGTGTGTGTGTGTGTGTGTGTGTGTGTGTCCCAGAGTGCGTCTTGGACGATCAGGGGTTTGAAACCATGAAAAACCCACTGGCGGATGTGACAGCTGGACTGTTGGACAGTTCTGGTCAGCAGCTCCCTCTGCAGGCCGTCCACGTGAAGTGCAAGCTGATGGATCTGCTTTCTCAGGTGGAAAAAAAAAAAAACAGCTCATTAATTTCTTTGTGTTAGGTTGATCACAGCATAGTGGTCTGATGGTTGATTTGATTCAGCTAAAAAACATCATCAGCTGAGTTTACTGGCTCATATCTCAAATAAAGCACTGATAGTATATGTCCCTCATCTGTCCTTAAGGTCTGTCCTCTTTTCGGTCATCTTTTCAGGTCGTCATTTTCCAGAAATACACCAACCTGAGCCCTGTGCCCATTGAGGCCAAGTATGTCTTCCCGTTGGACGATTCTGCAGCAGTGTGTGGATTTGAAGCTTTCATCAATGGAAAACATGTGGTGGGACAGGTAACCTAACTTAACTTTTCTTATCACATATTTCTGTTTTTTTTTTTTACATCGAGATGCAGTATTTCCTCTTTATCTTATGTTTTTAATATTTATGATTATTCTCAGATGTTTACTGAGATTATATTGTAAATGTCCCTTTTGTAAATGACAGAAGAAAATGGAAAAGTTCAGTTTCTTTACATTACTTTAAATGAGAATATCATTTAAAGCCAAATTGAAAAGATGCCATTCGGAGTTTGCATCCATTTGATCACACAAGATGTTAGTCAAGTACAGTGAAGTATTTTTCCCATCGTTGTTGCTTTGTTCTCTTTTCTGATTGACTGCTCAGCGATCAGATACATTTTCAGGATGCCATTGTATTGTAGGCAGCCACCCTCACCCACCAGTTCAAAATTGAGGATTATTTGTAAAACCAAATTTGCTTTTTGTGTCTGTTTGGATCTCAGGTGAAGGAGAAAGAGCAGGCTCGCAAGGAGTACAAGCAGGCTATTGAGAGAGGCCATGGAGCCTACCTCATGGACCAAGATGCCCCCGTATGTCCACCATGTGCACTCAAGCAAACACATATCGTGCTGATTCAAGCTCTGAAATAATAGACTGATCAATCAGTATTGCAGGATATTTTATATATTTTTTCCACAGTATTTTAAATGAAATCAATACGTAAAAGTGTATAAAGTTGTGAAGTGGGAACTGTGGTTAAGTGTTTTCCCCTTATTTTGTATTCCCATAAAAAACAAATTCTTTCAACAATATCCTTAACGTTGCTAAGACTCTACCAATGTAAATGTAACAACCATATAGGTTGGGACAACCGGCTTCAATTATGTCAACTTTGTTTCTGAGAAATCCTGTTTTATCCATAATTGTGGCACGATGGGCAACTCTAAATACTACAATACCCATGAGCCACAGCCAGCGTTACCATGGAGAAGAATCCAGTCAGAGGCAAATCAAAAAACGCTTTTGCAGTTGTTAACAAAACCCGGCACAACAGTTGCTGAATTCATCCAAATTGCCAAAATGCACCTTGGTAGTCGTGGTTAAAGGACAAATCTGCCGCCAAATGAACCTAGGGGTAAATAACACGTGTACCAAGTCGACCGTTCTCTGGGATATGTTTTCATGCTAATCGAATGTGACCAGTTTTAGCGCAAACCGCTAATTAGCTTATAACGCTAGTCGTCGGGGCACAGATAAAGTAAAAAGAAATTTCTATTTCTATACCACTAACAAGGCTCAAAGTAGCACCACACTTCCACAGTAGCATAATGAGGGTCTCTACATATAAACCAAAGCATTGAGAACTTTGTAAGTGTTCAGACAGTTTATTAAAAAGAGAGTTTAAAAAGACAGTACTGTTCACGTATACAGGGCAGGCGCCATCTTGGGAAAACAGTCACGACCAGTCAAACGACGAACGCCGTGCAACCAGTAACCAGTTGACTGTTGTCCCAAGATGGCGCCTGCCTGTATACGTGAACGGTGAACATGAAACCATATCCCAGAGAACGGTGAACTCGGTACACTTGTTATTAACCCCTAGGTTCATTTTGTGCCAGATTTGTCCTTTAACTTCTCCACCTAAATTTATTTGTACATAAGCTTGAGGTTTCTACTTTGTCAGCTTTGTCCATGGAAAAGAGTGAATGGGATTTTTACTTCTGGAACCAGAGGTGCCCAGAATAGCTCTTCCTACTTTGCATCTCTATTTCTGCACTGGCTGTAATGTCATTTCTGTGCTCGTTGCAGGATGTATTTACCATCAGTGTTGGCAATCTTCCGCCCGGTGCAACTGTCCTCATTAAAGTTACATTTGTGTCTGAGCTGATCGTCAGGGACGGGAGCATTCTCTTCTCCCTGCCTGGGAGCGTGGCTCCGTGGCAGGAGAGTGCAGCGCTCAACCAGACCACACAAGTAAGGAGAGCCTGGACGGAAGGTCCAAACTTAAAATAAATACATTCCTCCTCCAAGTGTCATTTGTTTTTCTGCAGGCTGTCCATAGTGTGCACAGCAAAACATCAAGAAAACAATCAACTAGAGGATGTATGCATGTACTGTGTGCAAATATTTGCATTATTGTGATGTGTTTAATTTTTTCTCCTTATTTTCCTTTTGAAATTATAAACTGAGGCTGATAAGTGTTACTCTTTCTGTTTATTGATTTATTTCACTGCATTAGGCCTTTGTCTTTCTGTCTTGGTTATGTGAGGGGCTCTGAAAGCAAAATGACAGTTAATGCTCTTTGTTTTTGTATGTTTTTCATTGCCTAACAGGTCACTGTGGAGAAGGTGTGTGTGACTGATGAGGCAAGGTGAGCTGACACCATCTTTAGTGCTGGATACTCATTGGTGTAGTTTGGTGAAGCATTAGATCTATAGACTAGTTGATCCACAAATAATTAACTACTGACACTTGTATTAATCAGTTAAGCATTTGTCATGCATGCAGTAAAACATTGTGGATAGAAAGGTGTGTTGTCCTTCTAGTCTTTGCCTATATGTCCTTCCCTTTACTGTATTTTTAAATGCATGTTTAACTTTGTGCATCTAGAGGCTGTGTTCAAAGTGTTTTCTTTTCCTCAGAGAGTTCACTCTGGACGTGTCAGTTGAGATGCCGCAAGAGATCACCAACCTACAGTGCATCACTCACAAAGTCAAGATCAAGGTAATATTGGT